>JASFAT010000584.1:0-355846 GCA_031353405.1 Baronia brevicornis | reverse complement strand
ATAATAATGCTCGGGTCCACCGTTCTGGCGACGTAAATGCTTATATGCAAGAGGTCGGTATTTGTCGTTTGGACTAGCCAGCGCGGAGCCCCGACCTTAACCCCATTGAACACGTTTCGGACCCCTTAAAGAGGCGAATACGATCTGTCCAACCACCTTCATAAAACATCAGGGAGCTTAAACTTGTGAGTGGGAACACATTCCACAGGACACCATCAAAAGCCTGGTGGAAAGCATCCCAAGACGATTACATGCCGTAATTGCTGCAAGGGGAGGTCATACTCGTTATTAATTTTTATTTTTGTAATGTCTTTTTTATTAAAGTGCGATAAAAATACTCGTAGCCTTAATTTCCATTTTCACATGGATTTCTGTTTACATTGACTGATACATTAATTATATGACTTAAGTGTTAAAAAAAATTCTAAAAAAGAAAAAAATATTTTTTATTCATCATCATTTTTAGTAAGGTGCCCGTTTTTTTGCAAAGGAATTTATATTTATAAATAATAAATATCTTGTTCAATCGTTAATAATATACTTTTTTGTTCATCCACTCAAGTTCAAATACATTTTTTAAAACTTGTAGTGGATATTATTTATTTTATTGATGACACTTAATACAGTTTTTTTCAAATATTAATAAAATTTAGTTTTGTATGCGTGAGAAATTATATATTTAGCAGGATATAAAAGTAAGAATAGACTTTTTTTTATTATATATTTAATACACGAAAGTATATTTTCATAAGTTTGACTAAGAAATTTTTTCTGTAGCTTACATTTTTCCATATGAATTATGTGGCAGATTTTGACTTGTATATTTTGGTTTCAGTTTTCAAAATGGCTGAAACGGTACACTCCATTAGCAAGTATTCGCGAACGCAAACAATGGATGCGTAGATGCCGGTAAGTGCAACATATTACATACGATGTACGTGTAGTCCCCACACGTACACATTTATGTTTCGAATTATTGTTCTAGTGTACATTCATTTCTTCGTCGTTTACTATCGACTTATGTCTTGTTTTATTGTATATAAAATATTTAGTATCTATTTCAAAGTGTGGTTATCTCCCTGTTAGTCGATTTCCAACAGCTAGTCATTTTATCAATAGCAAAAAAGATCTTAGTGTCTAGAAGATAGCAAGTGAATTATATTAAATAATAGGTTGCTGTGTGGTTTCCGCCATAAAGTAGGTTTGTCCCATTTCTTTCCGTTAGTGTCAATGGCCAACAACGTCTCTTCTGTCATAAAAAAACTAATCTACCACCCCTTATCTGTGAAACGTGAGGATTAAACAATATGCCTCAATTTTAAGGGAGGTTCATGACGAGGATTTATTTATTATAACTCAAGAAATATATATGTAAAACTTTTTAATCACGTGACTTTAATTGTAATAAATCTTAAAAAGCATACTTTTGCACTTTTCACATTTCTACTTCCCTATATTTCTATATTCAACAACGATTACTTAATGACTGTATGATTGATTGTTGAATTTTATTTTTAATGGGATAGGAAGCCAAACGAGCAGGCGCGTCAACTGATGTAAAGCAATCAATGCCGCCCATAAACATCCGCAGTACCATAGGTAGTGCAAAAGCGTTGCTGGTTTTTGAGGAAAATGTCATCATGGGAGGGGAGGGAGAGGAGGAGGGGGAATGGGGTGGGGCCTCCGGAACTCAATCACTCACCGCACGAAGCGCGGTAGCTAAGCTACCACTCAGACGCCGGTTTTCTGCGGGAGCGTGATATTTCCCCGGGCGAGCGTGCCCATTCGTGCTACAGACAAACAATATGCCATTCTTGACAAAGTATTCGTCTGCAGCGTGGCTCTACCAATAATAAAAGTTGTTTTAGTTAAACCCTTGGCAGATTTAAATTAAAGATTAAGAGTAATAGGTAGATATGATATCTATTTGAAAAGAGTCATTGGTTTACGTCATATTGTAATCACTCAACAATCGAGCGCTTTATGACCTTAGTGAAACATTTAGAGATCTGAGATAATGATTTCTTCTACCTACAATAACAAATAAATGGAAGTGCAATAAAACGAACAAAACACTATCGTTTATGCTAAGGAAGAAACATTTTGTGACAAATACAAAATAACAAAACGAGGCATATGCTTCAGATTGGCCTAATTTTTTTACTGACTATCAATTTTAAGTTACTTCAAAGTAGGTTTAAGTTTGACGCGTTAATTTTGCTTCTTTATTGATTAGTATGTGTATAATTGCTGAAACCCTGGTAAATTACACCTTTTTTCCGGCGGGCTAAACGTAAATTTTAACATCTATATCACTTGTATATTTGCGTCTTGCTAATTATGGGATAAGGTTCTAAAGACCTGCTGATGGCTGCGTATCCATTCAACAATCAAATCACTAAACGGTAATAGGCGAGTTACAGGTCTGTGAGAAGTTGTCTCTGCCTAAACTTTCAATTATTTTTGAAGATTCTTCCCAAAATACCATATTTGTTTATATGGGATAGGAAGGCATAGCAGACAAGCGCAAGCGTGTCGCCCGATGCAAAGCAGTCAATAGCACCCATAGAGATCTGCAATATTGTAGGCGTTGCAGAACTGTTGCCGGTCATTGAGAAATTGTGGGTTTATTTTTGAAGGCTCCAATCTTATATATATAAAGATTGTTAGTGTATTCCAATCTTATATATATAAAAAATTGTTAGTGTATGTTAGAAAATCACCTATTGAAACATAAACTGAATTCCACTACCGCACAACTTGACACAAAGAAAAGTTTCATCCACACTATCTGCATGAATGGCGATCCAGTACGGTGCCATTACCTTGTGGAACCGGATACCTCTAGCAGTATTTCCAAACCGATACGACGTTGGAACTTTCAATAGACAAGCCTACATTTCTTAAAGGTCGGCAACGTTTCTGTTATGCCTATGGCGTTGCGGATGTCTTTGGGCGGTGTTGATTGCTTTCCATCAGGTGATACGCCTATTCGTTTGTCTTCCTGTCCCAATAAAAAAAAAACTAAATTAACTCTCCCACTGAAAATAGAATGTGTAACGCCGGATACAACAGCTAGTGCTGTATATATCAGTATAGATATTTTACAGTATAGACGTTTTTTTAATATTTTAAAATATATGATGCAACTCAGTTCACATTTTGCTAAGCGCACGCACGATGACGACACCGAGCCGCATCCAATTTATTTTAAAACACTGCGAGCATAGTGCCGTATGGGCGGAGTAATATTATATTTACGAAAGCACTGTTACTCCTGTGACTGTTACATATTAAAAATTTTGTGACGCGTATATCGATGTCCTCCTATTTACGAGGTTTTTTGAAATACTATAAATATATGATACTAGCTATTGTACTCAGTGTTGTCTGGGTTATATTCAACGATCTCCATAGCAACCGTTACTACTAAAAACAATTTCTATAGCAACAGTTGCAAAGGAAACTATCTTCATATCATTAATATGTTGTTAATGTGTGGGTGAGTGTAGGGGGTTGTGAGTGTTTGATAAAACAGAATTTTCATCTCGATCTGATGAACGAAGCGCGAATGCATAGGGATCAAACACACAACTCAAACATTCATTTTTATGTATAATACAATATAAGAAGATTTTTTAATGAGAAGACAAGTTTTTTTAGAGCCAAAGGTCGCAAATTCGATTCCTAGATCGCGATAAGTATTTGTATATATTATACTATATTCCCATACGTTATTTGTAATTTTGAGAAGTTTTGAAATGAACCAGAAGTAAACGTTTGAAATTACTCTTGAAATATGTAGGTATATTGATATCTTGAGATCTAACTTTATATATTGAGCAAGCTCTTATCAATAATCGAATCATAGAATTTGTCCTACATTTTTATATTTGCAAAGACACATCGATTCTATTTATGTACACAATGACGTATGGCTTATTATGTGTAATTATTTATAGTTTGATGTCGAAAAGATTATCATAACCAGTGGTGGATTAGAGTGTTGAAAAGTTGGTTAGAGTGTCGGCTGAATGGAGTGACGATGGTCGAGGTGGTAGACGCATGCATGCACGACCGTCTTAGTGATAACAAAAACCTCGAAATAGCGTGCGGCGTTGCTTTTCAACGTAAGATGAGAATCTCCAACTCCACCCCAACGTAATTGTCATGGGTAGCCGTTAGCTTTCAGGACTGCAGTGTGTGCAAAAGCGTTCCCGTAGTCGCGAGAAACGACGTCGAAAGAAGTTGTATTTAATGTAACAGAGAGGTATTTAGAGAGGCAAAAAACCGTCCAAAAAGCTATTTAATTCTTATTCGTATCAGATTTGACAAACGCTTTGTGATTAAGTAGAGTAAGAGTAGTTTGAAATATATTGTGCAATCTTCATTAGTGCCTAGTCATTGTCTAATAGTTTAGCGGAGGTTGAGAGTGACGTCATGTTTTATCTTAATGGAAATTATTCAAGAAATGAATAAATATATAATACAGTTATTGCTGTGAATAAGTTACTACTGTAGTGATACGTTAATAAATGTATCAATAATGCATTAAAACCTTTTATAATATATTACTTTTTTTTTGCGTGTCATTGTATATTTATATAATATCTTTTACTTTATTAACACTTCTCACTTTACATTTTATTTTTCAATATATATATATATATATATATATATATATATATATATATATATATATATATATATATATATATATATATATATATATTGAATATTACGAATGTAATATAATATAAAAGGTTTTAATCCATTTATTAACGTGTCACTATCGTAAATTCAATTTTTAGTTTTAAACATGTTTGTTTTATAAGCTTTTGTTTGCTGTTTTATAATCAATTGTGAGTAATTTATTCCAAACTAAGGCGATACATTTATTGTGCAAGTTTTAATAGTGTCTAGTCCTTGCCTCACAGTTTGCAGAGGTAGAGTGTTACGTCTGATTTATGGTAATGAAATCCATTCAAAAATATATATAGGTATATAACGTGTTTTCGAAGTTATTGCCTGCGCATAAATTCTATTTTTAGCTCTTGACACGATCGTTTTATAAGCTTCTAAAATTGATTGTGATAAGTAATTTATTTCAAACAGAGAGGATACAATTATTGTGCAAGTTTTAATAGTGCCTAGTCATTGCCTGATAGTGTAGCTGAGATGAAATATGAACGTCATGTTTTATTTCAATGAAAACCATTTAAGAAATGAACATACAACATATTTTCCTGTAATTAGTGGCTCCGTATATATTGTATTTATTGTAGTATAAACATGATCGTCTTATAAGGTTCTAAAACTTTTTGTAATAAATAATTAATTCCAAAATGAGAGCGTACATTTTAATTTATGTACCTACTTATTTTTTATCTATTAACTTTCTATGTAAAACCTTTAAAATTGGATGCCTTCCTTGGGCTGAGCACGTAATACGGATGGACGAGTCTAGAGTACCCAAACGCCTACTCGATGGCAAATCAAATGGTTGGTAGAAGCCGCGGAAGGCCTAAGCTCATATGGTTAGATGGAGTCGAGGACGACTTAAAGGCAATCGGTGTCAGGGGCTGGAGGGAAAAAGCCAATCTAAGATCCGACTGGAAGAATTTACTAAACCAGGCTAAGGCCCACCCGCGGTTGTAATGCCTTGATGATGATGATGATTTCTATGTATTGATTTTTGATCATATTAGTATCCTCTGTATCTTGGGTACCTTTCATTATTATCATGTCTACCTGTGGTTCAGTTCATTGCTGTTAACAGTTTCACGGATCCAGTTTCATCCAGCGACCCTGCGTAGATTATAGTTTCACTTGGCCGGCGTCCCATACTTGGTTTGTCAAGATACGTGTACTTTAAAAGTTGTTTGTTCTTTGACAAACATGACTAGCCCATTCCTACTTAACTTTATTAATTACGCACTACAGTTTCCTAACTACGAAAAACTATGTAGGGCGACTGGTTATCTGTCCGTCAGATACACTCTGTACTTCGTTTTGAATTTTATCCATCAAAGTGAACCCAAGTAAGTTACATCCATATGCTCTCTGAACGACAGTGCTTGTTCTAATACAAGACTCAAATAATAGGAACAAACATATGACTAGAAAAAAGAAAATATAGGCCATACTTATCTACCCGAAGCGAACTATTCGGAAAGCGACAGTCATGCCATTTAGGCTACCGTTCCAACGACAACCATAAGCCTCTCACCGAGGCGCGGCATTTGATCCGATTTTCATCTACACGCATCCAGTTTCTGCCAATTGCCCTGCGCAGATCGTCGCCTCTTCTTGCTGGGTATACCACTCATACTAAGTTTATCAATATATCATAACAATCTTACTTATAATTACAGCCTTATTCATAAAACTTTGTTAAGTAAGGTCTTAAGCATTATTCAACTAATCAACTAATTAAACTTTGCTTAAAATTTTGGTATTCATAAAAGCTACTTTAACATTTTCTTATTTAAGCATAGCTTATTTATTTTAACACTTGCAACATTGTGGTAGAATTTGATTTTATTGGTATAAACCTGGCTGTATGTGTGTCAGTTTTGGTTTGGCCGTATTTAAAAATAAATCTGTGTGTCATCTGTATAAAAATACGGAAAAACGCCGCTCGGTTTACTGGCTAGCTAGTAACATTACGTTGTCATCACAAACAGCTGTTCATTGTGTAATTTTTGTCCGCCATTTTGTTGATTAACTTTTAAACAAGGATGCGAGGTTGTTTAATTTTAAAGCTACTTAAGTAACAGATTTAAGTAGATGATTTACTCAAAACAACTGTTTAAGAATGCAATTTTTGTTTAATATTAAATATTTTTTTTTATATTTTCACGCCTATCCCCTGCAGGGGTTGGCAGAGACCATAGAGCTCCATCCGCTGCCATTCATCGCAGCGAAATGGCTCGTCATTGGTCGCTTTTCGCCCTCGTGAGAATCAGGACGTGACGGGTGGCGAACCACGTCGCCGTCATTTTTAATATTAAATAGTTGCTAGTTAATGTTTTTGAATGTGGCTATTAGTTTTAAATTTGTAAACTTTGTTTTAAAAGCCCATTATATGTCTCACTTCTGGGCACGGGCCTCTCCTATTCTGGAGTAACAGACATCAACCCACCACGCTTGATCAATCCCGGGGTAATTGCAGTGAATATCTGCTGGCCACGCATATATTTATTCCGATGCGGGGATCGAACCCGCGACCATTGATTTCATAGGCAGCCTCGCCACTGAGCTAATTGGTCGTTAACGATTTTAAGGAAGAAAGGTTCTAAGTATAGTTGAGTTAGTTAGTATTAGCCCAATTAGCTGTTTTATATAAGTACTCATGAAAAGTCCAATGTACACACTTTTTCAGCGTCTGGTCTTGACGGTGTCGTTGTCTTTGCTAGTAGTTAAACGGCATACAGATTTAATTACCACCGGCTCTACTGTTATCATTCTGCAAGTTGCTGCGGTGGGGCACGCACGCGCCCGGCTGAACAAACTTTTGAATTATCGTTCGACTTTGTGTGTTAGTTTTAATATACACATCCTATTCTGACATTGATTTTGTTCTTTTCTTTGTGAGTGCTGTGAATCTTGCCAGTTATATATTCTAAGATGTAAGTTTTCTCATTCTTTTATTAAAATTATTCGTTGAATGTTTTGAATATTTTTTTATAATAATTAACTGACTTTCTTATAGGTTTAGTAGGGGGAAAAAGTATTGATTAATTAGATGTATTTTATTTAAATTTTCATTGAAAGTTTTTAATATTTTTTTTTGAAAATAACTGTCTTTATTATGGCTTTAGTAGAGTAAAAATAGAATAACTAATAAATGTATTGGTTTCATATGGAAGTGCAGTCAAGTGGTAAAGATATAATTTCATTGCTTTTTTTTACAATACGAGTTTTTTCGTATAATGATCGTGTTCCATTTAATTCAAGCATTGCTTGGAAACTATTGTAATGACGGTAGGTAGCGTTTTATTTTTATATATATATATATATATATATATATATATATATATAAAGGATAATTTTTAAGATTATGTATAGCGTATCCCATGGAATACCTCGTATTTCCATCAAAAATACATCTTTTTGGTACCTAAAGTGCGAATGGTTTTATAAAAATTTCTGAAACTATGAAAGAAAATTAGTTTTTTTGTTGTTCCTGTAAAATGGACTCACGAATTCCGACAATTAGGCCGACGATGTTAAAGTTATTTTTTTTCTATTTTACAATTTACTTTTTTCATTGCATATATTGTTGTTGTTCATTACAATTTTATTTTGCAACTACCTTCGTAAAAGTAAATCTGTTGTTGTAAGATTATTTGTTTTGGTGACAGGTCTCCTTTAAGGTATGCAAGCGTGAACGTTTTTTTAAAATTACAGAGATTTTTTTTAGATTCTAAAAAATAATTTTTTAAGTATATTGCATTTATTAAATGAATAAAGCAGTTATAAGATAATAATTGGATATATGATGAATATCATCTTGCATATCTAAATGGCCTGTAACGGTCACCATACAACAACTCAGCTCAGTGGTAAGGTTTCTGTTTTCGTAATCAATGTTTGGGTTGAAATCCGAGCCTCGGGCCAATCTACTTTGAACAATTGTGGTGGTTGATGTCCATATCCCTTAGGGCTTGTCTCATTAGTGGGACCTGTATAGGGTTTAAAAATGTGCTTTATACCAAGTTCGTTGTGTAACTAGGACACTAAATTCGGTATTCTCCTCTAATCGTAACGCATAATTTGTGCCATGCTATGGTTGGAAAATTGAGAGATGTGCCTTTGGTTAACATTTCTAGGACTTCTTAGAGCATGTTACGGTAGGTGAATGAATGGGCAAGGTTAACATCAAACTTAATTTATGCAAAAGTTTTTCTTATCGTCTTCACAACGTTTGCTGGACATGAGCTTATAAAAAATTAATGAATTTGTCCTGTAGGGGGAGAAGGTCAGCGAGAATTTTGCATTTACTGTAATATTATTTACTCACTATGCGTTTAGTTTATATCTTGTGGAGTAAACAAGACATATAGAGACCATATATGTTTCACTGCTGGGACGTAGCCTCCCTATTATTGGAAGAATGGACCTAATAACGCTTGTCCAGGCGGGAGCGTCGGCGGGCTTCATACTTGGAGTTACTGTAGGACATATATTAATTTCGGAATCGAACCCGGGACTATTGACTCCGAATAACTTCGACACTGAGTCAATTTGGTCTGTGATATAAGCATATATAGAAAAGAAAAACATTCATGATACACCGTTTTTTTACAAGAAACAAAAGCTAAAATAAATTAAAATAAAAATTAAATTTAACATAGAGAAGACAAAACAAAAAACACTTAAGTTTAAGATGTGGCATAAAATGGTTTTCTTACTCACCATTAGGGTGCCAGGGGCCACCACCAGGGGCTCTATAGTATTGCCTAATTCTGCATTCTGTGATAAAATCCAATTTTTTTAAATAGCGGTACAATGTAACTTGTAAATTATGACTTTAATTACTTTCGTGTATGTATCGTATAACACCGGCAAGCTAACTATCAATCATCGAACTGCCAGAATAGTGATGGCAACACTCACTGTTTATTTATAAATTAGGTTATGGCAACATATTTATCGTGTGGTCTAATTAACGTTCGGTACTTACATCCTTACCTCTTAAATTTTAAAGAACAGATTGACTTTTTCACAGAACTAGGCTCACGTAACTTTCAAATTGAAATTTTATTTCTAATCTAATCTTCTTTTGAAAAATATCAAAATATTTGGCTTAAAATTGATACGCCTTAGATTTCTGCGACCACTTTCTTTGAATCATTATCTAATACCCATAATATGTGATTTCAGCGTAAAAAAATCGACTACATTTTTTCAAGAGTAGTTTTTGAGAGTTTAACAAAAATTAATTCACACACTAAGAAAGAGAATAGGTAATAACTTCCAGATATTTAAAAAACGACTTAATTGGCTTAGTGGCCAAGTTATCGCTTTCGGAGTCGCAGGTTAGATTCCCGCCTTGGGTTTAATGGCCTGCATGTATCCAGAATTCACCAGAATTGGAATTGTGGATAAATTAATAATTATGGAAATATTAAAAATTTATTAAATAATTATACTTTTTCTATTAAAAGTAAATTAGCCATTTGAAATTAAACTGAAGTTGTTTTGAAGAAAACCTCGTAAGCTGTTTGGAAAAAACCGGTCGATGAATGCAGTAATTTAATAATTACAATCGTCACAGGAAAAAGACTGCGACTATTAAACATTCTGACCTGGGTTGAAGTGACGTTTACCATTGATACGTCATTTTAATGACGTCAGATTTGCCCTGCTTAACAATATGAGTCGTAGAGGTAAGTCCATAAATTGTATGTAACCCGTCAAACGAATAGGATTTGAAAGTCAAAATTATATTATTAATGGAGTCCGGCGTTACTTTGCGGAAATTCATCACTATGTGGACAGTCAAAAGTTTTACTTAGCTAAGATCCGCGACAAGCAAAACAATAACAGAAAACTAGTAATGTGTGTTTTTCTGCTGGATGAAGTGCATTTATTTGGAACTTAAACCAAAAACTTACCGAAAATCGACTTTCAATTCTCCACCCACCAACCACTATACACAACACCAAACACACATTACCACTTTTCCATCTTGTAAACGACACGTGTTTCGCCCCAACACGAGGCATCTTCAGGTATAGTAGGCTCTACGGAAGACAACCGAAAAGGGTTTGTGAAACTTTTGACTGTCCACATCAAAATAATATCTTTAAATTTTTATACTTTTAAAAATGAATATTCATTCATAATATAAACTCGTGTTTGTAATATGCTAATTGTTAGGCTGACAAGGTACACTCAAATTGACCTTATCAGCTTAAAAATTAACATTTTACCGTAACCGTTATTTGAATTAACTGTATATTTCTCTGAAGCCAAAAGAAAAAAAAATAATTATTTGATCGCGCATTTTTAATCGGTTTTATTTAGATTTTTCAACTTCTACTAAACCGATTCTTATGAAACTTTGCACACTCATTGAGATTCTGTGACAATACAACATTTTGATAATTTGAACTTGATAGCGGAGGTCTGCAAGTAAGTAGACAGTGGAACTCTTCCATCATTACCAGTAATATCCTGAAATTTTGACTCATTTGATTGATTTTGACGATTTCCATATATTACACTTGATATAAAAAAAAACAAACAAAACTAGAAAATAAAAAATGTTAAACTGTTTTATTAACATATTAAAATAAATACCTGGGGCGTGTAGGGCATCTGTATAACGACTGTATGTGTATAACTAATTTAGATTTATTTGCGCTACCCCCCCCCCCGTTTTTATTTTAGTATATTAATAAAACCGTTTAATTTGAAATTGTTTATCTATTTTTGTAACTACAGATAAGCAAACGAGCCAGCAGCAAATGTCAAATGTTTTTTAAGGTTCCAATATCGTATCGCTTCCGAAATAATGTCGAAAGTAGCTCGTTCCACAGAGCGTTGATGCGTGCAAAGAGATTTTGTGAATATCGGTGGTAACATACATATATATTATCACGCCTGTTTCCCAAGGGTTAGGCGGAAACCACAGCTTCATCTCGGCACACTCGCTTTGCTTCATCCACACTCATTACTCTCATACAAGCTTGCCTTTTAAGGGGACTTTTGTCCTGGCCTTTATTAAGAACGTCAGCAATTTTGTAGCAAGGTATGTTCTCCTTGGTATTCGACTATCCGCAACGTTAATTTCGGTGCTGAGCATTAACAATTAATTACGTTATCGCGTTTCGTACGGTGAGTATAGGGATTAGAAATAGAAAAATAAAGCTATATTTATGATATCTTTTTTTTTACAATAACTAAAATTAACCTGAATTATATCATAATATACAAATAAACAAACAAAAAGAAAATAATTTGTGTTATAAAGTAGTTTTTGCTCAGCGTATGCCAAGCGTTCTATGGGAGCACCAGGCGCTGGTTCACAGCAAGAACCACCGTGGTCAGATTAGGAAGCCCGACTTCTGTTTTCTTCCTTCACTTGAGTTTGCTTATGTCATTAATCACATCTTACCCTAAATCAGGCATTTACAGTCCCCGTGTAACCATCAGTTAATACGTCTACTCGGTTACCCGACTTTTTCCATAGCAAAATTCCAAACAAAAGAACTGGCAATCACGCTTAAAATCAATAAATCTGCCTCCGTTTAACTCTGCCTGGTGCATTTCTCACTACTCGTTTAAACAATTGCTCTTTTTGTACGGTTACCAGCAAAAACATTGCAACAAAAAAAAAACCCTCTTTCAAATGAAACTCGTTCTAAATCATGAATATTATCTTATATAAAGTCTGTTGTACATGGTATGTGTACAAACGATAGACGAATAACTGTCACTTGTTAGGCCACTGAAACTGATATGAATGCCTCAATTTCACAACCTGACGAGTGTTGTTGTAACGTTATACTGACTGCCTCATATCAGTTACTTCGGTTTTCGTAGTCGGAAAACTGAACATGTATCGCGGCGAACCGATTTTGATTTTACTTACGTGTTTATTAACTCGCCTTTTTTCTACTTGTTTTGGATGAGTTTTCAAATCTTTTATAAATAAAGGTATAGAGACTTGGAATATTCAATAAAGCCCACAACTGAATGACAGCAATATTTTCGCTTTATAGAATAGAAAAAACTTTATTATATAAATAAATATAATAAAAAGAAAATAATTTTAATCTACTAGTGTCATAAAACGGTTCTTGCTCAGCATATGCCAGGTGTTCTATTGGAGCTGACGCTAGTTTTCAGCAAGAACCAACGTGGTCAGATCGCGAACCACAGTGACGACAGGGATACTGACACACACATACATACACATACATCCTTATATATACTACTACTCATACTCATATACACATAAATACACATACAATACAATAAAATTAAAAAAAATAAAATTAAATTATGTAATAAATTTACCGCAACTAAAAGACCAAGTTCCTGTTTGCATACTTAAAATTAGATTTTTGTATTTTTTTAAATATATTTATAGTATGCAAGTCACGCAGAGGTGGTGGCAAGTTGTTCCAACAATTAGTTGCGGTGAATTTAAAGTTACCACGAAGCCCTGGTATCGCGAGCGCTATTTTGTTAACGGGGCCATTTATATACTTTCTTATTTGATTGTTTCTTTGTGTGTTTAATACTGATCCCAGAACTGCGTTCCAGGGTTGATGGTAGTTGACCTTGAAGTTCTAGTCGGTATATGTGCATAATACACGGAATAGCGTCACGGATCAGCAATCCGGAAAAGAAAGGGAGGCAAACGAGTAAGCATGTCGCCTGATGGAAAGCAATCATTCCGCCCTTGGATATCCGCAACATCAACAAGCATTACCGTTGCCGGTCTCTGAGATATGAGTAGGCTTGTTGAGATGTGAGTGAAAAACGTTTATTGATATTTTTAAATAACAAATCCATTTTCATCATCATCATCATCATCGTCGTCATCATTCGTCATCATTGACGAGTGGATTTTGGATCGCAGATTGATTGACGCTGTGCTTCCCATGTATTGGTTTTTGCTCTCATAGAAGCCTCATACGATACCACCGGGAAGAAATGTGTTAGCTCTATTCTATGTTAGAAACTATACAGTAAATCGCCATTTATTTTTACTTTTTTATCGGGAAGGGAGGCAAACAAGCGAGCGTGTCACCTGATGAAAAGCCATTGATGGCTTTTCATCAGAAGGTCGCCTATAGACATCGTCAACACGCCTATAGACGTCGTCACGTTACTGTCCTTTAAGATATGAGTAGGCTTGTTTTTTTAATGTTCCAATGTCATATCGGTTCTTAAATACCGCCGAAGGCAGCCGGTTCCATAGAGTGTGATACGTGCAATGAAGTTATTAAAAAAAAACGCACCGTACTTTATGTAATTCTTTCCTTCCTCTAATCAGTAGTATGGTGTATTAAAATGTTAACAGCGTCTCAATTTTCTTAAGTCAATGTTAAACAGTAACGTGATTTAATGTTTGTTGCGTAAAGTTCTATTTCCTTTGTTTTGCTTATTCTTAGCTATGCGCACGTTATGCTAAGTAATGCCTGTACGCCATTACAAACCTTGCCGATTGCAAGAATCGATTCGGTGTTGATTGTTATCCATTAGGCGATTCGCTTGCTAGTTTGCTTTTCTAACATCATTGTCATCAATCTACGGCCGGATATAAACCACTTTGTAAATTGTGGCCCAATCGAGCCCAATCTTTGGTTACACGTATCCAATCATCGCCAGTCGCCCTGCACAGATCATCGTTTCATCTAGCCGGGGGTATTCCACATTAAGTTTGCCGAGACGCGATCTCCACTCCAGCACTACTCGTTTTCTCCAGCTGTTTCTCCACAAACGACGACAAGTGTCCAGTCGACTGCCATTGTACCATATAAAATACCCATCTATATAATAAAAATATTATATGTTGTATTGCCAATAACGACACGTGGAATCTTTCTTCATTTATTAATTTTGCTTGCACCGAAGGTTTATTTATTTATTTTATGTGAGAACAACAGCTTATTCCAAGATACATTATTATATAAGACAGTTGTATAACAATAAAGCCAGTTACTGCCCACTCATAAGAATGTACTAACAATAGGTTAAGAGCAGCACGTTAAAAAATTAAAAATAATTAGAAGTTATGACAATTCAAATCCCTTGAATAGTTTGTCTTTATCAATCCGTAAATCTAGGTCATCAGTTTGTTGAAGTAATTATGTCAATAGCGTTCTGATGATTGGTTTGATCCGAATCCGAAAAAGAAGGCACAATATATATAGAACAAGAAGAAGGTACCATATAATTAAATACATACATATATAGATATACATAACGGCCCGTATCGCTATGTAATATTAAATAAATATAAAGTATGAATAAATGTTAAGATATTTTTATTACTAAAATATAAAAAATGCCCTACACATCAAACTTCTAAAGGATCTAAAGATTTCGACTAGTCGTAATTCGGCGACGGTGCTTTGAATTAGCGAAATAGCTTTATATATAATATACGTTTGCTATGCAAGTGACCCGAATGTGTATTAATCAGTGAGGAATCAGTTAAATGTATCCCAAGGTCGTCTGGACTTGTTCTGTATACTGTCTAGTTTAATATTCGTGCCTAAAACGTGGGCGGTCTCTATACGTTACGTTGAAGTGTTCGCTGCTATTGTGTTTCTGAACATCTTAGCCCGGTCGATATAGACATTGACCCTTGCATTCATTCACAACAAGCTAAAAATTTACAGGCACGTAAGGGATACCACTCTAATGCAATTTTCAATGTCCCCAATGATCATGTGTGTGCAAAAAATTTTATACAAGGTCAAAGGTCGCATAAATGGTTTTTTTTTTGATCTTTTTGCCAAATGGTTTTACGATAAAAATAGTGCAGGCTAAAATTATAGATCAGATAATTATGCACTAAATTTGTCTATATACTTTTGTCTCTAAGATTTACCATTTCTGAGGAAAAGCTATTCGAAAGTTAGCTGGAGCTGTATTCTCCATAAGCACACGTTTCAACGCCACTTATGTGGTAGTGTATGAGCCGCGTTTTTTTTAAAGTGGTTTCCCCACAAATAAAAAATACTTTTAATAGAATAATGATGCATAATTTAATAAATTTACTACCTAACTACATTTTAACTATATAAAATTTTGCATGCAAGGATTTATTTTGCACGTAACTGTATCGCGACTTTGTAAAGAGTGTTAGTGCGTCGCTGAGTAAAAAAGGTTGGGAACGAAACGGAACGAAAAGAAATGAACCGGGGACATCCACACCCCCCAGCAATTCAATGGGGCGATCGCCTCATAGTCCTAGGTGGCCAAAGACCATCAGGCCAGCGCAGCGTCGGGAGCGAGGTTGAGAACTGCTGTGCTATAGTACGATGCTTTACTGAATGAGTCGTCTTGCTATCAGCCTTCAAAAAATAAGAAAACATTTTGTCAATAATCTTTGATAGACATTCGCCTGCAAAGTGGCTTTACCACAGTTCATACTTAACGTTATAAAAATATCGACAACTGCACAGGTACATTTAATGGTAATTTGTGTGTTGTCAATGACGCGTTGAAATACTCTTATTGCATAAAGATAAGTTATGGTTAGCTGATAAGAAATAACAATTTGTGATGAGGACACTCATGTTCGGCCTTACAGTTTCACTTATCAAATTGTAAGACATAAAAGGTAATTTATTGTATTTTCATTTATTTTATATGCATTTTACGATAAAGGCGGACTAATTGTTGTTCTCTGCCTATCAACCTTAGGGTTGATGGAAAATATTTTTCAAGAGAAGTAACAATATAAATAGGAAAATATTTAGTTAAATTCGCTACTATCTTTGAAAAAAATACGTATGATCAATTATGAAAGGTATATGAAGTGGAGACGATTGCGATGTTTGAAACTAAATTTCGTCTTCAGGCTTTGAGGTAGGTTTAGGGAAAAGTTTTTTAATGAGATAGGAAGGTAAACGAGCTGGCGTGTCACCTGATGGAAAGCAATCAACGCCGCCCATAGACTTTCACAGCGCCATAGGTAGTGCGAAAGCGTTGCCGACCTTTAAAGAAAGTGTCATTATGAGAGTGGGAGTGGGGGGGGAGAAGGGAGGGTGTTAGGTCTCCGGAACTCAGCCGCTCACCGTACGAAGCGCAGTAGGTAAGCTACCACTCAGACGCAGGTTTTATGCGGGAGTGTGGTACTTTCTCGGGCGAGCCGGCCCATTACACATACAGACAAATATTATGCTATTCTTTGACAAAGTATTCGTCAGATGATGACTATTAGGTTAGATGAAACACTTTAGGGGAAAATTATATCCAGCTGTAGGTAGGGTCGAGAACAAGTATACGGTTGTAATATGTTTGGCTTTGTGGGTGACTAACCCGTTTGCCAAGCGTGACGATTATGAACCAATTTTCCTTACTGGGGAGAGGCCCGTATCTGGTAGACTATTATATAAATATGTTGTTATTATGGAATAGATAGGCAAACGAGCAAGCGGGTCAACTAATGCCATCCATGGATATCAACAGAGAACGCAAAATTAAGGCACTATATATGCGTTGCCTATCTTAGGGTTAATAATGTGGCCGATTGGAGGAAAAGGAGATTGAATAATCTGCTTATATTAAACTACAGACATTTTCTAGTATAAATATATTGCATTGCACACAGAAGGTTCAAATTGAAGTCGTTGTGATCACAAATAGAAGTCTTAACCCAGTTAATTTACGAAGACCGCCACTCCATTTGATACAGCATGGATCTCTGTTGATTTTAATATTGCACATTGTATATTCGGTTGTTTTTTTATCATATAAGATTATCAGTTGATCGCCATAGCCTTGATTTGTTTTGTATGTTGTGTAAAGCATATATGTGAAGGCGACCATTGAGACAATGAGATGTGACCGCTCATTTTTACATACCATTATATCTATCTACTCATTCGAATTTTCACATTCAACATTTAACGCAAATGTTGTATGACATTTATAAAATTATACCACCACTCAGTTGAACCAGCTACCTTTAACGGTATTTCAAAACCGATAATTTGGAACATTGAAAAAACAAGCCTTCACATTTCACAAAGGCCGGCAACATTTCTGCAATGCTTATACCTATGGGCGGCGTTGATTGTTTTCCATCAGGTAAAATTCTCGTTCGTCTTCCTTCGTTATGTGTAAAACATTAGTATTTTTAAAAATTCGATCCTAACAGGTTCGTTGGGGTAACAAGGTTTACATTCACATTAGTTGTTATATATATATAATAGTTTCATATATATATAATAGTTTCATATATATGACGAAATGTCGTATAAACTTTCGTCTCCTGTTTAATACCCTTAAAGGGATAAATATACGAAAATGTTTAAAATTAGGTAAACATAATATTTAAATATCTGGACAGTCAAAAGTTTTACTTAGCTAAGATCCGCGACAAGGACGCGACGCGACTTAGCTAATTAAAACTTTTGACTGTCCACATAGTGATCGATTTCCGCAAAGTAACGCCTGACTCAATTAATAATAATATTAAAAAAAATTGATGTAAGGAACACCTGTATTATTCATAATTTATATATAATTTCATTTTTGATCCATCCGTTCAAATTGAGCGTTATATGTCATTGAATCTGTGTTAGTTTTATTAAGTCAGTATATTTAGAATATATACAGTTAGAATAAAAGGTGTGATTGAGTGAAGGGTGATGTTCCGTAAAACTCTCTGACTTTGCTGTTAAATAAATGCGTACACATAAAACACAAGTTCTAGCTTGGTACGGCTATAAGTCATCAGAGAAAGCGTATTTGTATTTTATATTAGTATTTGTGTGGCTTTGCAATGTAAGATAATTCGTCGTGTCGAGTTTCTCGCTATTCCTTTATAGCTTTAATTATAGCTTCTAATGGACCGCGAAACCGCTGCAAAGTGTAAATAAAATATTAATGTATGCTTTTGAGTGATTCGGAAAATAAAAGCATATTTTCTTATCAAGAAAAATGAGATTTAATAACAAGGAAAATGAGTGCATTTTCGTAAAAATGTCTCTTTGGAAGTACCTTCAAATGTATTTAAACACAGTTATAAACGATGTTAGGGCAACCTGAACCGTATGCTCTTTGGCAATTGTGTGTTTTGTGACTAATCAGTGTAAAAACGGCTTAGGTTAGGGAGGTTTTTGAACTTTAGGACTTTCTGGAAAAACTTTTCTAGCGATTTCTAGCGATTTATTTTTTAAATATAGTTTTATATATTTTATTCTATCATTTGTCATACAGCAGTCCAATAATGTACGTAAAACCTTCGTAGGCCTTCAATTTCCGCAGGCTCGACTTGCGCAGATGGTCGCTCTCCATTTGGAATTCTCTAATTTCTTTTGCCAAGATATGAGGTCCTTTCCAATACTCCTGTATTCCAACGGTTGTCAATACTTTGGCAAACACGATCTGCCTATTGCCACTTGCTTGCACTTTGCTAACTCGAAAAGGCTATGTATGTACCTGTAGTCTTCATTTCGAATTATTGTGGAATTATTCGAAATAATGAAACGCATACTTATACAAGTAGTAGTAACAACTAGTCGAGTATGTGTTATATATGTATTACTATCTTATCCTTTTCTACTGCGGGGTAATGCCCTTTAAAAAGTTTTGCATTTTTTATGTTAGATATAAATTCTAGAATATATATTTGAATGGTTTTTGCTCTTTATTTTTGTGTCCAGTGAAACCTATGAGCATTTTAATGAGTAAATTTTTAACACTACTGTACATTCGAAGTGCAAGAAAACTGAAATTAAGGAAAACTTTCTTCGGCGTTAAGTTAAAAAAATACACCTGATTTCTTATGTTAAGTTCTGTCTTATTACAGCTTTTGACAGATTACTGATGATCGAATGTTTGTTGTTTTATTAATGGTTAAAGCATGATAATATCACTATTTTTGTTCAATATCAGTCATTTGCTATTCATTTTCTAACGATTTGTCATAATTACCGCCTTAAATCTGATATAATTGACATTCAAGGCAAGATATCTTAAAAACATTCTTAAGTGGACATAAATTGATAATGATGAACAGAGTGATCGATTTTGCGGTCGCCATTTGGTTTGTCTAGCACCATGCTATAATACTATAAGAAAATCTTATCTCTTTCGCATTCTGCAAAGTAGATAATATTTTCCATGCTCATCCTCAGAAGTGAAGTCCTACAAGCTGAAGATAATTACTACGACTATCGTATCGACTATTTTAAAGTACCTTACATCGCAATAAACTAAAGCATGCTTTCGCGCGCGCCAGAATATTTTGTTTGCAGTAAGCATTAAGATATCGCTATCTTGTTTGCGTTAAGTAACATTTTGGCGTAATCTTTTTACTAATATGTATTTGAAAACGAGGAAAATATGTTAGATAAGAAAATAATTCATGCGTTGCTTCATCTCTTAATAGGTTAACCTACAAAGGAGATGCAGGTGTGAATCTTTATTTCTGTGATATATAATAAGGTGATTTGTTAAGCTCTTTCTTATTGGAGGTGCGGGTGAGATTTTTAATGAAAAGGAAGCCGGAAGAGTAAATTAGTCACCTGATGGAAAACAATCAACGCCCGCTATAAACGCGTATAACACTATACGTATTACAGAAGCGTTGCCGGTCTGTAAATGCCGTTGGTTTAACAGAATGGTTGCGTGTGGAAAGAAATTACGGGTAAAACGCATTCGTACGATCGCAACTCCAGATGGTAGATATGAAAGTTTTCTCTGTGGCTAGTTGTGTGGCTAGTAGTGGAATCCCGCGACAAAAATGATTTAAAACGATTCCTTAGAGCATTATCCGTGGCAAAAATTTGAAGATTATAAGACTACCAACGTTTTTTCGAATTAAATTTATGTGTGTACCCGGATCAATCATTATATGCGTATTTCTAACCTAATGGTAGAGACAAAAGGAAGCAGTAGACATTATGAAAGTAGTAGTATGAAAAGGACAACATAATACGAATACAATTATTTCACACTATGTAATATGAATATATCTTTTCCTTCATTAGAAAAGACTATACATCACTAATTTTGCACTTTTGTAATGCTTTTTACAGCCCATATATGTCCCACTGCAGGGTAAGGGGCATACCAATTTCTGGAGGAACAGAAATTTATTCATCACGCTTGTCCAATGCGGATTGGCGGGGTTAATTTCGAGACTCGGAGTAAATAAATATCTGTAGGCCACACATATATTCATTCCAATGCATATTTATCGTGATGCGCGAATCGGGTCCGGGTATATTAACTTCGGAAGCGGTAATTTCGCTAATGAGCTATTTTTTTAACACCCCGTATATATCTCAATTATAATTTGGTAAAGCTTGTTTTTAAAATAATTGCTACGTGATTAAATTGATCAGGTTAATGTTGTCCGATCGAAATGTATCATTAGAAAAAATACCGACTCAGATAAGTATATACAACAAGAGTATTATACATCACATTGCACGCACGTGGGGATGATAACGGTGATGTACTCAAAGGTTGATCTCGTCTGATACCAATTTATACGCGACCGATCGAAAGCTGTCCCAGACTAGCGGGCACACCCGAGAGCGTTATTATCTACGTCCTCGAGACGATTGACCGAGAACGTGTGCGGAATTCACATCTTATATCAAGCTTAAGGTTAAATTTTTATTCATTAGTTACAGATAAATATATTTATATATTTTTATTTGATATATTCACGCCTATCCCCCGCAGGGTTTGGCAGAGACCACAGAGTTCCATCCGCTACGATACCGGCATACCCTCCCCGCCTCTTCTCCGCCTCATCCATCCTTTCATCCATTCTTCCTCTCACATTCATCGCAACGAAACGGATCTCCATTAGTTGCTTCTCGCCCTCGTGGGACTCAAGATGTGACGGGTGGCGAACCACGTTGCCGTCAACAGATAAATGTAGTCATGTAAAAAGTTTTGATATGGGGAAAATAATAAGACAATGTGAAAAAAAAATAATAATGTGTATTTTTTACTGGAAGAAGTGGATTTACGGAGAACTTAAACCATCATTTCCATTTTGTTTGCTTGTTACGGATCTTAGCTAAGTAAAAATTCTGACTGTCCACATAGTAATGGATTTCCGCAAAGTATAACGCCTGACTCCATCAATCACGGGGAAAATTAAGTAAATGAAATGATGAAAAAAAATTTCAAGGGAAAGAATCATATGAGGAAATCAAGTAATGTAAAAAGTAATGATATGAAAGGGAGTTATAAAGTAATGATATGAGATAGAAGTAATCTTCTGAACCATATCATTTTATTACTTTTATTATGACCGTAACATTATTCATTAAAAGCTTTATGAATTAAATTCTTTTGACCGTTAGTCAAGTGACACGTTCATGTATGTAATATCATTTTAATTAAGTCGCACTGATGAGAACAATTGCCTCCCCAAACTCATTAACGAAATGTTAAAACGTGCCGACCATTTGAGTTCGATTAAGCCAGTGTTATGCCAATTAATCATTAATTTTATCTAATCGATAATGATTGGCGACAAAATCATGAATGCATCACGAGTGGCTTGAAAATGCATAAGGTTATGTACTTGAAGTTTGCCTTTTATGTTGTATGATTAATGAGTTCGATATATTTGCGGCTATCTCTGTATCACTGATAGTATTATGATTATCTCATCGATATGATGATTCTCGCTTATAATTAATGTTATTTCTAGAACCAGTTATAGATGTCATTGTATCGTTACAGGAAATCATAATTGACAAGAATCATAATTAATTATTTTTGAATTGATTGTACGGAATTTCAGACATTTTTTTTTGGTATATACATAATACATTTGTGTTAGTAATTATGTATGTACACTTACGTTACCATTATGTTAAAGATTATGTTAGTAAATCATTTACATTGAAGCCGATTTAGCTGTTTCATAATTTAGCGAATTGAATCTAGGCAACGACGGTTTTCATTATAGAGTTGGAGCTATCCCGCATCCTGTGAAGCAACGAGGTTGTTCGTTTTCGCAAAATGGCACAAAAGCCATAGGTGCGGGCTTTAACGAACATACCTGATACACTGCAGAAACGGGGCCGCCCCAATAATATTCTGAAACCGTTGTTATATTGGACCCGGTGAAGGGCGTTGATGGTTCGCTGCGTGTAAATATACCATAAGCTGCACGTTGTGTTTATAATAATAAAAATCATCTGAGAGAAAAAAGATATATCCGCTAATGAAATAGATATAGACGGATGCAGTATTTGACTTAAGTTTAGGTCCTAAGTTTGTAACGTAAGAAGTAAAACTTTAATAGGGCTCTAGTAGTGAAACTCGAATGATTTGTAATTATATAGATAATAGTATTTAGAATGCTTGAAAACAAAGGCTAAACATAGAATGCTAAACATAGCATGTAAATTCATTGCCGTAGTGCCAGAAAAAGGAAGTCGAGTAAAATGTTTAGAAATAAAACGTAAGATATATTGAATCGTACTACACCAGTAGTAGTGACGTTAAACGGCGTTAGTCAGGTGTAGAAAGGTTCTTGTTTTCCGGTTAAAATCCTAAGAAATAAAAACTCTTCCATAATTATATACAGTAGAATTTTATATATTATATTTAGAGTAATATAAGCTTAAATAAATCAAGTAAACCTTTTTCAGCATAAGGTACGTAAGTTTTGCACATATATTTTTTTTAATAACTGACGATTAAAATGTTTTCGATAATAAAGTGATGTTAAATTATCTAGACGTGCTTAAGAAAAATATGTTTTTCTTGAAGTCACCTCACTCATGGCCAGGAAGCAGTCACCTCTTCGAGTTTCCGCTCATTTAGTGGTGATTCAGGCTCGAGGCATGCTCATACGCCCTGCAAATGCAGCAGGAGATAGATATTCCCTTTGATTGCGTTATTTTATTTCTTAAAATGTTATAAAACCAATATGCAAATATATTACATTTGTAAACAACCTTAGAAGTGCACGACGCAAACACTTTTTATAAAACTTTTTATTTATGAAACAAGCGTTAAAAAACAAATATGATGACTTAATGATGGTGATTATTTGATGATTGTATTGCTTTTTATCGCTGTAACAAAAAGTTACCAGTTGTTAGGACGCTTGATTCTGACCTTCGCAAACTTATTAGACATAAATGTGTAATTATCATAGTTCCTCGGGCATGGAATATACCAATTTTTTTGCTGCTCTGCTCAATATTAAAAATTTTGCAATAAATCGTCAAATTAGTGCTAAATTTGATATCTTGACTTCGTCTAGTAAGCGTAAGAATCTACCTCACCCTCGTTCGTCTGCCGTTCTTGCTTTTGCCATAAAATTATCTTAAAGATGAATTTTTGTTTTTATTGCAACTGTCTATGGTATAGAGCGATTGCTTACCGTCGGGCAATCGGACACTTGTTCCTTTATAAAAAAATGCAAAAAGTTCATGTTTATAATGCAGTTCAGATCTAAATGGCGGTCTTATTGCTTATAGCTTCCAGACAACTGTAGGATGGACACAATATTAAAAAGATAATTCGATGTAGGTTGGTGATGCATTATTGTTATGATGATAGAAAAGAAAGAAAAAATATTATTAAACAAATAGTATATTCTCTTCGGAAAATTCATAAAAATGCGCTTAAACAATTAATAAATAAAACAAAGTATATCATATACATTACAAAACAGAAATAAAATTAACTATCAATTTAACAATCATAATGACGAAACATTTTAACTGTTCGGCTACTTCGTCAAAACCAGTTTTGTTACTTTTATATAAATTTCCATATTAAATAATTACGATTCATGGCATTCATCTATTGTTTTCTATGAAGGTGCGTTGACGGCATGCTTCATTACTCAGAATGTTAGAATAAAATAGAATAGAATACCTTAATTCACGTCTACAGTACAATCCCAATACAATTCTACTAAAAATAAAATTATAATGCTACACAGAGATTTAGGAGTCGAAAGATATATATATATATATATGTACAATATTTTTTCTTTTGTGATGTAGTATGATAGATACTTCATCAAAAACAACACGATTTTAAATTATTTCATCAAAGTTTGAGCTAATGCACAAGCCAGTTATTTAAAATAACAAAAAATAAACAGCACCGTGTGTATTTGCAAATGACAGAGGTCGTTGAACTTAATATGGCTCCCAATTTTAATCTCACAGTATAAGTGTCTGGGCTATACTTATTATTTAGTCTGTATTAATAATTTCAGTGACGTTGTGTTTTTATTTCATTTTTATAATCTTATATTATCAATTATATTGTTTAATTATGGTGGCGTATTACAATATAGTTCGATTAAGTTGTATAAGTGAAGTGATATGAAACGAATGCGTGTATCGTGACTTTTTAAGATGACTGAAAAAGTCCATTACCAAATAAAATAGCCACCATTTTATCAAGACGTAACGGGTCAAGCTGACTAGTTTAATTTTAAGAGATTTGATATTATTGTATTTTTCCTGACACTGGTATAATAGTTATAACTAATTGCCATCAAAATGCTTTAAAGAAACAGGTTTATTGCTTTAAATACTGTGAAGAACTGAAGTGATAATGGGCTGGTCACATTTGAGAAAAAACCTTTAATCGTTGGAGTAGATGAGTGCAAGTGTCTAAATTTAACGTGGAATGTTCCACAGCCAGATGGAGCGACAGTTAACCCACGGTTGGTAGCAGAAACTGCGTTCGGGGAGGCCTATGTCCAACATAGCTACCATAAGTTACTGATGATGATATAATTTTTAATTCAATGATGATTTTCATAATTCGCAAATATAAAATTTTTAAGAATCATGTTCACGTCTAACGGAGAGCCGTTTCGCTACGATTAATGTGAGAGGAAGGATAGATGAGTGCGGAGGAAGCAAGGAAGGTATGGCGGATGGAGATCTGTGGTCTCTGTCTACCCCTAAGGGAAGCAGGCTCGACAATAGGTATGTATGTATGTTCACATCATGTAACGTAAGTTGTGGTTGAAGGTGTAATTGTGTTAAAATATAATATTTCTATTAAACCCTAAAGAAATAAAATAAGAGATACTTTATAGTGCTTAATAAGCTATACTATATTTCAAGGATGTAAAACGTACACGACTGTTCATTTGTGACACGTGTTTACCTTTTAATTAAGTGGGAGGTGATTTTTTTACCCATCGCCCGGCAGGCAAGCGATTTCTTGAAATTTTCCCAAACTGGTTATACTACATTATTGACCATAATTTTGTCCCTTAATTATTTAAATTTCTTATAAAAATTCAACCGAGTATCCTTGTATGTGCACCGTTAAATACAAATAATTTTTACAGCCCATATATATTCGCCCATGTATTTGTGGGGAAATGGACATTAACCGGCCGTATGTCGACGACGCGAAGTCGTTAAAGGATGCCTAAAAGTCGCTGAGAACAGCGGCACCTAGGGCTGTGGGGCGGTCGCCCCATTGAGTTGCTGCGCGAGTAGTGGGGTTCATCCCCGAGGCTCGATCCCCTGCTCGTGTAAATGACCCTGTTTCGTTTCGGACATTAACCCTCCACGCTTGTCCAAGACGAATTGGCAGGATACCTAAATTTTGTTCCTCATACAACTATTTATACTAAAATTTACGTCATGTGGATGATCTCTTTCAAATTGGGATTTGTCCATATTACTTGTAGGTTGGTGATTGTGGGGCCAGGTTATGTATATAGTAGGTATCTTGTACCTGTAATTCTGATGCTTTTTACGTTTGGGTTTGATTTTATTATGTGTTGCTTTTTATGCTTAAAATACATGTGAAATATGTACATCGTAAAACCATCATATAACAGCCTGCGCCAGTTCTCTGTTGGAAATATTTTTTTTTCACAAACCATATTTGTCCCACTGCTGAGCATGGGCTTTTCGATTTCTGGAGTAACGGACGTTGCCTCACCACGCGTGTCCAATGCGGATTGGCGAGGTTATTAGACTCGGAATAAATATCTGTAGGCCATACATGTATTTGTTCCGATGAGGGGATCGAACCTGCTACCATTGACACCGTGGGCGGCGGGCCCCGCCACCGAGCCAATTGGTCGTCGTTTGTTGGACATATACCTCTCTTAAAAGACGTTACTCTATCAATTTTTAGTTTCATGCATCCACTGCTTTTGTCAGATGCTCTGCGCAGAACAATCACGTCGCTTCATCTAGATGGGGCACGTACTCTACGTTTGCTGCGACACATCTTCTATCAAGCATTCGTCTACTCCAACAGTTGTCGCTTCTCCAACATACAAAACCAGACCATTGACACTTAAGTTAACCAACTTGGAGAAAATACACCGTCATTACTAAATTACAGATGGTTTAAGAACTACCTTAGGTTATATTTCACCACAAACTTTATAAAATTAGTATCCTGTTTTCTTAGATCTATGTACTTTACTTAAGTCTTCTTTTTCATTAAATATTTTGTAATAAGTGTATAAACCTTAGTAAAGTGAATCGAGTTCAAATGCGAGGGAAACAAGGAAAAAGCTTGCAGGCTACAAAGTTGTAGGTAGCTGTAAAATTTTTATTTACAAATTAAAGTACAGATTATCCCTGTATCCTTTTAAATGCGTTACAGGAAAACATACAGGGGAATCCCTTAATTTTTAGAGTAACAATAAAAAATAGCTGGGTATTGTTAAATCTAACAATCAAAAATATTACAACATTTATCGTTGTTTCAACACCGAATTCTATATATTTTGTAACAAAGTCAAGGATGCTATGGTTTCTATTTTTATAATAAGAATAAGGATGTAAAGGTAAGGGTAAACATACAATGGGATAATTTATAATTGTAATTCAAAGTTGCAAAAAGAAAATTAAATTGATGGGCGATTGGCTCAGTGGCGGGGCACCCCGTACACGGAGTCAATGATCGCGGGTTCGATCCCCACATGGGAATAAATATATTAATGGCCTACATTGGAAAAGCGTGGTGGGTTAACGTTCGTTCCTCCAGAAATGTGGAGGCTCGTGCTCCGCAGCGGGACGTATATGGGCTGTAAAAAAAATCAAAATTGTTATGGTATTCGATTAAGGTTTATAAGATGTCTCAGTCGTTTAACTTCGAGTTCATATGTTTTAACACATTTAAAACATGAATACTAACTCTTATGAAAAAAAGTTTCTGTTATCATAATTCTTTCTTGCGGATCTCGGTGCGCAGCATAATTCAATGTACAAAAAAGAACGGAAAACGTGACGAACAACGATGTCGTGATTATCATGTAGGTATGTGAATTATTTATTGTGATGTATTTTAATACCGATAAGAGTTTTTGAACTTTAAGTATGTATGTAGAGTAGTTCCACTTCGGTTTCCTTAAAGGAAATATTTATTAAATTTTGCACACGTTACCGTTTACACACTAGGTTACTTGACATTTTTCCACTGCGGAATTCTTATTCACATTGAAAGTTAATATACGAGTATGCTATATTTATAATTTTAAGTATGCAATCAGGAACTTGTTCTTTTGGATGCGGTGAATTATAATAATAACATGACTTAGTTGTTTTTAATTCTATTGTATGTTGTATGTGGTGTATACGAGTATGAGTAGCAATAAATATGGATGTATGTGTATGTATGAGTGTGCCAGTATGAATGTTGTCACTGTGGTTCGCGATGACTGACCACGTTAGTTCTTGCTGAAAACCAGCGCCAGGTGCTCCAATAGAACGCCTGGCATATGCTGAGCAAGAACCATTTTATGACACTTGTTAGATTAAAATGATTTTCTTTTTGTTTTTTGTATTTATTTGTACATTATATTATTATTAAGGATTTAATTTTGGTTATTGTAAAAAAAGGTGTCATAAATAAAGTATTTTCTATTTCTATTTATGTATTTATTACACTTACTTGCATTTACTATGCTTAGTAATATTTATGTTGTATATACCTACCGAAAGAATGTATTTATTTTTAAATTTCCTGTCTTTTACATATTATCCGCCTTCACGTATGTAATGTTTTGTGATTCGAATATTGAAATGTCCATTAGAAATAGAAATAGAAATAGAAAAACTTTATTTATGACACCATTTTTTTACAATTACCAAAATTAAATCCTTAATAATATTCTATATACAAATAAAAACACAAAACAAAAAGAAAATAATTTTAATCTAACGAGTGTCATAAAATGGTTCTTGCTCAGCATATGCTGGGCGCACTATTGGAGCACCCGGCGCTGGTTTTCAGCAAGAACCAACGTGGTCAGATCGCGGACCACAGTGACGACATTCATACTGACACACTCGTACATACAAATACATCCATATATATAACTACTCATACTCATATACACATACACATAAATACACGTACAGTACAATGGAATTAAAAAACACAAAGTCATGTACTAAATTCACCGCGTCCAAAAGAACAAGTTCCTGACTGCATACTTAAAATTAGATTTTTGTATTTTTTTTAAATATATTTATTGTATGCAAGTCACGAAGAGGTGGTGGCAAGTTGTTCCAACATTTGGTTGCGGCGTATTTAAAGCTACCACGTAACGCAGCTGAGCAGTGGCGAGGAACAACCAGCAATGACCTAGCTCTGGTATCGCCAGCGCTATTTCGTTTACTGGACCATGTTAATTTATTATATAAATATGACGGGGATTCATAACGAATCATACCAAATAGAAGGGTAGCGAAATGAGACACCGCAGGGAGCTTCTGCGGTGTCTCATTTTTATTATATTAGCTTTATTTATGTATGGCGTAACATGTTCCCGTGAAGCTATATTAAAACAAAATCTTGCACATGCATTTTGTACGCGCTGTATAAGTTTTTCTGTTCGAGCGAGTAGACGGGGTCCATATACAGTGTCCGCGTAGTTAAATTTCGATAATACTAACGAGTCGCATACTGTTATACGGAGATACAATATAAATACAGATTACAATATAAATAAAAATATGAGGCCATAAAGCGTCTCCTTGAGCATAAAATCAAGCTTCAATTCACTCTCTTTGGGTGTCGTACGTGTGACTATGGGAGTAATACCAGTAGATAGGCACCAGCGTCTACTTGAGGATATAATCAATCTACGATCCTCACTCCGGCCGCCAAGCGTGAGGATTACGGCGATACTCATGAATTTTAAGGGAGATTGTTGTCCAGTGGGGAGAAAGGGGGAGAGCGGACATAACATCATTCCGTCCCCAAATGTCATCCTTACCTGCACGCGTTGAAAAGCGACGGTGGCCAAGCCAGGTTTTGGCGACCGATCAATAGCGAGATAACTATACGGGTGTATAGTTATCTCGCTATTGATCGGTCAACTTGTTGGAAGAGGGTACAGCGGCCTTATTATGGTGGATGGTAGATTTTATAGTAAGTGTAATTTGTACAACATTACTATGAACAGCTGTTAATATGGACACACGTGTTATGAGTTTAAGTAATGGACAGTCAAAAGTTTTACTTAGCTAAGATCCGCGACAAGCAAAACAATAACAGAAATTTAATGATGTGTGTTTTTCTGCTGGATGAAGTGGATTTATTTGGAACTTAAACCAAAAACTTACCGAAAATCGGCCATCAATTCTCCACCCACCAACCACTACACACAACACCAAACACACATTATCACTTTTCCATCTTGTAAACGACACGTGTTTCGTCCCAACACGAGGCATCTTCAGGTATAGTAGACTCTACGGAAAACATTGATGACCGATTTTCGGTAAGTTTTTGGTGTAAGTTCCAAATAAATCCACTTCATACAATAGAAAAACACACATTATTAATTTTCTGTTATTGTTTTGCTTGTCGCGGATCTTAGCTAGGTAAAACTTTTCACTGTTCACATAGTGATGGATTTCTGCAAAGTAACGCCTGACTCCATTAATAAGTTTAAGTTATGCAAAGCAGGCCTAAATGATTTTATTATATAACAGAGTTTGTATTTTAGTATTTTATATTATTATTATATACTATTTTATATCGTATATATTAATCATGCCGTAAGTAGACAATTATAACACAAAAATAAAACTATGTGTGTGACTTATCATTGGCCTAATTATCAACAGTACTAAACTTAACAAAACATTTTTTCACACTTCTAACTTTGATGTCATTTAATGGATAATCTTAAAACATAATATATAAATAATACTTCATGTTTATCTCAAAAAATATCTTTTTTTGTATCTAACGTATAAATGGTTTTCTAAAAACTTCTCAAACTATGAATATTCTTAAATATAATATAATATCTCAAAAATAATATTCTTAAACTATATTTTGTCGTTCCTGTAAAATTTACTAGTATGGACTTACGAATTATGATAAATAGGCTGACCTTATATTATTTTATTCAAAGCTATTGTGTCTAAATATTTAAGGCCTTGCTATTTATTCTGAAATTATCCACGGTATTTGTCGTTCAAAATCATCTTTTGTGCGTGTGCTTCATTAGACCTTGGTACATGAATGGCTTGTGATCATTGCGGACTTATAATATAAAATTAATTTTGACATTGAATTTACTCGCGGTCGGTTCAACGATCTCTTTTTCGTCACGTGTTTGGTTTTAAATGTGGAAGTATTATTACTGGTTAAAGCAAGGCTTCTTAATTGTTCGATGAAATCAATTTGAAAGTATACGATAGATATCGACGCAAAAAAGTAGTAAACCGCAAAATGAAAACTTTCCACCAGAGGCGTAAAAAGCTTAAAATTTCTTCAAAAGTCAGTTTCAACGCCATACAAAATTGTCTGTTGGTCGTAGAGCTGTGAGAGTTAGACCATATGAGGAAGTATTTTTTAAATATGCTATAATTTTTGAGATCTGTCATTAACAGCGTTTTCGCTTTTTTACGTTTATATTGTTGAAACGATTATTAATTTTATATTGTTATTAATTGTGGGAGAATCGTGCAGTCAAGAGAGCGTATGTGGGTCACCCAACTGGACGACGTCCTGTAGGGCGCCCCAGGTACCGCTGGAGAAACATGATTGAAGATGACTTGCGCAACCATCAAGTCTGTAACTGGCAGGAAGAAGGTGGTGCAGGACAGGGCAAAGTGGCGTAAGATCTGTTCGGAGGCCAAGATCCATTTTGGGTCGCTGCGCCAACAAAGTTAGTTAGTTATTGTTGAAACGTGGTGGTAAGCGGTGGAAAAGTGATTGGCGAATTTATTTACGGCCTATAATATTTTTTATACAGCCCAATAACATAGGATCTAACTAATCCATATAACCATTGCGTTTTTTCAAGTGGTCCAATGAACTGAGGCGATTAGGGCGGCGTTATACACTTTATACAAGTAATTATATTGATTTGTAAACACACAATACTATTTTTAGAAATTTTTTTCGCCGAAGTTAATTGGAATCTATTATATATAATATTATGATAGTATTATTTTTCATGTAAGGAAACATTTGGAATAACATTAGGTCAAACTACGACACAGCATTTTTTTGTGAATAATAATAGCGTTCAGTAATTGGATATAGTTAAAGGCCAATAAATATGCGCATATTTTGACGTTCTAACCTTGAAATTATCTTTGTGTGTTACAAAACTATAACGACACACGTCAGTTGCATGAAAAATATGTGGAGACGTCATCTTCAAAAAATCACATCTTATCATTAGGTTAGGTAGCACGCCGGTGGTGAGACCTAAGCCAAGCTGTGGACTACTGCAGGCTATTGATGACACTATAACCAAGGTCGTCAGAACCTCGTCCGTAAAATAATAGTAAATACTAAAAAATGTATAGATATTAATAATCAGATATGAATGTTTACAGTGTTTGTTGTGCTAGTACAAAATAGTTATGACTGAGATCGCTAGACGAACGAGTCCTTGATACAATTTTTATCGTTAGATAACCATTATCGGTTGTCTAACATTAAACAATGACGATCGGTACTCATTATTGAGTGATTGTTATTTTAATCGAGTGGAAAGAGTAGTTAAAATATTTTTAGGGTTCTGCACTATAAATATGTCAAAAACATTTGCGGCTCACACGTTTGTATTTTAGATGAGTAAGACTAAATAAATGTGAAATAAAATAAATAGTAATACCTATTTGAAATATGAATTTTTCGTAATAGCTTTCCGGTGTTAATAAAAAATTTCGAAGTACGTCCTTCTGATTCTGAAATACCCATGACTACCAAAAAAGCCTGTGTCTGTTAACCTGTTTTATATATTGGGTGCAGTGTACCAAGTAACAAGTTCTCTCCTCACCTTCATGTATTTCCTTCTTCTCTTCTCATTAAATTCTATTTTCTTTATTCACATATTTAACTTTACGAGTACTTTACGAGTGGAGACCGCGTCACGGTAAACGTAGTGTGGGACGCACCCCGACTAGATAGTGCGACGATCTGCGCAGGGCGGCTGGCAGAAACTGGATGCGTGTAGCCGAAGATCGGGCCAGGTGGCGCTCCATGGGGGAGGCCTATGTCCAGCAGTGGACTGCCGCAGGCTGTTGATGAGGATGAAATATTTATATTTAGACAATTGCCGTGCTTTTAGTGTTACAGATTATCACGAGGTAAGCCCGCTTAGCGGTTTGTCAACTTTTTCCAAGAACAAAAAAGAATCCACGGTAGAGCTAATAATCAATGACTAGTATGCTGAGAATTTATTTTTTATATAACTATTATCACATCATTCAGGGTTAGTAACCGTGAGCGCCTTCGTTAATTAAACGATGTATCGTTAAAGTAACTTTCTTCCCACATGTATGTCTCACTACTAGAGCTACTTGTTAACTTGTGTAAATAACAGATACACTTGACAATACACCGATGTATAAGAAGGTTTATAAATGGTTTTTCAAGGTAGTGTTTCTTTCAAAATTGTTGTAATGTATATTACTACAGTATGAATGACTTGAATTGTCTGAGATAATACCATTCTCCTGTCGAAAACGTATGTAAGCACTTCTGCGTTGCTTCTATAACATTTTTCTTTCCTTAAGTAGCAAATAAGTGGAAAATAATATTATAAAAAAAATATATCTTATACGTTTGTGTGTCGCATTCTTAGTTTAGATCTGTCGTGGTCACCTGAAGTGACCTTCGTAATAATTACCTGTTCAATAAAACGGCCACATTGGGGGAGGCCTATGTCCAGCAGTGGACTGCCGCAGGCTGTTGATGAGGATGACATATTTACCTTAAGGTAGACAATTGCCGTGCTCTTAGTGTTACAGATTATCACGAGGTAAGCCCGCTTAGCGGTTTGTCAACTTTTTCCAAGAACAAAAAAGAATCCACGCTAGAGTTAATAATCAATGACTAGTATGCTGAGAATTTATTTTTTATATAACTATTATCACATCATTCAGGGTTAGTAATTGTGAGAGCCTTCGTTAATTGAACGATGTATCGCGAAAGTAACTTTCTTCCCACATATGTGTCTCACTACTTAGCTACTTGTTAACTTGTGTAAATAACAGATACACTTGACAATACACCGATGTATAAGAAGGTTATAAATGGTTTTTCAAGGTAGTGTCCCTTTCCAATTCAAATTTGTTGTAATGTACATTACTACAGTATGAATGACTTGAATTGTCTGAGATAATACCATTCTCCTGTCGAAAACGTATGTAAGCACTTCTGCGTTGCTTCTATAGTATTTTTCTTTCCTTAAGTAGCAAATAAGTGGAAAATAATATTATAAAAAAATATATCTTATACGTTTGTGTGTCGTGGTCACCTGGAGTGACCTTCGTAATAATTACCTGTTCAATAAAACGGCCACATTGGGGAAATAACTTATATTACAAAAAATAACTTATACAACAACACAAGCACTATACACAAGTTTTAGGTACAGTAAGTCGTTACAGTATTCAAAAAGAGTGCTTAAAAGTATTGCCAACTTAAAAATAGTGTGGCCAGGCGAAAATCATACAATTCGCCACATATGTTTTATATTATATATAAATCCCTAAGTCTCTCTTTTGCTTGAGAAACGACATCATGCTTGTCTAAGGTGGATGGACGTTGGAATAAAATTGTAGGTCATGCACATATTTTTGCCGGAATCGAACCCGTATCTTCGGAAGCGCTAAGTTTGCCACTAAGCTCACCAAATAGTGAGTAACCGTTTTGTTACTTTCTTTTGATACATAACTTTACTTTTTATTTGTTAAGTATTCTGATAAAAATGAGTTTGGCGAATAAATTGAATGTTATTTATATCGGGCCGCTTGTATGAAACACGCATAACAAATCAACTGTATTGATTAGGTGTTGGAAGTTACACCTTTCGCGTTCTACACGCGAAATAAGAGAAATTTTATTATAAATTCAAATTGAGGTGGGAAAGTACGGTCATATTACAAATAAACACGATCGTTGATTATATAACATTGCATCTTCGAGTATGTTACGCAAGACTAATAAATATGTATTTTTATATATTCTGTATTATAATTATAACATAAAAACACTCCGGTTACAAGTACGTCTCTTTGTACACTATATAATTATTTTATTTTTATTTGACATTTGAGAATCGACTGTTACGAATTAAACCATTCGAAAGTTACATATAAATTTTATTCTGAAAATTTTAATTTATATGTAACTTCAACTCTGTCACTATCACTAGAAAAACGAGTGCCATGCGGAAATAGTGGGACAAATTTTATGAGACCAAACTGAGAATGATCAAAATGCAGTATATATTTGAAGAAAAGGAATATAATGTAACGCCAATTGTATTTCAATAGTTATCGGAAATCATACGAATAACATTAATATAAAACATGATGGAAAATCAGCCTACACATACTTTAAAAGCCGACAAAGCTTCCGTAATAACTATGGTGTCGCGGATGTTTTGGCGATATTGGTTGCATTCGATGCACGTGTACATTTCTTCTCCTCTTTCTCCTATTCCATAAAAAAAACAGAGACAAGTTTTTCTTTTACAAACAATATTTATTTTCACATATAATCCCGCAGTATGAAGAAAAAATCTGTTTTATATTTCTATTAATTACCTAATCTTAAGTGGTGAAAGACAAGAAATACAAACATTATAAATGACAAAGAACGACCACATTAAACGTGAGCTATGGCACAAGCGATTTCCAAAATATTATGCACGTATAATGAAATATTATTGTATGTACGAACACGCTGTGAGCTGTTTAATTTCGGCCGAAGATTAAAATTAACTACATGCTCTGTGGAGAAGCAATCACTAGTATGCTATTACTATTATACTAAGTAGCGCATGACCGTTTGGTTCACTTGTTAGTGTATAAGATTTTTGAGTAAAGTGTTTTAGGTTCAAATTAATTTCAGTTCAAGTTACTTTTTGTGTTTTTGGGGGGTAATTTTTGTATGCCTATTGTGTATTAAAGACACTACATCCGAATTCACCTCCAATCAGCCTCTCGATTCGGTCCAAGGTTCGTAATCATCATAATGCTTAACAGCAATGTTTGCTATGTGCTAAACGTATCCAGATTTTATTAGTAAATTCAGCTACAAGTATGTCATCGGCCCATTTAGCAGCAAAATGTCCGAGTCTTATAGATTATCCAGTATACCATTCTATCATTTTCTCACTAGATAAGTGCCTACCCATCACCACTTGAGACCAATAGCATGTTAGTAGCAGACAGGACATATGTACGTTGAGCAATGTTGATTATAAATCTCATTAAACACATAAAAATGTCATCTAAAAGCAAAATTGTATTGGCACTAAAAGTTATGAATCTCCATTGTGATTGTTATTAAATTACCCTTTCATTTGTTCCACTGATAGCTAACTGTATATAATTGAAGTATTTGAAACATTAGCAGCGAGCGATACACACCTATAAAACCTTATTACAACAGAGATTATTGCATAAAATACTCATATTTTATTTGTATGTGGCTATTCAGCAGAGCACGTACAGCATTCATTGTGTGCAACGTTTCTAATGGGGCATTGGGCAATGTCAATATATATTCAGATACATAAGTATTAAAGCATTTTGTTTTATATTCTAAGTAGATAATCTGTGTTGTATCATCAGTCTACGGCAGGAATGGCGATCAAGTACTCTCACGCTACCCTGTGAGACCAGCTCCTCCAGCGTTCTTTCCGAACCGACACGATATTGGGACCTTCGAAAAACAAGCCTACACATTTTTCAAAGGCTGGTAACGCTGCAATACCTATGGCACTACGGATGTCTATGGGCGGCGTTGATTGTTTTCCATTAGGAGACACGCCTGCTCGTTTGCCTTCCTATCCCATAAAAAAGGCCACTGCTGGACATAAGCCTCTCCTATGGTGCGCTGTCTGGTTTGGTCTTTGGCTACATGCATACAGTCTACTAACGGTCCTACGCAAAGCGGCGATGTCGAGTGGGATGGCGTCCAGTACTAGGGTTTGCCGAGACGCGGTCTCCACTATTTAGTATTTGCCTCCTCCACTAGTATTTGCCTACTCCAACGGTTGCTGCTCCTTGGACAGACGTGTCCAGCTCATCTGTGTTGTATATGCACTTTATATTTATCCAAATATCCTAGGACACGAAATAACTTTATAAAAACTCCAATAACTGGAGAATTAGGAGGAAAGCAGAAAATTTTTATGAATGTGAAGAGGAAATTAAAAAAAAGTTATATTACTATCAGGAACTATACAATATGCTTATTTTTTCGCATAATGGATATCTCGCCGCTTAAGATAAATTTTGAAGGTTAAATTGTGGGTGGCCTACTTACGTTTTTGGTACTAATTATGTTTCATTTAGAACAAAATTATATATTATATTTTTAGTGGCAACTATTATTAAAAATGTATTGTCTTAACGATGGCGCTCTTTAAGTTTTTATTCTCGTAAGACAACATTTGTTACTTTAGTTAATGTGAAAAAGAAGTTCTGGAATTTTCACTGTTTTTGTATTATTTATTCTTTTTTAATTTATTTTACCTTTTATTTAATTAGATTATCTCATTATATATTTTCTCTTATATATCTCATATATCTTCTAAGATTATCTTATTATATATTTTCCTCACGGTCTGATATTATGTATATTTATGAAAACAAACATCGTTTCACGTTTGTTCAAATAGATCATTTGCGTCCGCCAAACACATGAACTGAATACTCATATTTAAATGTTCCGTTTACAAAACATTCTGTGTTGACTGTTTGAAATTCCTCTAACGTTTTGAGTACGCCTCATGTTTTGAGGTTGTACTATTAGGTCTTGTAATGGGCACAATACACACGCGATATATGTATATATATCGACGCAAAAACGCGAAAACGTTTTAATTGACACCCATGTCATATTTTTTTATTTTAACTTATTTTTCTTAAATTCTTTATTTGTATAATGTTCTTAAATGTTATAACAAGATGAAAAAAGGCGTATAAAAGCTTCATCACATTGCCACTTATGGCGTACAAATTTCATTAATTACTACATACATAAAGATCTAAATTGTCATTGAAATTATAATTGATTTATCTATTATATTATTAATATTGCGATTTATTAGCCATTCATATAGCCTTATATTAAATAATTTTGTGTTCAATTGTTTTAATTCATGAGGTATATTGCTGTGTATTGGATATTCGCATCAAAAAAAATTCTGCGTCTAATGTGCTGAGTCTTACAGCTCTATGGCCATTATAAAATCTTGTAGAGCGTTAAATTCGTCCTGATTCTCACGAGGGCGAAAAGCGACCTATGGAGAGCCGTTTCGATGCGATGAATGGTAGCTGATGAAGCTCTGTGGTCTCTGCCAACCCCTGCGGCGGATAGGCGGTAATATATAAAAAAATAATTTCAATTACATTGAAGAAGAAACCATCTAAAGATCCCGGGTGTCGCCGTATCAGTACGGCTGGCACGCTACAGTAGTTAGGAGTAGCAAGTATTCATTTTTTATTGCAATACATTTGACGTGTGCCATTCGAGTTGTATTCCTCACGCAATACTCCACGATCGGAGTGATAAGTGTACCACGCGATTGAGGATCCGTGACTTCTTTGTTTAAAAAGCAACACTATTTTACATTTATAATGAACGGGCAGACACGAAGAGCCCAGAGCTAGCTACACCTTGAGAATAATTTGATCAACTTACTCTTAGCCTTAAATCTGTGCTAAATTATTATTATATATTAAGATATTTTTTATTATTAATAATCTAAATGTTAATTTGGTTTACGGTTAATATAAGCTTCATTATCGTAAAAATTCATTTTATATATGTGCTAATTTTGCCCTAATACTTTTGGGATACGTTCGAAAACATGTTCTTGATTTTATTTGGCAATTTATTTTTATAATGATGTTCTGGTTTAATGATAGCCATAGGGGTTTATTTTTTCATGAAAGATTTCTTAAGTAGGGTTCCCAGATGTTTTGAATTACGGAAGACGATGACCATGATGAAACAGAGACTAAAGTTGTCTCTTGAAATCTGGGATAAAATTATTTTGCAAATTTTTAATAAAAAATTGCCTCACACTGAAGGCAATTTTTTATTTCTGCAAAATAAGCAAAAATGTTTGCACATTGAATTGATGTGAATAATTTATTAATTGTATAAAACACATGTTTTTACCTTACCCACATGTAGGTATACAGCATTCTTCCCTTTCTTTTTTTCACTTGTACTAAACTTGAAGAATTTATTTACAGCTATCGATATGCATACAAACGTGTTACCTATTTTTTTATATCCTTACATGTTTTTACTTTATAAACTTACTATTGACATTTCATATAAACAGGTTTATGAGGTAAAATAGTTTTATTTTTAATTTTAAAATCCTATATCCTACTAATATTATAAATGCGAAAGATTGTGAATATGTATGTTTGTTACTCTTTCACGAAAAAACTACTGGACGGATTTGGATGAAACTTTACAGTAATATAGGTTATACATCGGAATAACATTAAGGATACAATTTGTAATGATTTTATGTAATTTTGGTCGTAATATAACGATACATGTCAATTAAGTCGGAATCTGGCTTCTGAGAGCTATCTTGGCGTACGCTGCCTAAACTATTGGAGTTACACAGAGATGATGTACCGTAGGATTATTTGTCTTGAATAGTTCTAACTGAAAGTCCGCGACAGCATATATCTACCTTTTATGTGGAAGCCACTATGACCAAAATTGTGAACCATAAATTAAGTAAAAAAAAAATATATTTATATAAAATGATCTGTCACGAGACTTAATGTGGCAGACCAAATTCCACGCGAGCGAAGCCGCGGGCAAAAGCTAGTATTATATATGTTGTAAAATATTTCAATGTATATACAGTGGACCCACGGTAATTCGGACCTTGTTTAATCCGGCGCCCCATGTAATTCGACACGCCTATCACTGTTGATTGTATATAAAAAAATCGGCAAATCTTCACTAATATAATGCACGATTGGGCAGGTTGTAACTTGCACGCACGTAAGTTCTATAGCACTGATGATGTTATTTTTATAATAAAATATTAGCTCTCCATTGTGATGTTTAATTTGCTAAATTCCACATTCATATTATATATGTATATAATTAGGTAGTATGATTCGTAGTTCAAGTAGATTCATTGATTTGTAATTTTGCGTATTATAAAGTACTCTTATTCAAAAAAAAATTGAGACTACATATAATCCGACAAATTCGATATTCCGACATCGCTCTGCAAAACGTTTATCAGATTACCTCGGGTTCATCGTAATTTAATTAACTAATTGTTTTACACATTTGTTTTTGCATTTATAAAATAAGAATAATACCAAAATTACATGTCTGGATTTAAGTTTTTATAAATTATACAAAACACTCACATGTTACCTTACCCACATATAGATAGATATATTACAAATACAAATTGAACAAAAAATGCGGTTTACCGAAGTAGCTATCGGGGGCACGTCTTTGGTGCAAGGCAATGTACACACAGTAGAAGTCTCTATACAAGTTCACCGATCTCATTGCTCATTGCCATTTGTGATCGTGAATCGAAATACCGGTTGGTTGTTTAAAGCCTCTTCACACTGACACATTTGCAAATAACTTTGTACATACCGTAATAATAGCTTGTAATCCGGGTGAATTAATTTTTTAAAATAAAATTTTGAAGTAGTAATATATTTACTCTTAGTGTCTTTCTGCTATTTAGTAGTTTGTATTGTATTACCTTGTTTATAAAGAGGCTGTTAGTAATTTTTTTAGATTTTTAATATTAAAAAACTTTATGTTTTAAATCCTGGGTTATTTATTCATTAAACCTTTTATGAAATAAATTACATATTATGATTAAATATGTTGCAGATGAATAATTGATATTTTTTTAAAATTTATAATACGTTTGAAATCACGTACAATTTTAATGAAATTTTTTTACACAATGTCAACTTTTGAGGTTCTTCAATTATAACCGGTCAAATTAGCTTGTTCAGGACAAAAATCCTATAGTATTATGTATATAAAATATGAAGTACAGTATACAAAGGTGTATTATGAAAATTTCTGAGTTTAAAATTTCATAACTAAAACAATCTTTCAATAATTAATGTGCAAGAAAACTCTTTTACGTAATTTCTCTTTTAAATTAGTGTTATCGCTTGTAATTACGACTTTACGTTAGTGAAGACGTAGTGTAATTTTAATAATTACAACACAAACATATACAAAGGAAATATTACATAAAACTTTACATGCTTAATTTATTGGTTTATTTCTATTAGCGAAAATAATACGCGCGTATGCTTGTAATGTGAAAGGGCTTGTAGCCTTTCATTGTGCCCTCGTGATTGTAAGCGAGTTGTCTGACGGTCTATTTAAAAAAGATGTCAATAGCGTCGTTCTTGAGCATACCAAGCGATGAGTGTCAGATTTCCTTATCCGTTATTCGTGTTACTAGATTTTTACCTTTTAGTGTTGCTTTGACTGTTTTGATTGGAAACTTTTTCTTTATCAGTAGATGGGTACCAGCGTTTACCTTAGTATTAAAAATCAAACTGTCATTGTCAATCTGCCGCCGAGCGTAGAAGTCAAGGCAGTACCCCTCAATTTTGAGGCAGGCTAATCAACAGAGGATTGTTACGTTTCTATTGAAGTTGATAAGAATTGTGGGTTGTACTAGCAATATAAATTTATTGGTTATAAAAAAAATGTATTAAAATACATTATTTTTGTTTCATATTCTTTTAGTACCATTGTTTTACTCATATGTACTTATAATGCCAAAGAAATATTTTATTTTTGATGTCATTTACCCTTGGCCTCCTTGTGATGCCCATTTCAAACATCATCGTAACAGTAAAATTGTTATCGTCACTATTATCACTATCACTCACAATAAGCGATGTATGCGAGTGACCCCTACTGCGCGCTAAACAGCAACTTATTTCGTGAGCGCTGTCGCGCTCTTGGCGAATTTAGTTAGTGTGTGTGCGATAGCCGACGAGCCGACGAGTGCGATAGCAGTACTCTAGCGGTTAGGCCCCAAGTGTTATAACAAGACGAAGCCTTTGCTTATGCATTTTATAATACTTGTTGTGTGACACATTTTTAGTTAATTTCATTGCTATAACTATTTTTTTTTGCATATTTATTTGAAATTAATTTTTACCTTTTATTTAGTGTTTATAGTATAAAGTATTTCGTATGCATGACGACGGAAAATTTTCTTTTATGTTGACTGTGTTACATTTTAAGCTGTCAAATACAAATTCGTTTTCTATCGCTCTCAAACTTTACAAATTAGGTAATCTGTTTTGTTAGGAGTTATATGAACATTTATTGAAAAGCGGCCCTCAAGTCGTAGATCAATAAGAATCTTTTATATGTTGGAAGTTATTCCTTGAGAAAAACGGATATTGAGTTACTATAATCGAACTGTATTTCGATTATAGTAACTCAATATCCGTTTTTAACTCATAAAGAGTAACTGTACTGTATATACATATATTTTTTTATATTCTGACACATTTCAACTTTGATTTGTTCAATTATTCTATTAATCCTAACTGAACAATTGCTACTCAACACCACAATTTTGAGTAGCAATAGCTCAGCTAGGAAGAATTACGTTTATGAATTAATGTCCTTGATTTGCGTCTACTAGTGCTAGAGTGGAGACCCCGTTGTGCGGGGCGACCCCCGACTAGATAATGCGACAAGTGCACGGGGCGGCTGGCAGAATATGGATGCGTGCAGCCGAATATCGGACTAAGTGGCGTTTCTTGGGGCAAGCCTATATCCTGCAGTGGATTGTTGCATGCTAATGATTGTACTGTTGATGTGAATCATATTTTACAATCATAAGCGCTGTTAGTTTAGATGGAATGGTTAACAGGAATTCTATTAATATCTAATAATATGTACACTGAACGTATAATTTGAAATGACACGCTAATTTAATGGACACGAGTATAAAATAAATTCTCCAGTTTGTTTGCGCAAACGACAAATTGTTGCAGCGTGTATTCATGCAGCTGATATTTTATATTACAATATTACTACTAGCACGTCCCACATAAGTATGTAATTTATAATAAATCGACTGTTTAGTTGTCTATTGTAATAAATTATGTTTTTATATAAAAGTAAAATATATTTTTTTCCGTACCTGCCCTTTCCTTTCTTCTCTATCCTTTCCCTTCCTCTCCGCCAATCAACGGTCTGCCGTGCCAAAGAATGCATGGCTAAGGGCGAGCTTAGTCGCAAGAGTGCCGACCGTCCCGGGATCGGGCTCCCCCGGGTACTATGGTGCCTTACCTCAGCATGCAGGACTCTGCTGGGGCTGACCTCCATCCTCCCTTTGCTGCTCGTGGGATTCACCAAAACAAATGTAATGTACCTAATTCGTTGAAAAATGACGGCGACGTGGTTCGCCACCCGTCACGTCCTGATTCTCACGAGGGCGAGAAGCGACCAATGGAGAGCTGTTTCGCTGCGATGAATGGTAGCGGATGGAACTCTGTGGTCTCTGTCACCCCTGTGGGGGATAGGCGTGAATATATATAAAAAAATATATTTCGAGTAATATTCTTAATTTTCAATGATCTTAATTAGTTTAGTGGCGATGCTACACATTTCGGAGTTAATTGTTGCGGGTTAAAATCACGCATCATATAAATATATGTATAGCCTACAAATATTTACTTCGAGTTAGAATGCCCCGCCAGTGTGCCTTTGATAAGTGTGGTGGGTTAATAATATCTATTCCTCTATAAATGGGGAGGAGAAAAGGTTCGATTCTTCTCGAGATTTCGCAAATGACGTACGAGTTTTAAAATAATTCTAAAATATGACTAGTAGCAAGAGAGTTCTTGTTAACTAGTGTCTTATCATCTATGTAGAGTTCTTGTTAACCATTACCTTTTTATCATTTATATTTTTCATTTATAAAATTACATAATTATATTTGTATAGTATTTGTATATGCTTATTTAAATGTATGTGTGTATGTATATGTACAATAGAATTATTTGTATTATCCATGACAATAATGCATGACCAAATATATTTAACACCGTGTCCATCCATTTGTCTGGAAGAAATCGAAAGTAGCGATAAGAAATAATATAAATATTATATAATCAAATGCTGTAAATTTTCGTTTTTGGTTTACAATAAAAAATATATCTATCTATCTATCTGTTTGGCGTAAAATGTGTAATTATCAGAAGGTATGCGATGCGGGTGGGTCTAACTAATGGAACTCTTGTATCAATATAGTCATAACAATTCACTATTGAACCTTGGCCTCCTTAGCCATGAGCGGTGTTGCCGCCACACTAGGCGGATTGGGAATCGTAGATTGGTTTTTATTACACAGATAGAGTACCTGTCCACTTTTCATATGCTCATATAGTTACCTCGCACGACACTCGCAAAAAGAAATGGTGTCATTAACAGTGGGTGTCAGGAAACACATAGCATTTACCTGCAAAAATGGTTAGTAGGGCGTAGAATTTGCGCCTCCTACCTACAATTTATTATAAGTATTTATGTAGAATTCATATATGCCCCTATTTCTGATTTCTGTAGCTGTGTACTTCAATCCATCATCCTTTTCTAAGGCGGACTGACGGTACATTCAAACTCAGAATAGATCCTGTAGGTAATTCGAGAAAAAAAGCGAAAAGGCTGTCATTGACACAGACATTTTTTTATTGCATATTCCGAGTAGAAAAATATACTAAGTCGAATGGTCTGAGTCTCACAGCTCTACGACCAATAGAAAATTTTGTACAGCATTGAGACTGACTGTTTTTGAGTGATCAGATACAATTTTATCAGAAATATTAAGTTTTGCTTTATAGATGCGGGCTTTGCTTCCGCGATCTTTAACTCGTAAAGTGGTAACTTCGCCACTGAGCCAATAAGATAGTCTTATATGTTGCAATGTAGGTAGCCTACTTGCTTCTGGAAGAATTGATCTTTGTATATAAAGTGCATAAGATTTTAAAGCTTGTATAAATTTAGGGATTTGCACTATAAACGAGTCATCGATTCAAAACGTCTATAGATAAATTTCTTGTTATTAGCTTTAGTTTGTGTTCCGGTTGGCAAGAACGCAAGAAGGACAACTATTTTGTTAACCGCGTTTCCTGACTTCAGTTCTAAGGTGCGGTCCGTGTCTGTTAGTCCGGTTTGTGTTATGTCAGGTATTTATTTACTTATGACTCTGCGTATTAATATTTGATTTTTAAAAATGTGCTATTTACAAAAGACAGTGTTAAATATTTAGATAGAACTAGTTTTGCTATAATAATTACAGCAGTGTTTAGTTGATTAAAATTTGACTAAAGATTCAGAAACGTAGTTTTATTTTAACACTACTATTTATAAATAATAGCAGTAATACTCATATTGGTAAGGATTGTGCTTATAATCTCAGATCGCGAATTCCATTCTTCCATTGGATTATTTAAGTGAACAATAGTTTTATAGCGCAAGATATATTCTTTATTTTACACCAAAAACAAAAAATGCTATAAGTTTAGTTAGAGTGATTAGAAATGGTTATAGTAATATCAGAACATAGCTAGTCTTTAAAAAAAAACAAACAAATGGAAATCAATTACAACCCATAAATATTAATAACACCAGGAGGGTGAGGTGCTTGCGGTTATGAACAACGTTCGCCTCTTTCTTGTTTCTTGAAGTCTCAAAAGACTTCAAGAAACAAGAAAGAGGAAAGTTATATGGTCTCCGAGAGTTATTCTGTCTTTTAATCGTTAAGGTTATTAATATCTCACAATTTTTTTCCAAAAAGATAACTTTTATCCACATCGTCAGGATGAATGGTCCACCATTACGGTGCGGTTTCCACCCACCACCACTCTGACGAATGAGCTACCTTCCACGGTATTTCTGAACAGATACGATATTAGAATTATCAAAAAAGTAGGCTATATATTTTTAAAAGCGTGGCAAAACTTCCTCTTGGTCTTTTGCCTAACACTATAAAAAAGAAAACATAACGTATTTTACGTTGGTTACCCCAATTTAATTTTGAGCAATAAACGCACGCATTCGTTACTGTTATCGAAGTTGTTCCATCGTGAAATTATCGTACGTTTTATTATGATTCATTCGAAACCGTCGGGATGTGAACATTTTGTGTGAGCAGGTGCGGTTTAGTGAAATATTTAATATTTGTAAGTGCTATAAATATTAAGTGTAATGAATTTTATTTACGAGATGAAAAACACGCTGTATCTAAAACTTTAAAATTAATTAAATGAAGGAAAAGAAATTCTCTGCATTGTTGTAATGCGGAAGTGTACCCGGAATGCCGGCAGTATTACCTCGCTGTATTTCAAGATTCATACATACGTTGATCGCGATAAAAACTAGACCTTAGGTCACCTCGGGTGATGAAATATTTTTATGTATTAAGTCACCAATAGAATTAAAACTAACATAATACAATATGACAATAAAATATTATTATCATTTTGCTACTGCTTTATCCGTGTTCGGGTGACATCAAGAGTTAACACTAGGCCGCGTCACCCGTATTCGGGTGACATCAAAAGTTTTTATCGGTTCGCGTCACACATATGCGAGTGACGCTGAATTGTCTACTTACAAAGGATCTACGTTTTCATAATCTTCTAAAAATCGGAGGCAGTCATGAGGACTGCCGACAGAAGTGAAAACTTAAAATTGCATTTTGATATTTGAAACGAATTGTAATATTATATAAATTATATAAGTAAATAAATTTATATTATAATTGAAGTTTTAATAATATATAAATAATTTTAATAATATATACCTTAAGCATTAGCTAGCATGTTGTTGACGCGAACCCATAGATTTTTTCCCTACCCAGATTCTTGTAAAGCGGCTATAGAAGTTTTCATTACAATTAACACACAATTATTTATTGTTTATGTCTATGGTACATTGTAATATACCCGGCCGGTTAGTTGCGGTGCATTATACTACATATGTTTGCAGACGAAACTCTAAAGAAAATCTTCCCAGCATCGCAGAGGCTAGCGTCTCCCAGTAGAGTAAGCTGTTATAAGCTGACAATAGCGAATATTTTAAACGTGGGTCATCCCTTTTATCCTTTCGGTACGGATGCTGGATATATGTATCCGGCATCATTCTAATGAACAGGTCACTAGTGTTGAAAATATATATTGTATATATGCAATAAACACATTGGACTCTTGGATTTTTAAAAACCGTTTTCTACATTCGTATCTGCGTTGATAAATTGATATTTCTTAGACAACTGACCATAACAACGGAGGACTGATCATGTGCTATGTGTGCTTTCGACGGGGCACCTCATACAGCGGGAATGACGCGTCGATATGAGCGCTTTTACCGAAAGGGTAAAAGTTGAATGGAAAATGTGTAAAGAAAATCCTCTAACACAAAGTAACGTGATCTTTCAACACTTAAAAATTGTCATAAGAACTACTTTTGAAGAATTTGTATATTCAATTTAAATGTAAATTGTATCTTTATCTTTTTATATTTCTTTGTTCACAGAAACTCATCATAGGAGTTAAGAAGGAGGTAGAAGCTAAAATGGCGCATGTCCGCAAATTTCTACATCCTAGTGGGGTTGCAACGATGTCTAGTCATAGTTTAAGATACTGTTTTTTCATAGTGAGCATGTTCTTAATAGGTATGTAATTTGAAAATATATTTTAAATTATCTTAACTCATAATATGTAAGTTAGGGTTTATGGTACTAAAATTAGAAATCTATTATGAGTGGTGCCTTATTAGCCTTTACATAACGTAAGGTCAGTTTTTAAGTAACATACAAAGTAAATATGTACTGCCCACTAATGGACATAAACCACCCCTAAGATGCATCATCTTGTTCAATCTTCGGCTACATGAATCCAGGTTTTGCTCTTGACTCTAACACAAGTCTACTCCAGCACTCGTCTATTTCAACGATCGTAGTAAGCGCTCGTCTATTCAAGCCGATTACTAATATTCGTCAGATGCATTCTAAAATCTGATACCTGGCTCTATAGTCACTAATCCTGAAGCTAGTCAACTCTGTGTAGAGTAACTTCTATCTTGTAGAGGATTATTATTGGCGATGGTGATGAAGTTGATTAATTCTCCTAAATGGTAATGGATGTTATTTTTGGGTTCAAAAATAATTAATGATCAAGATATAATTAATTTTTTAAAATTTTCTGTCGTTCAAAAAATATTGTTACGTAACTGTAATATTACAAAGATAAAATTTATATGCAGGTTTACCAGGTACATACAGTCAAATACAAAGGTTTTATATAGATGTCGAAGACTTGAACCTTATAGTCGATGAGAGCCGGATCTTCAAAATGACACAAATGTAAGTTATTAAAACTCCTTTCATATTTTTTTCCAAGACAGCTTTACTCAACTAGTTAGTAGTTAAAATATAAAATTTAATAAAGTTTTGGCCACTGAAGGTAGATATTTTCACAGGGTAGAAATATCAACCTTCAGTAGGTTCTATCTACGTGTTTAAAAACTTTTGTTCATATTGCATTCAATAATATCTGTTTATTAATGTACTTTTTAGACTGTATTGTAATACTATTCAATATTTCAGGGGGGAACCAAATACAACTCTTCAAATCGCCACCAAAGTACAGCATCCGGATATTGTGCAGTTCATGCCTCCAACGATAGACGTGCCAGGTTCCTCTGAACCTAATTCTTCTGCAGAGATTACTTATGATATCTGGGCTTACGGTAAAAGTCCGGGACACTCTGAAGTCTCTTTCAATTCAACTCCATCTGGTTTTGCGGAGTGAGTGTATTTTTTAAATTGTATAAATTAGGTCCTGGTTCATCTCCTTCAAGAAATCCATCCATCCAAAACTTAAATGCTGAGCGCCTACGTTATAAATGAAGCGTTCTAATAGTTTTCATTTGCTTCAATCCAAATACTTTCCTTCAATTCTCTTTAATATATCTACCGCTACACTTTTTTTAAATTGATCAATTGTTTTTTTGGTTTTCCTTTCAATTTTTACCCCCTATGCTTTATATATATAATATGAAATACAATTATCACTACGTACTAACAAAAAGGAGACAAAAAGATGAAATTGATTGAAGCTCACATCATGCATTTTATAATATTTTAATTTACATTTTTTAAGCAATGGATGCTTTTTCTTAAAGCTTATGATGATTTTATTTATAATTTGTTCTCTATATGTTTTACATATTCATTGAATTGTTTCTTTTTTCTTTCTAGTTTAAGCTCGCTGTTCCTTCGCGTCACAGTAATGCATTCAAAAACGATTAATGTCATCTCCTACATAATGGGGTGGATCTACTTCGCGGCATGGTCGGTATCGTTCTACCCCCAAATCTACATTAACTTCAAGAGAAAGAGTGTTGTTGGTCTCAACTTCGATTTCCTTGCCCTTAACATCATGGGCTTCATTATGTATTCGCTCTTCAACTGCGGATTGTATTTCTCCAAAGCGATTCAGGTAAACAAATTATCTAATATTCGGACTTGCCAAAAAATAATATATGATTAGTTTCTTACAAAATTAAGAGCAACAGTGTTTGGTTTAGCAGATTTTATTATAATTACATCTGTCCTTTTTACATCTCCACTATGAAGTTCTATTTTGATTTTATATATTTGTTTTCGTACTATGAAGCGGCATTTGAAAGCGTAATACCTCAAGAGGGTACCAGCATCAACATTGTGGGAGAATTATTCTCTGAGCTTGCACCATTACGCTCAGGTAGTCTTTCGTATTCTAGAGTGGGCACGTTTCCGCTCAGGCCGCCCTTCGTATTTTGGGGTGGGCACAATTCCGCTTAGGCCGGCAACACATCTTCGACGCCTTCGGCGTTGTAGCATGCATGCATGCCCGTTTGCCAGCTCTGCTATAAAAAATTGTTTGTAGTCTATATAGCAGATAGAACATGTTGTTTTCCAGGGTGAGTATATGCACCGACACCCTCGTAGCGTGAACCCCGTGCAACTGAACGATGTGTTCTTCTCGCTTCACGCTGCCTTCGCCACGCTCATCACTATTGCGCAATGCTTCCTGTACGAGGTACCAGAGATCAATTTCTTTTTTTTTTCTTTAAATTTAACACGTTGACGTACGTAAATGACGTCTATAGACGTCCATTGCGTGTGCTTGTAGATAGATGAAAACGAAGACTAAAGCAGTCCTGTACTTTTAGTATTATACAAAAAATGTATATTACTGTTGAATGTATTATATAACCTTTTTAATCAGGGATTCCCAAACTATTTTGGGCAAGAGACCCCTTTTCCAAAATTAATTGTTACCTCAGACTACCATAGCGAAATTATAATACCTTTATGAATTAACTAATAAAGAGAAAAAAAAAATTAAATAACAGTATAATGCATATTATATTATAATTACGTGAAAAAACTCTGAAAATATTGCGCGCACGGAAGAGTATAAAATTTAGTATAATAAAAGTTAATATGGGAAGAAGTGCAGCAAAATTAAATTAAAAATTTTGTGAATTACGGTCGAATTTTGACCAGTAAATAGTACTTAATAATTGTTACACAGTTAGTCACTTGTTTAGATACTGTGTGTTATATTACAATAGTATAGTGTACTGGAATGTGGCATTGAACACCCGTATTACTGGTACTTCGTATAACATTTAAATATGATCAGAAATACACCTCGGAATATTTTGTGCCCTCGCACAAGGCCATCCGGTTGATAATATTGGCTTACAGTCACAGGTTCCCAAACTTATTATCTATTTTGTAAATTTAGGAAGGTAGTTTTTTAAGGTACCATTTAACTTAGGAAACTACCTTCAAATTAAACTATGTTAAGTGTGTCACATTTTCAAATGGATGATAGCTTGATCGCAACTTTTACTGTTGGTGAGCTAAGTTAGAATAATTTTGACATTTCGTTTGTTCCTATAGTTGTTAATAATGTAATTACATAAAAATTTGATTGAAAGATGAAAGAAAGCCTTGATAGAAATATTGGGTATCAGACATTGAAATGTAAGATGGGGTAAAGGTTAAGAAGAAAAAAGGATATAGAAACGAAAGGAGGTGTACTCACAAAATGGCTCTTCGAATCGAACTTTACAGTCCCTGTTTAGCTTCTTTGTCGTTTTCCGGTCCTACTTCAGGTACAGTCGGCAGGGTTGTCGGATATCCAGCTTAACTTAGTTAAAATAAATCAAATGAAATCTTAGTAACTTAGTAGTTACTTAGATCGTAACTGTACTTCAGTTACTAGTCAATAATGTTATTTTCCATGTCTTAGGTGGCCGAAATATAATAAAAATATAGTTTAGTATTGTTTTAACTTAAAGTAAAATTTTCTCTATAATTATTTTATAACAATCCATTACGTCCAATTGCTACTGTACTGCTCTAATAGACATACACATATACCCCACGCCTGTTCTCGGCGACTCGGTGTGATACAAACATTCGAAATAAATACCTGTAGGCCATACATATGTACAAATATATATATATTGGGATCCAGGAATTAAATGTGCGGACGATGACTTCGAAAGCGGTGCCTTTGCAACTGACCCAACTAGGTTGTAAATTTGCTTTGCCCTTGTGGATTAACCCATGGCAACCCATGAATAACGCACTGGTATGGTGTTACCGTAAACTTTGAGAACCTATGTTTTATTTTTTTCAGTTTATTCATTGTAGTGATTGTACTTGGTTTTCCTCGTTAAATTATTCAAGTTAACTGTTTCGATCAATCTCGATTGAATGCCAATCTCGTTTGTTTTTATTGTATATATTATACGATCAACTTATTAATATAAAAAAATGTAGGGAATATAGACACAGGTTTCTGTTTTGATTATTTCACGTAACGTACAGACGTAACGAAACGTACGGTTAGTAATAAATAAAAACACCTTCGTAATAATCTTATAATATTTGTCACTTTTTAATCATGGAATTACTATTAAATTTCAAATTATTAATAATGGCTCAAATGACCCCAAAAGACCCAAAATGGATCTGGACCTGCGAATAGATCTTACGCCAGATCTTACCGTGCCGTGTCCTGCGCAACCTCCTGCCATTTGCAGATTTGAAGGTTGCGCAAGTCAGCCTCCACCATGTCACTCCAACGGTACCCGGGGACGTCGTCCAGCTGGGCGACCTACATACGCTATCTAGACTGCGCGATCCTTCTCAATCCTCTCAACGTAGCCTAGTCAACGAAATCGTGCATCTGGGTTGGGCCACCACGTGCTCGATTTCAGTATTTTTCGATTTCGCCAACTGCCATCATCTCTTTTAGTTGGGCCCAGGATCTTTCAGAGGACTTTTCGTTCTGCGAATAGAATTTTATTTTCTTCGTTTAGCCTTACTGTCCAAGCCTAATTAGCATTAATAATAAGCAATGTATTATAATAATTTTGATGCACTAGGTAACGGGGATATCAAATAAGAAATTCAAGAGTTGTCAATTATGTAGGATATATGTATTTATGAGGTTTCGGTGTGTGAAATGTTCTATGAATCTTAAGAATCTTGGTATATTTTTCTTGCTTCCTCCACTCTTATCACTGTCTTCATGCAAGCTCATCGGTAAAGGCCAGGTCAAGAGACCTGGCCATTCCTAAAAACTTCGACAATTTGGTCAAGGTATGTTTTCCTTAGTTTTCCAACGGTCCCATCCATCTGCATATACAACGTAAATTTCTTTTACCAGTCGTCTTTCATCCATTCTTTCTATATTCCCAAACGATCTAAGCATCACTTTCTCGACTTTTGTCACGACACCTTCTTTTACTCCACATCACTCTCTCATAACTTCATTTCATATTCGGTCTGTCAAATATGGGGGCTGCAAAAAGTATCTACTTATCATTCTACTATTTTGGAGCCCGTTATCAGTATAACCAGAAATAAATTTATTAAAATTGCATCTAATATTTTCTACAGCGTGAGGATCAGCGAGTGTCTGTGACAGGCAGGAGTATTCTGGGTGGTTTTATGGGCATAGTAATTGTAACCGCGGGCCTGAGCGCCGGTGGCAAGATGGAGTGGCTAGATTTCCTCTATGGCTGCAGTTACATTAAGCTTTGCATTACACTCATCAAGTATGTGCCACAGGTAAGATGTTATCTTTTATTAGAACCTTTAAAACTATACATACATGCATATCGACTGTACATTTATATCTCTTCGAAAAATAAAAAATCGTGCTTAGGGAAAATAACGAAACGTGCTTCTCTGTGTACGTCTAATTGCGTGACGGTCAATTTTATTGCATACACAATGCTCGTCGTTGTGCGAATGCCATCTATTTCTCCGCGTACAAGAGTTGTGAATGTCGATTTAGTAGTACAAAGCGGAGGAAATAGATGGCGCTGTTACACATGTAACGATATAAGAGGGCGATTCTAATAAAATTCTTTGTTGTGTTTGTGAAAAGTTGTGTAATGGAGTGGCGGTAGTGGTGTTTCTTGATTACAAAGTTTTATGGACGTCCCCGATTACAAGTTTTGTGTCTTTTTGCTTTTTCTGCTAAGTAAAACATCAATCTGTAAAACCATAGACGTGGCACATACGTTGCCGGCCACTGAGATAGATGTGAGCTTGTCTTAATGTTATATTAGTTTGGTAACCGCTAAAGGTAGCTGGTTCAACAGATGGTGCAAGTTTTGCGAAAAAGCACCGTATGTGAGCCTAATTCTGATTGTGGTTATGAAACTTGTTCTGCTAAGTAACAACACATCATTTGTACTATTCCAGGCGTATATGAATTACAAACGCAAGTCAACAGTGGGTTGGAGCATCGGCAACATCTTCCTAGACTTCGTGGGCGGTTTCCTTTCCATCCTACAGATGGCGCTCAACGCGTACAACTACAACGACTGGATCTCTTTCTTCGGAGACGCCACGAAGTTCGGTCTCGGTCTCTTCAGTTTGGTCTTCGATATATTCTTCATGCTGCAACACTACGTGTTCTACAGGTGAGTTATTGTATAATATATTGATTGCAATTTTCTCTTATTTATAGAGGTTATCATGTCACGTAATTTATAAAAAAACTGACGAATAATATACGGCCCGATAGACCACATGTCAACGTGCGAAGTTCAAAGCGAGCTCTCAGACGTGCGAAGTCCATAGTGAACTGTAAAATGCGCAAAGTTTCAATAGACATTATATTTCCTATATATTTTTCAAGTTTCTGTGCAATTTTCTAATTTTTTTTTCCATTAGAACTTTCTGCAAAGTATTAGGAAACATAAAAAAAAAATGAGAATGAAATCCTTTGAAAGTGGCGTGACCAAGGGATATAGGGATGTATGTAGATTATTCTTCCAAGACTTATAAAAGAAATAATATTAGTAAGCTCACTATCACGCTAAATAATATTTGAAATATCTTCAATTTTAATAAGAATTTACCTATAAGCTTATTAATAAGGATTATCGTGTACGAGAATCACATTGATTTTAGTGTTCATAGATGTAACAAATAATCATAAACGCTTTTTTCCATTACTTTCACACTCTCACTTTGATTTGGAGTATATAATACATTTTTAATAAATAGAACTGTTAGTTTACTAAAAATTTAACTTTCCTCTGTTATGGTTAATCTTATTGTTTCGCAAAATAAATGTTGTATTGTATATTGACGCAAAAAAGCGAAAACGTTTTAAATGACACATGATATTGCATATTCGGATCAGAAATAATACTGCATCGAATAATAGAAAATTTTGTACAGCGTTGAAACTGACTGTTTATAAGTGTTAAAGTTTTCAGAAATCATAAAAGCTTTTTTTGGCTCTGGTGCTAAGCTTCATTTTGCGGTTTACTACGTTTTTGAAAACGGATATTACAACACCGACAAGGGCTGCACAATGTTATACAATTTTGCGAGAACGAATTGTAAGGCCCCGTGTAGTTGTTACTTAGTCTAGTCGTGACATGATGACTTCTGTAACTTGATTTTTCTAAGGAAAACATTTAAACATTTAAATTTAAACCTCTAAACAACTAAACCTGTTTATCTTATCGACAATAACATTGATATGTAACTTATTATTTATATTATTGATTATTAAAAAATATTTATAATTTCCTTATAAAAATTCATGCAATATCTTGGTGTAAGGGTATTCGTGTCTGTGAAATGCTTTATTAACAAATACTGCATTTTTAACTTTCTATTTTCGGGTGTTGCTTCCTTCACTGGGTGCCTTTTATCTTTAATTTATTCTTTAATGGGCTTAATGTCATCATTGATCCAATTTCATAATTTCTGGTTATTCGGCATATGTAAAAGAAATAAAACTATATATTTATAAAAATTTTTAAAACAAAAAAGGAGAAGAAAGGAAACTATCATCAGCAGACGATTCAAGAAAAAATATATTTCTTAAAGAAAGAATATTAATACATGGACTCATTAATGGAGAAAGAGATTTAAGGAACTTAATGCTACAAACATATACAAATATAAACCTCAAGTAATGTGTGACAAGGAACATTTTAATGTGGATTTTTTTAAGTGTTAACATCGCAGTAAAATAATTATATCGGTTTTGATATTACCATCTATATAAAAAAGAAATACTTTAGTGTCAATGTGTAAAACATAGTGGAAATATAAAATTGTGATTTCGTCGCGAAGTGAAAACCGTTCGGATATTCTCATTAAATAGTTTGATTGTGTTGTATGTGAGTTTACATTTCATCAAGAGCTTTCGCTTGAAATCACTGCGAGCGTATCCAAACGCGTACTGAAGCTTAAAAATCGGAGAACGCAATAAAGGGGCGCTGATCGCTTTTTAATTTTAATCTAACCTTGGTAAAGGAAACATATTTATGGTTGATATTTTCAGAGAGGGCAAGGAATTTATGATAGTTGACAGTAGTGATGAGGGTTCGGATATGGCAAGGAGTGGTGACGGGAGACAATACTTTTTAATCGATACATGGTATGTATGAGGACGCAATTTGCTCTAACTGGAGGGATAGCTGAAAAGTATCAAAACAATTTTTTTTTTTAACTTTTTCCATGGCTATTATTAACTTGTACTAGTGATATGTAAGTCTTACCACTTTTACTTTCTTGTTCTTATTGCTACTACTAACTTTTAATACTCCTTGTTATTTTCCTTGTTGTTTTTTGTTTTGTATATACATATGTAAGGGCATGTAAGAAAGTATTACAAAATAGATTATAATGATTCTTGCCAAGTTTAGAGGACCTAATCAAAATGTAATCTATTTCTTATATTTATTTCTATTAAAGGGCTGAGAAGTACGGGAGTAAATAATAGGAGGGGAAGATGCAAGTAAAGGAAGCAGAAAGAAGTTGAGTTTCCGTAACACATTTCATTGCCACTTAAGTTTACTAAAGGATTTTGGTGACTTTGATTCGCCGGTAGATTTAATAGTTTCTTATCATAACAACTACGAAGGAACTAATAAATTGGCAAGAGTGTCATATCTTAAAGCAGTATCGTAAGCTAGCCATAATGTTATTTATTTAAACTTTTGCATTAAGTGCACAACAGGCGGTCTTAATGCCATTGGGCATTCTCTCCCACTCACCCTAGTAGTAGGCGCAACTGAGACTAAAAAAAAAAAACCAATTATACAAATTTAAATATATACAAAAATTTGAAAAAATGAAATATTCACCTTGAAGCAAGTACTATTACCCTATTGAAGCAGACTTAAAAAATAGTCAAACTTTGAGTTTAAAAACTATATAATATTCTTATATTTAGGTCTGTACTTAGCCATTTTTCTACCGCAAATATATTAAGAGCAACAACAACTGTTTATAGTTTTATTCAAATACTTATGAAGCAATGGCTTGGTAAAGATCGCTCTTGCGATCTGAAGTTGTGAGTTTATATCTTCCATTGGACTACTGATGTAAACCATTTTCTAATATAAGCATTTTTAGCTTAGTTGTAATGGTTAACAAATTCTAGTCATATTAAAAAAATATTCCTTATTCTGTTTTTGTAATACTAGCTGCCCGCATCGTACTTTGCACGGTATGTGTATATGGACAGTCGAAAATTTTTACTTAGCTAAGATCCGCGACAAGCAAAACAATAACAGAAAATTAATAATGTGTGTTTTTCCGTTGGGTTTAGTGGATTTATTTGGAACTTAAACCAAAAACCTACTGAAAATTGGCCATCAACTCTACACTCACCAACCACCATACACAACACCAAACACGACACGTGTTTCGCCCCAACACGAGGCATCCTCAGGTATAGTAGACTCTACGGAAGACAACCGAAAAGGATATTGAACCTGAATGAATGTCTAACTATCAATACTGTCATTTATTTGTTAATCAGAGTAATGGCGCCATCTATTACTGCAATATATAGCGATTTAATATGACGGAAAATTGTTTTCTTACGTCTTTCCATACAATTTTTATAATAACAAACACAACAAATAAAGAATTATCTGATGTGGTGCAGTTCTTCTGAAGTTATGCTCGTACATACATTTCGGCGATTCATTTTTATTTATATAGATTTAATTTAATATTTTTATGCCACGTTCGCTCTTACACGCCTGTACATATGATGTTGTTACTATTTTTTGTAAAATTAGTTACAAATTTCAGTTATTAGTACTCAGAACTACAGCAGTTTGCTTCATTCGTATTGGAATAGAGATAATTTTGTTTTTATAATTTTTAAGGGATGCCGATGAAAAGAAATATGACCTGGATGTTAAAGCATAATGAAGACTGACAACCTAGACTCCGCTGTCAAGTTCTTGAGTTGTGAGATATGAGAACCACTTTTTCTGTATTTTGTATCCACCAAAGAAGAACTGAAAAAAATGCGGTGCCTACAACATATTTTTTTTTTGAGTTTACAGTTTAATATTTTTAAATTATTAAAAGATAGACCGATAATAAATATACTGAAATATCTTAAATAACAAGCAAATAACTTTATTAATAATTAGTGGTTGAACTATAAAAAGTTACAATATTTATAGTTCAACCACTTAGTTAATAGTTAATCAGTTGACCGTTATAAATGCTACAATTGTAATATTTGTAATTTAATTAATTTCAGAGCAATTACTTGTAGTGTAACTACCTTAAGCTCAATTCAATGCTATTATTGATACTTCAGTACAACTATTTGTAGTAATAGTAACTGCCAACAAGTTGTTATAGAACGCATGTAGGAACTAATTTATTTCATTCCATAATTTCTAAGAGATTAATTTATTATTTTTACACAATGTTGGTTAAGATCCGATGCTCCCGCCACATTAAATTTTCTAGCTTAATTTTTAAAATCAAACTATCAAACTACAGATTAAGATAGCAAATTTTTTTTTCATATTCTCTGCCTAATTTCGTAATACCAATACAACATTTTTTGTTCACATCTCACTCTTGATGCCATGTAACGGATAATCTTAGAGCCTTTCCGGTGGAACACTTCATATTTAGTTCAAATAATAACTTTTCTCATATTTAAATTAACACTAGATTGCCTAAGAAGTTATTTCGACTGCTTTTAAATTTTATTTCAAAAAATCTATATTTATACTGATGCAATTTATTAGTGTTTCTTCAAACTTCTAAGAAATTGTATAATTATAAATATATTTCTTTCAATCAACAAACACTTAAAATGACTTGCTGGTGAATCTAGTGTTAAAAATGGTTTTATAAAAATTTCTCAGAGTATGAAAGAACACCAATTTCTTGTTATTTCTATAAAATTTACTTATATGAACTTGTGAATTCTGATAATTCGTCTGACGATATGAATGTAAATTGAAGTTATATTAAAGTTCCAATTAAATAATGCTTAAAGTAGAGCTTTTAGAAAAGAAAAATATTGTTCTTCTCAAACTTTCAAAGCACGTAATGAAAGCACGACGATAACATATAGAATGTAACGTTGAACTTTAAAATATCAAGTTCAAGTTTCAAGCAAACAGTAATCGGTTAGGACTATTATAATTTAAATTCATCCCGGATTTCAATTATAATAGTCCTATAGATAGGACTATTATAATTTAAATCCGGGATTCCCAAACTATTTTGGATAAGAGACCCCTTTTCCAAAATGAACTAATACCTCAGACCCCCATAGTCAAATTACTTTAAAATCTTATTTCTAGTTTTTTTTATTGATACAAAACACTTACCAATTTAAAAACTGCGGTTGGTGGTGAGTTTCATACTCCATGGGGTCGATATCGACTACTTTGGGAATCCCTGATTTAAATCAACCAAACAAGATTCTGGGAGCGTATTTTACCGTAATCTCAGTTATGGAGTACTTGACAGCTAGCAATAATTAGTTTTGTTATTAGAATATATGTATGTATTTATTGATAATTGTTCGCCATTTGTTTACATGTTGATACTAGACTGATCCCATTCTATCTTTGATTTCTGTAGCCGAATATATTAGTTGGTATATTTAAAACATTTATCGATTGTTTTTTGGAAATATGGGATATTGTTATGAATTTTTTGTTGGATTTTGTTATAAAATGACCAAGTCATATACTAAGTGATCTGTGATGAATTGACACATTTTATATTAAAATGTGCGTACATTTCTCACCGCATTTTTGATTTACACCCCTCACGATTTCCAATATATTGAATTATGTAATTTTGAAATTTATCAATCATTTGACAATTTCCAAAGGGCGTTTAAATGCAGAATTTTTCTGTTTATTGCATATTTATTCATATGATTAAAAGGATCAATGATTTGATGGAATATATTTATTGGAATTCAATAAATATAGTTTATTGCGTACCCAGGCAAATAGCAGTTGTTCCTACCTATTAAATACTACATTTATATATATATATATATATATATATATATATATATATATATATATATATATATATATATATATATAATATATAAATGTAGTATTTAATACCCCTATCCTTTACGGTCCTATTGATCGGATCGTATTCTACCTTTGTAAAATCCTATAATTAACTAACAAGTTTTGTATACGAAAGAAATGAATAGGCGAATTACTTTAATTTAAAATTATTTTATTTCCTACTGAAATTTAATATAACTTCATTGTAATTTTTTGCGACAAAATAAATTAATTTTGACTTTGCTGTGTTTCTATTTAAAACCTTTTACCACGACTGTTACGACTTCTATATTGATCGAATGAAACATATCATTCATTTAATATTAAAGTCGTAATATACGCGATATTATAGTTCAATATTGCATCCAATTTTTTTTTGCTGATCGCACCAACATAACACACCGCCAACTTTCTATTCCTTTCGTTGTAGATTCGGCTTATATGTATTTCGAATTCTATTTTATTATCATGACACGTGTCAGAAACACAGGATTTCTTTTTTCTGGATGTGGACGTGATGGATCTTTTGGTTGGTTTAGTTAAAGAATTAACAATACATACATGTCTTCACGCCTATCTCCTGTAGAGGTTGGCAGACACCACAGAATTCCATCTGCTACGATCCTAGTACACCCTCCCTGCTTCCTCCACACTCATCCATCCTTCCTCTCATATTTATCGTAGCGAAAAGGCTTTCCGTTAGTCGCTTCTCGCCCTCGTGGGAATCGGTACGTGACGGGTGGCGAACCACGTCGCCGAGAATTAACAATGCGAAGCTAATATATATATTACGCTATTTTTAAAGCTAATGCTATACGAAACAGGTCTCATTTTTAAAAGTAGAATCAAAGGTACAAATATAAGTATGTTATTATTGATAATATTTAAAATGACACTAAAAAAGACAAATACATTCCCGTCGGCTTTGATCTTATGACATTGGGGTTCGGTTTGCACTTAAGGTTCGGTTAAGTAAACTTCGTTGACGAAAGTCAAGCGACGACTGTGCGATGTGTGAGTAGCACAATCTGGTAAAATAGAAACACGTTCTTCCTCTATCCTTTTCTAATAGCACCAAATAGACCCAAAGTTGCGGTTCTATACCGGTGTGGAAGTTCTTTCGTCGTTTTCTCTTTGCTCAGAGGAGCCTCATTACGAAACGGTAGCAACTTGAATATTAAACAGTTGAAGTTTGACACATGAAATGTAATTTCTTATCCGTTCAAGTGCTTCATATTAAACTGAAAAAAACATTTTTTTACGTAAATTCATTTCCATCCATTATTTTTAATTATTAAAAATTGTGACTTGAATTGTTGGTAACCGCGGTTACTAAAAATGAAAGTTGTGCCAAAATTGAGCAACCATGGTTGTCAAAAAGCGCGTGAGCGGTTAACTCGAAGAAGTGAAGAATTTGAATTAAGAATAATTTATAGACGAAAAAAGTGTTAGTACTGTTTCACCGCAGTATGGTATGGAAAGATCTGGCGTTTCTTCTCCGCTCAGAGGTACCTCATTACGAAATATGGAGAGGCTTTTAATTGTTGGCGGTCTGACATTTGACAGATGATATTTTATGTAGAAATAAAAAGATCTGAATTTTAATATCAAAGAAGAAGAGGTGTAACGATGTTCCAGTAGGCACACCTTTTGGGCTAGGTAGCCGATAGAGAAGTTAAAAAAAATATTTCTTTTAGTATTTCGATAACCTCCATTATATAATCAAATATATAATATATTAATGCATATATAATTATATACATGAAGGGTCTGGCTAAACCGTGGAAGTACTTCACCTCGCACACAATATCGGTGGAAAGTGTTTTTCTGGGTTATATTGACCGAAAGCAGAGCGCCTTTGATTTGTATTTAAAAACCGACACCACTCCGAAGTAAAACAAGTGATCCCAAGTGACTGGGAGATGTGACACGCTACGTCAAATGACTTCTCTACACGTTGCCGCTTGGCTTTGCTAAGTCAACTGGGCAATGAATACCAAGCGGTGGCAAGGCATGGCAAATATGCTGTTTATACGCTGGTATTGGCCTTCGATTGGTAAGGCTCGGCCAACATGTATTGCCGGCTATAATTATGATGAAAGACAATGATTATAAAATTGACAATAGACAAAATTAACATTTGTTATACCGTACTGATATATTTTTGAAAACAGATTATACATGGTTTACACTGTATTTCCGCATTTATTAAACCTCACTCCTTTCTCTTCATTTTATTATAATGCATACTTTAAGGTTTTTAACTAAACATTATAAATTTTTGGTGGGTAAGGGACTGGACAACGAAACAAGGGTTAATATTCCTAGTTCGATTTTAAAGACTTGCAAATCTATCTTTGTGTCGAATGAGCCCAAACATCGTATATTGTGCCAAAATGTTGTTCTTTGTTTCTTAGGAAAAAAATGAACAATGATTATGTATTATTATCATAATCAACAGCTTAAATACAATACAAAAAAAAATAACAGGGCTTTGGTTAAGTCGAGAGGATTTGTCTAGTTGTCCATATTAGCCACGCCGAGTGTGAGCGATTGACATTGGCCATTGTCTATGATATTTTTTGGCAATCTCGCGCAGCTATTTTCTATTAACTGTTCTTGTCACGCATTGACGGACGTCTTGTCAAATTATTTTTAAAAAGTTGTAATGGCTTGCTTGACCAGGATTTTGAGATTTCAAAATGAGGTTTTAATCGTTGTATAAAATAATAATTTTTCATATGGGTTACGCAACAATATTAATAACACGTTCCTCATTTAATTGACTCATTTGCAATCAATAATTCAGTTCATACAGCCGTAACAGGCCATTGTTGGATATTGTTTGGCTTTGCGATCGGATTAGGGATCGCGGGCAAATTTGTTTCACGCCTGTTGCAATTTAATTACGCTACAGTATAAATTGTATGAGTATAGTAATGCATTTGATAATTCGCCTTCCAATCGCGGCGACAATGGGGAAATCCTCATAGCTTAAGAAAATTCTATATTCAGCTTGGATTCTCCTGACTGACTGATTATATAAGTGTACATTGCTGTAGAATACTATTAAATACAAAAGGAGGTATTTGATTTATTCTTATACAATTTTGGGTATTCCCTCAGTTTAGAGAGTTAATAATTTAATGAACATATTCTTAGATTAAGTGAAGAGTTTCGACTTGACTAGATTGCATCAACATTATTAATTTATAACATGTATACTCAGTAGTGTGACGACCTAATTGGTTCAGTGGCGATTTTAACGTTTATGGACTCAGTGGTCGCGGCTTCAATTCCCGCTTCGGGATATATATATGTATGACATATTGGTATTTATCATGAGTTAAAGCGTTTCAACCATCCGTCATATATAAGAGTAATGGGTTCATGTCCAGCTCCTCACCTGGCTCTTATAAAACTCAGATTTCGGTAGTATTGGTATTGTCACGTATTGTTTCTCATATTGCACTGCACTACATCTCTGTGAGTGTCGGGCGTTGGCAGAAAATCAGTTTCTCTGCTCAATGAGTGGAATTTATAATAATTTAATGTGTATTCATGTTTAACTACAGAGGGAAATAAATGCACCTTTCTATCTATCTCCTCGAAATAAGGAGGTCAGTGCCCAGCAGTGGGATATATTTGGGCTGTGAAAAAAATTTAGTTGTGTTTACTTTCTTTTCACAGAGAGGCGCGGTATATTGTTTTCCCCAGTACAACGTCATTCTCTGAAGATTGTGATGAGGGATATGGAGATATGCCAGAAGAAACTTTGAATTCGGAGACGTCGTATCAAAATTACGTCAAGAACGAACGATCTTCTAGGGACGTACCTGCATAAAAAATGACATTTTGGGGAGTGAGGAATATAAAATTGGTGTTTAAAAACAAGAGAGACATTTTATACGGAATACAAAGGCTAAGGAAGGAAGTTTAGATGAAATGTAATAAATGATTTCTAATTCTATGATAAATAATTATAGTAGTTACGTAATTAAACAAACGAGATTAACTTGGGTCTTGGGTTTAAATTATCTTTGACTAGACGAGCTCTGACTGAGACGTGTAAACTTTTGGTGAAAACTCATACTTGCGGCCTCGTGTCTTCTTTTTCTGAAAAATACTAGTGGAATTGTGTTGAATATAAGGTTATTTAGACGCTGAAGTGAAGTGATATAATGCACCCATCGACATTTTTAGAAGCTTTCTTCAAAAGTTCGTGGAAAGTTTTGGTATAACGCCCTCTATTTGATTAAGACGTAACCTGAATAAACTTAAATAGAAATTGATATTTATTGCCATTTATGCAATGCATGTTTATAAACTGGAGAAGTGAATGAATCTCATAAACGATCATATACTCATACGTAGATATTGTGTATTTATTATTGAATAATGAGTGAAGAAACTATAATGTGCAAAACTGGTGAATATTATATAGATATTAACAGTGCAATGATAATGGTGAATATTTGAGTAATATTATTGTGTAAGCATCATATTATTTAAATAATATTATTGTAGCATTAGTATTGAATATTTACCTGTCTGAGTATTGTATCGTAGCCCAGCAATATATTCATTGTTTAGTATACTATATGTGGATAGTTTGAAACCAGGGGTCGGCAAGTACTTTTAAGTGGGGTCCGGATATACATATATCGGGGTTATTTATTACGTAATTTATTATATATGCGATATTTTATCGAGTTCCAGAAAAAAATTAATAACGACTGAGTGCTTTTTTGTATTTTGCTTTCAAATGAAGTTATTTTATAAAACATTTTTTATAGTTTGGTTCACGAGGGGAACAGGATTCTGTTAATCTGGAACGATATTTAAAAAAAAATCCTTTTTGAGGAAGATAATTGACATTGCATATTATTAAGATTATACAGGTATATTTTATAAAATGCGGCGGTTCTAGGTTCGTCCTTCCGCAGTCCGGATGCGGAACGTGGTCCGCCGGTTGCCGACCGCTATTGTAAACTTTTATTAATTAGATTATATACCTACTGGTCTGTACGGAGAAGCATTTTTCTTTGAATAAACTGCATTCGGAACCGATCGTGTTTTATTGGTATGTTGTTAGGCGGCCGTGATCACTGACGATCGGGTGGCACGTTCACTTCTTTTTCTATATCTTCCATTATATTAGGTCGGGGCAAAAGTATTTTCGTATTGTTCATACAAAGGAAAATATTTTTTTTTAGGTATAATTTTTTATTTATTTATAATATGTATGTGCCGTTTTGATCGATGACTTGTTGCCATCTTTTGGGTAGTACCATGATCCGATTCCTGTAGAAATTTTGAGATTTTTGATTAAAAAAATCTGACAGGTAGTGTTCACAGTTTTCTTTTGGGGGTAGCTTTATGCTTCCTAAAGAGTTCTGCAATGACCGAAACAGGTGGCAATCTGATGGAGCAAGGTCAGGGCTATACGGAGGATGCATCAACACATCCCAGCCAAGCTTTCTCAATTTTTGCTGCGTGGCTATAGATGAGTGCGGTCTGGCGTTGTCATGGTTTCTCTCAGTGAGATCATGTGGTACCCAAATGTCAAGTTTTTTCTTGTACCCAGACTTTCGTCAATGACATAAAACTGTTTTATGATCAACATCCAGTTCTTCAGCAATGTCGTAGCTACTAATATGTCGATCTTGCTCCACATTCTCAAAGATGGCACTGATTTTATCTGATCGTCCAGAGCGAACCTCATCTTTCACACTAAAATTTCCAGACTTGAAACGCTTTAACCACATTTGTGCTACTCTTATTGATACCGCATTAGGTCCGTAAACTGCACAAATTTTATTCACGGCGTTCGTCGCATTTTTACCTTTTTTGTAATAAAACTTTAAAATGTACTGAATTTCTTCGTCACATACGTTCATTTTGCTTGCTTGAAAAACAATTGAAAAATGGCGAGAACTAGTTTTTTTATTTATTTATTGCATCTTCAGAATGTCACATTTAATGGTATTAAAAACCAGCCAGTTACATTCAGTACAGCCAAAGAGGTTTGATTACTAATAATACATTCAAAATACGAAAATACTTTTGCCCCGACCTATTATATACATATATATCCATCCTGATCTACCGTTTTCAAATTGAACGAAGTATTAGATATATAAAAATAATAATATCTAATATCAATGCTAAAATTAAATACACACGTATTCTATGTATGATATATATATATATACATATATATATACATATATATATATATATATGATATATATATATATATATATATATATATATATATATATATATATATATATATATATATATATATATATATATATATATATATATGATATATATATATATATAGTCTGTATATATATATATATATATATATATACAGACTCATAACAGGTTTCTAATACATACTTCCCCTTGATTTCGAGAAGTGTCTCAAAGCGAGCCGGTACATTCTTGTCACAAACTATGGAATGTGTAAATAGAAGATATAAAAAGAAGTACATATAAAAGTAAAGATAAATAAAATATAAAAAAAGAGGATACATTACGTTAATAATTAATAATCGTTAGACTTCAAGAGGTTTGATAACAACTTAACTTGTTATTATAAGTAAAAGATAAGTTTTAATTTCCTGTAAAAAAAACACGCCTGCACATTGCACAATCTGATGTTGCAGATGTCTATTGTTTTATATTTTATTTGTCTTAAATATTATAGATTAGAGGCAAAGATACTCTGGGTCTCCAATTTATTATATTAATTAATTATAGTTGAATGCATGATTTGGCGTATTTAGTACTTATAAAAATGTATTTTATCAAAAAGGTCGTTCATCTGTGACATTTGAGCGGTTTGTTTATTTTTTGAGCATGACTTGCGATAGCGAGTGATTTGAAAAAACATTGAAGTATATAATGTCATCGGTGTGTTGATCTGTATCTTGTATGAAGTAGATATTACGATTTGATTGCATGTAAACGTTAATATTTTATTTATTTATTTATTTGGTACAGAAAACAGGATTACATAAAATAACAGATTAACGATAATGTCTGCAAAAGCATACAACTGTGGCGCAGACATCAACGCCTTCCTCCACAGTTGAGATTCCAAATATAATATCTAGTATTTATCTAGTATTTTTTGTAGGAGAACGAGTAAGCGGGTGGCCTGGTGATAACTTATCACCGCCGCCCATTAATATTTGCAATATTAACAGCATTACGGTAACATTGCCATTGTATTATTGTAAGGATAGAGAGGAATGGATTTAATGGCCACCTGTCATTAAATCCTCTTCCATTTTTTTATAATTAGGAGATAATGGGCGAGTAAGACGTTAGTAGTATAACGTGCCAGCCGTATTGGTACGGTGTCACGGGACCTTTAGGGGGTTTTATCATCGATATAATGAAACTCTTACGAGTGAACTTCACTCGTATTCATTAATATTTCTTAATTTATTAATGAATCAGTTTTCTTTACTGTTAATTTCTTATGCCAGGAATGGTGACATGTCCCTCGAAAGACGTACGTCGATCGAATCTTGTTTTTTATATTATTTATTTATTTTTATTTTAAATTACGAATTTATTTTAATGGGATAGGAAGGCAACGGCGTTGATTGCTTCCCATCAGGTGACACCAGGTGTGTCACCTGATGGAAAGCAATCAACGCCGCCCATAGACATATAGACATCCGCAGTGCCATAGGGCACTATGGATGTCTATGGGCAATACCTATGCATTACGGAAGCGCTGCTGACTTTTAAGAAAAGTGTCATTATGGAAGTTAGAGGGGAAGGGGGAGGGAGGAGGTGTTGGGCCTCCGGTACTCAGCTGCTCAGTGTACAAAGCACGGTAGCTAAGCTATCACTCAGACGCCGGTTTTCTGCGGGAGTGTGGTATTCCCCGGGCGAGCCGGCCCATTCATGCTACAATCAAATATTATGCACTTCTTGAGAAAACATTCGTTTGCAGCGTGGCTCTACCACTATTAAATGTATGAAATGTAAAAAAAAATATTGTATATAATTAAAAAGTTTTTCATACATTACTGATCATTTATTAATGTATCACTACAGTAATAAAAGAAGATAAAAGTTGTGCCTCCCGATCGTGGTACTAGAAAAATCCTACCACTTAACTCGTTAACTGTTTTCGACGAGAATACATGTCATGAAGACGTCTACTTACCAGGTGACCTTTTTCGTAAAAAATAAATATTTTGTTAGCATAGAGTCACTCTATATCTTCTTGCTTGTGTGTGTGTGTGTGTTGTATGAGGTAACTATGGTGGTAGATACAATGAAATAGAAGCATTTATATGTATTTATACAGACGAATATGTCCGTCTGTATTTTATACATTACTGCACTATTCATTCGCTCGCCATAAAAATTTGGAAATTTGAATATATGTATATAAACTTTTCACTAATTGTATATGTGTTTGTACACAATTAATGATGTCTGTTTATGTTTTCCATGAAAATGAATACACTACATTTACACTAAAAAATATTTATATATCTATGTAAACTTTTGCACAACGTGTACAACAGGCGGACTTAATACCATAGGGCATTCTCTACCAGTCATCCTGCGGGCAGAACTGAGAAATTTGGTTTGGAGGTGGTACTAAAAGAAATAATTAATATATATATTAATAACAAAAATATATATCCATGCAAACATATACTTACTTAATTATTAATTATCTTTCCTTTGAGATAGCAGCAACGGTAAGCTAGTAAGTAATAAAAACCAATTTGCGATTTACAATTCGCCTGAGTGGGGGGATTATGGCAGCACCTCTCAATGTTAAGGGAGACCAACGTCCAGCAGTAGACTTTTCCGACATAATACTGTCTGTTTTTGCGACTTGATGCTTCGGCGTTCGATCATTAATGGCGGTTCCGCGGCAGAGTAAACATGTGTCCCCTATAAGATAGTTCATTCATTAAATAAACATTGAATTCTTCGTCTTCATTCGTAAAGGTATTAAATAATATTAACATATTTTTATTTTCAAAATTGTGAGTCAGCCTTTTTATCGTGTGTGACTTTAATTTCTACCTTCAATGTAAGTATTTTATTTATTCTTAAAATAAAAAGAAATTAAATAAAAAGAAAAAAAATTAAAAAAATTAACTTTTTATAGGTAGATAGATATATTCTTTATTGTACACCAAAAACAAAAATATACAGTAGTTGAGTATATAATATTTATATATAAAAGGTGTTCTTATCGCTTAAAGCGACTTTCCAGACGACAATGTTTCATTTTTCGTTAAACAGAAGTTCAACTTATATCGCGATACCATTTACTTGAAAAGTTGGATTATTCAGAAGCGTTTTCTGACGTTATTTAATTCCCGCATACCTATATTTTAAAATCTCTTCAGTAAATTAATAACTTGCACTCAATAGTATATATATGCGCGAGAAAGTTTGAATTTATTTAGTTGTTATACGTTTGTTGTCAATTTATTAACAATTAACCTTAAGTTTAATTATAATAGATACAACTCGATATAATAATGTTACTGTGTGTTTGTTAATTTTTCAATTCCTACTTTTACTTCAAATGCTCTCTATCCTTATATATATATTTATTTATATATCTTGTTCAAATTTTTTAATCGTTAATAAAATACTTTTTTATTCATTGAATCAAGTTCAAATACATTTTTTTAAATATGTAATAAATAACACTTGATATTAATACAGGTTTTTCAAATATTAATTCAATAATTAAATATTTTTTTATATGGGAGAAAAGAAATTCTCTTATATAAGATATGTCTTATATAGGATATAAAACTAGAAATTGATTAATTTAATTTTTTTTTATAATACTTGTTTGTATAAACGTGTACTTTAGCATTTACTAAAAACCCTTTGGATTTAGTAAATGCTCAAATGAACGTGTAAATATGCTAAATTTAAAAAATTCATCATCACATAACAGTCTACTCAAGAACTTCAAAATAAAAGGTTATTATCGTAATCTCTTAGCGCAGAGGACGGATTGAGCAGATAAGGCCTTCCCTTGAATAATCGGTTTATTTACTGCTGAGAGGTATTGTTTTCATTCCGAATGCCGGTTGCTATTTTTAGCCATTATATTATATTTATTTAAAAAAAATATACGATTAGTAATGCTGTTGACTTTAAAAATAATAATTGTTTATAATTAAACTCTAAGTAAACTGCACAGTGTTTATGTTTAATAAATTATTTAAATTAAACAGTCCAATGTTTAAAAATATGGACGACTCGTGGCACAGAGTAAAGTGCACCTACGCTTTCTGAGCCAGTGGGCGTCGATGGTTTGATTCTTAGAGTGTTTGAAGAATGATACATACGGCACAGGAAATCCTATTGTAGGGTTATGCGTGTAAAACGTCAAAATAAATAAAGAATTGTTAGACCAAAAGCAAAATAGGTGCCTTACCTCACCATGCTCTGCTGGGGCTGACCTCCATCCTCCCTTGCGGCTCGTGGGATTCACTAAGACGAATTTCAAAATAAAAGCGACTAATGAAGAGCCGTTTCACGGCGATGAATGATATATATATATATATATATATATATATATATATATATATATATATATATATATATATATATATATATATATATATATATATATATATATATATATATATATATATATATATATATATAAAAGCAAAACTAAATGTTAATTCGGTAGCCTTATTTTTGTAAAATTTATTTCTTCTGCTTCAGGTGATGGTTACGTACCTATTTATATTAGGTACATAAAGATTAGTACACTCGGAAATATCCGTCAATATAAAGTATGATTTTACAAACTTAGCCTTTAATCACCTGTAAAGAATCAAATGTGTGTTAGTAGAGATTTCACGAAAAGTTATAATTAATTATTACATAATTAAATAAGACAAACTGATTTTTAGTCTGTGGCATAAATGGACCGATTCGTAGAAGTATTTCCTGCTAGACTTTTCCTGCTAAGTTATATCAGTGTCGTTGAGATTTATTTCAATTATATAATCTCACGTTATTATCAGTTATTTTATTTTATTGTGGTTATTAATAAATATAGTTTGATAAAGGCGTATAAGTGAAGTGAAATGAAATAAATGCGTGTATCGTGCTTTTTATTTTGACTTTAAAAATTCATGCAAGTTTTGCTATAGCCGCCACTATTTTATCAAGACGTATCGTAAAAAGCTGAATTTATATTTCAAGATACTTGATATTATTTTACTTGACACTGGCATAATAGTTATATCTCGTATACTCTCACAAAATATCAGTTCTTGGTATAGCAAAGAGCTTGTGCAGAACGAAGTCGAGGTCTCCAATTTTCTCAACTCCCACCGATCCTTTCTACTTACAGCATCGTACTTACGTTATAAGTTTGTACATCTTATATAATCAGTGGTAGATAAAGCATATTTATCACGATACGGATGTTTCAGGTGTAATGTTTTTTTAAACCACACTAATCTAGTGTACTTTAAAAAACATAGTAATGTTTGATATTACTAGAATTCTGAGGATTCTAACAGTGCATTATGGTTTACATCAATAGTCTAATGTAACAATCGAATGGTCACGACCATTACGACGATATTAGATCATAAGCGTCGTTGTAAACAATTTTGCTATTGTTGCCTAATAAAGAAAAATCTAATAATCCATTTAGTGATTTGTCAACTTCTTTTATAATTAAAAAAACAATAGGTACATTTTTATATTACATTACATAGGAAGGTAAACGAGCAGGCGTGTCACCTGATGGAAAGCAATCAACGCCGCCCATAGACATCCGCAGCGCCATAGGCAGTGCGGAAGCGTTGCCGATGTTTAAGGAAAGTGACATTATAGGAGTGGGAGGAGAAGGGGGAGGGTGTTGGGCCTCTGGACCTCAGCCACTCACCGCGCAGTAGCTAAGCTACCACTCTGACGCCGATTTTCTACGGGAGTGTGGTACTTCCCCGGGCGAGCCGGCCCATTTATGGTACAGACAAATAATATGCCATTCTTGTTAAAGTATTCGTCTGCAGCGTGGCTCTACCACTAAGAAATGTACATGTTTAAAACAGGAAAACTGGATAGTGTATAAGAAATAAAGTATTACATCACTACTGCAATTGTCAATATTTAAGGTCATGTATAATAAACATTTTGCTCTTAGCATTGAGAGAGATACGCTTATCTCGATTACGTTAAGTAATATTTTGTTTAAATCAAGCAAGATTTGCAGTCGATTCTTACATCACTATTAGGCGCAGAGCACACCGAGATCGAATGGTGTTCGTTAAGCTTCGCTCATTTTGCCTAACCATGACAATTAGGCCCGTGCTCAGCAGTGGCACATATATGGGCTGTTAAAAAGAAACTATAGTTCCTATTAGCCTCCTAGGCCCTAATGTCTAGGGGGTGAGTACCGACGGGGTAGGTGAGAGAATCTCGTTTAAGCAGCCGGTGTAGAAGTGTTACAACACTTGATAGATCATGGGTTTATAGTTACATAGATTGCGCGGGTGCCTCTTTACAATCCCGCGCGAGAGGCGGCACTTGGTTTTGCTGGGATCTTTGGGTACTCCAGCTTGTGTAGTTTGTAGTTCGTGGTGTGAAAGTATGAATAGACGCAAGAGCTACATGAGCAAGATGAACGAACAAAGCTTTGTTTCATTTTGTTCTCGGTGTAGTCTGTCTGTATCTTAATCAAAACAAAAATTTTCTCCATTCAAGTAGATTTATTAAAAGAACTTTTGAATGGTCACATTTTTTTATTGGAATGTTTACATTGTGTAAGAAACTCGGCAATTACTCTTTTAAACTGCCAGAATTTGTGAATGCTTATCGTCAACTCTTATTGACAGACCCAGTACCAATATATATATATATATATATATATATATATATATATATATATATATATATATATATATATATATATATATATATATATATATATATATATATATATATATATATATATATAGATATAAGTAGTAAAGATAAATACAATAAAAAGAATTAAATAGCTACAAGAAGTTTGATAATTTCCTGTAAAACAAACATGCATACACATTGCACAATCTGATGTTACAGATGTCTATGGTCGCCTGTTATGTATTTTATCTGTCTTATATATTATCGGAGGTCAAGATAATGAAATTTTTCCTGCAGCATTAACTACAGAAAAACAAATTCACCCGCACTGCAGCGTGATTAATCATAAATATACTTTTTTTATATAAATTTTATCCGTTACAAACTATGTGATTTTCTGTAGAGTACTTTTACACTTTCCATTCATTATAAATATATATTTATTTACAGAATACAATTTAAAATGGGCACAAAAATAGCGCACGTCAAAAAAGTTGCGTTCTCTTACGCGACTATGGCGACATCTAGTCATAGATTTAGACTTTATTACCTATTAATAGTTGGCATGATTTTTTTAAGTAAGTACCTTGAAATTAGTATTTACTAGATTTTTATAAAAAATTGTTCCAAAAAGTATCTTCTCTCCCTTCCTCATTAAGTTTTTATTTGTAATAAAAAAGTAATATAGCATAAGGGTCATATACAATACACAATTTATTCCCCTCATACTTAAACTTTTCATTCAAAATTTTAAATCAAGAGTCCACCAGGGGAGAAATTAAGTGTTGTATAAAATCTTTAATCAAATTTCGAGTTGAAAATCAAAGTATATCTTTAAAATATATCTTGCTATATATATATATATATATATATATATATATATATATATATATATATATATATATATATATATATATATATATATATATATATATATATATATATATATATATATATATATATATATATATTAGGTGTACAAATAAGTTTCCGCAGTTTTTTATAAAAAATTAGGAATTTATTGTAAAGGAAAAGTACATTACGTTTTATTCAAAGTATTTTCCATCATTTGCCACTACTTTTCCCCATCTTTCTGGCAACATTCGGATACCCCGTCGAAAAAACTCTTCATCTTTTGACGCTATCCACAAATCTACCCAATTTTTGGTGTCTTCATATGATGTGAAGCGCTGCTCAGACAGACCATGTGCCATCGACCGGAACAGGTGATAATCAGAAGGGGCTAAGTCTGGTGAATACGGCGGGTGGGGTAAAACTTCCCAGTTGAGTGTTTCCAAGTATGTTTTTACCGGCGCCGCAACATGTGGACGAGCATTATCGTGTAAAAGAATAATTTTGTCGTGTCTGGAGTAGTAATGGGCGCGTTTTTCCTTAAGTGCCCGACTCATCAATTGTGTTCGGTAGAGAGCTCCAGTATGGGTTTCGCTTGGTTTCAGCAATTCATAATACACGACACCAAGCTGATCCCACCAAATACACAGCATGAGTTTTTTTCCATGAATATTCGGCTTAGCTGTCGATGTTGATGGTTCGCCGGGCTTAACCCATGACTTTCTCTTCTTTGGATTATCGTAGTGAATCCATTTTTCGTCACCAGTGACTATACGATGCAAAAAACTCTTTTTTTATTCCTGGCAAGCAGCATTTCACTCATGCATAATCGGCGTTCAACGTCTCTCGGCTTTAGTTCATATGGAACCCAATTTCCTTGTTTTTGAATCATTCCTAACGATTTTAAACGATGTGAAATTGCTTGTTGAGTCACTTGTAGAGTAAGTGCAAGTTCTTTTTGCGTTTGGGACGAATCTTCCTCCAATAGTACTTCTAATTCCATGTCTTCGTACACTTTCGGCCTTCCACTGCGTTCTTTGTCTTTAACGTCAAACTCACCGTTCTTAAACTTTTGAAACCATTCCTGACAACTTCTCTCACTTAAAGCAGCTTCACCATATGCTTCTAGAAGCAATCGATGCGCCTCAGCTGCAGATTTTTTCACATTAAAGAAGTAAATCAAAAGTTCCCGCAAATGATGCTTATTCGGAATAAAACTTGACATTTTTGCACGAAAAAAATTACGTGATGCTGATACGGAATCACTAGTACTTTAAGGTTATGGTGTTGCCAGATGACTAAACTTGGGATATTACGTTTTACATCTGACAATTTCTCCATAACCTTCTGGTGGGGCCATCTTTTGACAAACCGCGGAAACTTATTTGTACACCTAATATATATATATATATATATATATATATATATATATATATATACACATAAAAAATAAATTATTATGACGACGTGATTCACTACGTTGTAATTTCTTATATTTTTAAAAATTATATATTAATCATATATTGATTGATCCAAATTTTCGGTTATCAGGAAAGATGAACATATTTCAATTACTAGAATAGTAAACATTTACGAATCAAATTTTACATAAGTTTCACCAGGTGCAAATGGTCAGATACAAAGGATTTCCATAGACGTCGAGGACTTGAACCTCATCGTCGACGAGAGCCGTATCTTCAAAATGGTGCAAATGTAAGTAATTACAGCCCTGAATCAAACATTTTGCTCAATCGATCCTTACTTTTCTATTGTAATGTAGAAAATTAATCGGAATGTGGACAGTCAAAAGTTTTACTTAGCTAAGATCCGCGACAAGCAGAAAATTAATAATGTGTGTTTTTCTGCTGGATAAAGTGGATTTATTTGGAACTTAAACCGAAAAGTGACTTTTCGGTTGTCTTCCGTAGAGTCTACTAAACCTGAAGATGCCTCGTGTTGGGGCGAAACACGTGTCGTTTACAAGATGGAATGTGTGTTTGGTGTTGTGTGTAGTGGTTGGTGGGTGGAGAATTGATGGCCGATTTTCGGTAAGTTTTTGGTTTAAGTTCCAAATAAATCCACTTCATCCAGCAGAAAAACACATATTATTAATTTTCTGTTATTGTTTTGCTTGTCGCGGATCTTAGCTAAGTAAAACTTTTGACTGTCCACATTGTGATGGATTTCCGCAAAGTAACGCCTGACTCCATTAATAATTAATCGGAATGCCATTTGAGGCTTTTTGTAGATAAAAATCTACAAATACTGTTAAACTACGTAACTTTGTATAGCTTTGTATAGCATATAGCTAAAATCACCGGTTAAAACTAGTTAGTTTACCGCTAATGGACTATCCTCGATTTAGCTAGACTGTTCTTAACTATTCAGCTCATTTTCAAACCGTGGTTTCGATCACACCTGAGGAGTGCTTCGACCTCCACTAGCCCCTTTGATGTTGTGATAAATCTTTTATATAATAGTTATAATGGAGTTTTAAGACTAAGAAGCAGTTTTTGTCGCTGAGTTTTCGTCATCATTTTCCCCTTCTCCAGTCTGTAACTCGAGTTGTAAAGGCTAAAGCAAAGAGTTGAAGGTTAAAAAGGCTGGAGCAAAGAGCATTAACAGATTATTAACAATTTATACATTTGTATTACAGGAACTGGGGATATCCATTTATTGAGATATAAATAATTTATGATTTCAGGGGAGAACCAAATACAACTCATCAAATAGTCACAACAGTACAGCATCCAGATATTGTGTACGTTGTGCCGTCAAGGTTATATCTGCAGGGTGTACTTAAACCTAACATTTCTGCGGAGATTACATACGACGTCAGAGCTTTCGGTAAGAACCCTGGGCGATCTGAAGTCACTTTCAATTCCAATCCAAATGGCAGTTTAGGGTAAGTACAGTGTGTATATATATATATATATATATATATATATATATATATATATATATATATATATATATATAGCAGTGTTTATAGTTGAGATCTTTGTAAATTTTAAAAAGTAGAAAAATTTAGCTTAAAAGTAATAGTAGATGTCTATGGGCGGCGTTGTTTACAGCGTCGTTTGTTGTATATAAAATTTATTGTTATGATGAATATAATATATTTTTAAAAAACTTGATCACGGTACGCAAAAAGTACATTAATCAAGTTTTACTAGAAGTGAAACTGCTGGAGTGGAGACCGCGGCTCGGCAAAAGTAGAGTAGGACCTCCTGCTAGATGGAGCGACGATCTGCGCGGGGCGGCTGGCAGAGACTGGATGCGTGTAGCGGAAGATCGGGCTAGGTGGCGCGCCTTGATTGAGGCCTATGTCCAGCAGTGAACTGCCGTATGCTAATATTGATATTGAAAATTTCTCGTAATAATGGAGCGTAAAATTAGTTAAAAATTAAAGTATTATTTTATCATCATCGTTACCAACAAGTTGTAGCAAAATAATAGTTACACTCCATGAAGAATAAAATATCCGTAATTACTACACCGGACAAACGCAAGCTAATTATACGCCAAACAAAAATAGCTTGTTATGTTATGTTGTTTTAGGGTAGGTCTATGGACAGAAGTAACAAGACTGACGCATGCTGTTAAGAGATTAGAAATGTTATTATGTGAAATTTATATATCTTAAATGGAAAATATTTTTATAATTTATTTTCATATGTGAATAGTTAAAACTTTTTACTTAGCTAAGACCCGCGACAATCTAATAACAATAGAAAATTAATAATGCGTGTTTTCCTGCTGGATGAAGTGGATTTACAGGGAACTTAAAGTAAATCTTACCGAAGAACGGCAGTCAACAACTCTTCTCCTACCAACCACTATACACAACACCAATACACACAACACCAATACACACAACACACCGTACCGTTTTTCGGTAAGATTTAGTTTAAGTTTCCTGTAAATCCACTTCATCTAGCAGGAAAACACACGTTATTATTTTTATATTGTTGTTTGCTTGTCGCGGATCTTAGCTAAGTAAAAAAGTTTTAACTATCCACATAGTAATGGATTTCCGCAAAGTAACGCCTGACTCCATTAAGCAATTTATTTTCAGATTAAACTCGGTCTTCCTTCGAATAACGGTAATGCATTCGAAAACGATAAACGTTATTTCTCATGTGATTGGATGGATTTACTTCGCGGCATGGTCGGTCTCGTTCTACCCTCAGATCTACATCAACTTCAGGAGAAAGAGTGTAGTCGGACTTAGTTTCGACTATCTTGCCCTTAACATTATGGGCTTCGCTTTGTATTCGCTCTTTAACTGCGGATTGTATTTCATTCACGAGATTCAGGTAAATATTTTAATAGAAAGTGATACGTTGAGGGTACTATGTGTAATTTAAATTTACTGAAGGAAGGGGGAGAATGGACATGACATCTTCCCGACTCCCATCATCATTGATGGGAGTCGGGAAGATGCATCCCCTCACTTGCCTGTAACTCTGCGGCGGTAGTCTCTGAGCTACCTGCTAGATAACGGACGACCAGCATTTGGCGACCAAAAATGGCGATATAACTATACACCTACATTGACAACCTGTTAGAAGAGGCATCAGCAGCTTTAGGGTACCTAAAATATTTCCAAAAAATATTAGTTCAGAAGCCTTTTCTTAAGAGAATCGCCTATGAAGGTCACTGTCTCATTACGACCACGACGTATTAACTGACGATCTTTCAACTGACGTGTATTTATCGACGACATCTTCCATGTTGTATTTTCAATGTCTAATTTTCAAATGAATGTTTGTCTATGTTTATGATAACGTATTGAATTTTTTTAATTTCCAGAGTGAGTACATGCATCGCCATGTTCGCAGCGTCAACCCCGTGCATTTAAACGACGTTTTCTTCTCGCTCCACGCTACCTTCGCCTCACTTCTTACTATAATACAATGCTTTTTATACGAAGTACGGAAATCAGTATGAGTTCTTTTTTTAAAAACTATCGAACATAGGGGTGGTACTACGGCTGCTAGCTCCGCGCGCTGAATAGTGGCAAAACTTCCCACCTTATAAGAGATTTTTTTATTGTTTTTTTCTTTTTGTGTTACTTGTGTATAATATTACTGTTTAATATGTAGTTTTTAGTTTGTATTTTATAGTAGAAGTATATTTATAATTACTCTTAACTGTTGTTATACAGTCTTGGCCAATATTAAGCACCCATGATACCATTACATTATCGAGGAATGTTACAACGAAATAAATTAACAAAAGTTGGTTTGCCAAAAGTTTAGAGAAAATTGACAAAGTATCACCGAATGTAACAAAGCAAAACCCTAATAGCGCTAGATTACTAGATGTGTACATAACGAACGAAAGTAGCGAACTTATAAATAAATACACAAACGTTAAAATAACAAACTTTATTGCGCCAGATGTTTTATTGCTAATTACAGTTTGGTTAATTAGTTTTTATAACTTCTTAAAGATCGAATAGTTAATCCTAAAACAATAGGCTTTGTTTTTTGTTCCTCATTTTGTACACGTGCAAAATTTATCGGATGCTCAATAATTTTGACCAAGGCTGTGACACCTTAAAAAATTTTACTTATTTACATAATTTATTTTATTGATATTTCAAATGTGTCAAATTATCGGTCTCCTTATATTAATAAATAAAAACACAATTTTCATATTATTTTTTATAGAAGTGTAGGCAAACGACCATGCAGGGCAAACGACCATGCAGGTCTCTGGATTGAGAATGATCATCCACGTTTACAGGCATCCGCAACACCAGAACCATCACAATCACGCTGCCTAACACCTCTACAGCAAAATCACAGAAGAGTCAACTGCATAGAATTTATATTTAAGTGCCTTAAGTCTATGAGCTAACACAAAAGGCACTTTTTCGTCCTGATGCACTTTTGTGTAATTGAAATACACAAATTATGTATAATATCAATGCTAAAACACACATACGCATACACGCATATTTACGCATTTGAGCATATTTAACGTATTCGAGCATTGAATGGAATTTGCGTTCAGATTTTTTGGCTTAAATATCAGATACTCTAAATATTGAGCTAATTCTCGATAAACGTGTATAACATCGATTTCGATCGATTTAGTTATTTTCAAATTTTGCAATTATTGACAGCGCAAAGATCAACGCGTATCTATGATATGCATAAGCATACTGGGTGCTTTTTCCACAATACTGCTTCTAATGGTGAGTGTGGAAGTGGCCGGCAAGATGAAGTGGCTGGATGTCTTGTATGGTTGCAGTTATATTAAGATATCTATAACACTCATCAAGTATGCGCCACAGGTAAAATATGTTATCTTTTACATAATATTGATAAGGTAGATAAACTCTTTATTACAACACTAACCCTTTCGTTTGCTTACCACTCTCACTTGATCGGTGCTTACCTTTTTCAATTAGAGGCATGCTGTAATTCAATTTGAAACAAAAGCTCTCAAATAAAAATTAATGAATTATGGACATATAGATAAAAAGAGCGCATTTTATTTTGTTTTAGGGGCCATAGGGCCATTTCATATTGCCAAGACTACCTTTTTTTAATTATAATTCGTACTTCTTAATACTTTTAGTAGTATAATTATATATATATATATATATATATATATATATATATATATATATATATATATATATATATATATTTTGATGTGAAATTTGTATTGTGGTCCCTTTCGAATATTTGCGTGAGAAAAAGAAAATTAAACTTAACAGATATTACAAACGCCTTTTGTTAGGATGCTGTGTAGAAAAATTCCCTTACCATTTGAATACATAGAAAGTGAAACACAAGAAACTTTGTAGGTAGGTTTTATATATCATTTAACAGAGCTGTCTGTATATTACATGTTTACTCTAGTTGTTCAAGTTGAAACTCGATAAAAAAAGAAATAAAATGCTTCTTGTCTAATTCTTAATTCTAAACTCTCATTTTGGTACTAATATGTATTGACAAGAGTTGTTCAAAAATTGGTATCGCTTTCTAATGATTTTTATATTCCATAAAATTTGTTTTTTTTTCGACAACGATTTTCATGTTCTACAATTTCAGGCGTACATGAACTACAAACTCAAATCAACCGTCGGCTGGTGCATCGGCAACGTATGCCTGGATTTCGTCGGTGGTTTTCTTTCCATACAACAGATGGCGCTGAACGCATACAACTACAATGATTGGGTCTCATTCTTCGGAGACTCTACAAAGTTCGGTCTCGGTGTCTGCAGTCAGCTTTTCAATATCTTCTTCTTGTTGCAGCATTATGTTTTCTACAGGTAAGTCGTTAAAGTATACACTAGCTTCATTATCCATTTGCGGATGATAGAAAAAGGAAAGTAACAACTTATTATCGACGTACAGGCTTTTTATTAACTATACGTACATGAAAGGAAAAAAAATCGCGGTTAGAAAAAGCGTCTGCTGCGTATTTATTTATCTAAACTTTTTGCACAAAACTTAGACTTAATGCCATTAGGTAACCAGTTGCTCTACCAGTCAAAAGGAAAATTAGAACTTATTTTATAAATTTAAACACACACACATATATATATATATATATATATATATATATATATATATATATATATATATATATATATATATATATATATATATATATATATATATATATATATATATATATATATACACAATTATAAATTAAAAACAACTAAATCATGTCATAATCCCACCGCAATTAAGACCAAGTTTCTGTCTGCATACCTAAAAGTAGTGTTTTATGTTTTTTTTTTAACATATTTATAGTATGCAATTCACGAAGAGGTGATGGCAAGTTGTTTCAACACTTAGTTGCAGTGTATTTAGAGCTATTGTACCACGAAACGCAGCTGTGCTATTAATGTATGACTCTCACAAAGATAACTTTGTTTTTATTTTGTTTTAGGCGTGCCAATAAAAAGATCTATGAATTGGAAAATAAAGCATAATGAAAATCGAATGCTACTCTAAATCAAGAGTGAACTCCGACGAAGACTTTTAACTTCCTGAATGCTGGTATGAAAGAACAGAATATAAGTGAATTAAAGAATTCTGAGTTTGTGAAGTTGACAACTATTTTCACATCTTCCGGGAGTATAGAGTCGCTTCCGGTACTAATAGAGCAAGGGATTTTAGACATATAATATATTATTATTGCGATTTAATTCAGTTTACTACTATTTTTTGGTAATATACTGGTAGATAAATTATTTATTAATGTTGTTTCTAAATGGTTTTATTTAGCTTGACCCTGTTTGTTTATTTCAAATCTTGTGACGGCATTTTCAACTATTTCCACTAAACCGATCCTTATCTTTACTGATCTATTATACAATAGATTATTACGATAACTCGACCTACACATTTCAGAAGTCAGCAACATTGTAATTCCTATAGTGTTGTCAGGCTCGCATCTTATAAGTGCTATATATTAAATATTTAAATAAAATATATATACTTATCTTATATAATATATAAATTTAAATCATTGAATATGAATATATGAGTTCACATATTTCTAAGATTTTGTTCTGTAAATTTTACTAAAATAGTTTGAAAATAAATTTAATCTATCCTGAGTCATAGTTGATCTCAGTAAGTGATTAATTAGTTTTAGCTTGGAAAATGATCTCTCTTCAGGAGCAACGCTTACTGGAATTGTTTTATATATTCGGAGAGCAATATACAAGTTTGGAAATGCCGTTGCTCTGTCATTTTTCGATAAAAATTTAAACTTTTTGATGAATGAACTGAACTTAAAATAAATTTATTGTTAATTATTTGAATAATCATTAGAAGTAATTTGCTTTTAATTTAGAAATTGTTTTGTCTATTTTGGTGTTGATATCCAGGGCCGTCTTTACCCGGGGGTTCAAGGGGTGCAGCCGCACCCGGGCGCGGGGTCCTAGGGGGTCCTAGGGGCGCCGAATGCTAGGAATTGGAAAATTTATTGAAATATATAATATTAATACGAGTATATATTAAAATGTTGATTTTTGTTTGTGTATTTTTTTGTAAATTACAGAGTTTTAAGAAATTAATAAATAAAAGATTAAAATTATGTTGCGTTTTTTTACAACAACAGGGGCGCGGGCTGATAACTCGCACCTCGGAATATGCTTAAGACGGCCCTGGTGATATCCACCAAGAGTGGGGCCCGATTGGGCCCAATCGCTCCAATTGTCCTAAATCTGGGCCAAGGTGTTGGAGATACTTAGGCGGCGTTGTATCCATCAGACGCCATATTTGCTCGTTTGCCTACCTTTCCGATAAAATACTTTTCTTCCATAAAAAAATTGGATGATGTTATAAGGTAATATAAAATATAAGTATTCTGAATTTCGCATTCGGCTAAAAATATTTACATAAGATAACGTTCCTTCGAGTATTTTCGCTAAATAAAACTTCTCACGCAAAACAAACATCCTTATTTGACATAAAAATTACATGATGTATTTCCTTACTAGAGGAGGAAGAGTCATCATATTTATTTAAAAATATACCTATGTGAAAACGTTTCTAAATAAAACGAAGTCATAACAGTTAAGCGTTAGTGGTTGTTAATCAAAATATTTTAGTTCTATTGATATTATCGCGTGGGACGTCCCCCGGTTAGATGGAGCTACTGTATCTGCATAGGGTGGCTGGCAGAGACTGGAATAGTGTAGCCGAAGATCGGGCTAGGTGGCGCATTTTGTGTGAGACCTATATTCAGTAGTGGACTGCCGTGGGTAGATAATGATAATGATGAATGATATGTTTTACCTTTAAAGAATATGCAAGAAATTGACTACATGTTATGTTATTACCTGATTTTTTTACACATGTATATATCTAGGCGGTGCAGACGCTCACCACTGAAATTGAGCTTCGTTGCAAGAACACTTACCACCTGCGGTGTTCCCACGTGATTACGACAAGGGAAAAGCGAAATTCAAGAGAAAAGCGTATGGAACTTTTCCTGCCAACTTTCATCAGTGACGTTGTGTTTTTTATTTCATTTTCATAATCTTATATTATTATCAGTTATATTGTTTAATTGTGTTGGCGTATTATGCAATATAGTTCGATTAAGGCGTATAAGTGAAGTGATATGAAATAAATGCGTGTATCGTAACTTTTTAAGTTGACTGAAAAAGTTCATAGAAGGTTTTGATAGAGTAGCCACCATTTTATCAAGACGTAACGTGATAAGCTGACAGGTTATATTTCAAGAGGTTTAATGTTATCGTATTTATTTTACACTGGCATAATAGTTATAACTAATTGCCATAAAAGAAAAGAAAAGAGTGTATGTATTCGTTTAAGGCTGGCAACGCATCTACGACGCCTCCAGCGTTGCGGATGCGTATAGGTGGCGGTGATCGTTTACCACCCGACCCGCATGCTCGTTTGCCCGCTTTGCTATAAAAAAAACCCGTGTATAAAACCGTGAAGTATCGCTACTGTGGATAAGTCTCGCTGCGAACATTTTTAGTCTTCAGGATAAAAACATTATATCATGCTCTGCTTTACCAGCGTAGGCCTGATACTGCCATCGAGCACGCGGTGCCCAGCTGTTGATTTAACAAATACATTTATTGTACAAAGATAAGGGTTATGAATCACATAACTCGCTCATGTGACTGCGTACAGTTGTGATTCTATAATCCATATGCTAATTTTGTTTATCATTACATTTTATCGCTATTGAAAATTGAAAAATTATAACAGTTGTATTGTAACCTTGTTTCTTGTGCTTGTGCACTGCATCATTTTGAGGTTCGGGCGGTGGCTGAAAATCAGTTTCTCTGCTCAATGAGTGTGGGTTTTGATTTCCATCCATGTTGATTATGTATTAATTTAATGACAAATTTATTTATCTACATATTGACGGTAAAAGATTGAAAATTGTAATAAAATTACGGAAAAAAGATATCGTTGGCGTAATAAGAATTCGTGACGTAAATACTTATTCTTACTTCTTATTTTTGATGCCATCTTACGGATAATCTTAAAGATTATCCGTAAGATTATAATGGAATACATTGTATTAACTTTAAAATACCTCTCTTTATAAATTGTAAAGTAAGATTTCGTAAAATTTCTCAAACTATGAAAGGATTCTTTTAATTAGGTCAAACTATAAAAGGAAATCGGTTCTTTGTTGTTCTTGTAAAGTTTACTGCATTCTGATTAGGCCGACAATGTTGAAAGGATTGGTACCTATTTGCATACAATTTTTTTGATAAATGAATACAATTATAACAAACACATACTAAGTACACAATAACCTATAGATACGCTGACACTTGTGACAATATCGAAAAACCTTCGAAAAACTTATTCATCATCTTTTTTATCCGTAATAATGTTACATTATAATCAAAAAGTACTAATTGTTTATGATTTCCATGACACACTTTTATTTAATGTTAAACCTTGATTTTAAATAGCATTTTATATATTTGGTTAGCATATATGTACGTGGATACAATCGCTTTTCCTTAGAAAAGAAGGATAAAGCAGTTTACCTGTACAGCATGCATGTAGCGTAGACGAAGTATTAAGCAGGTTAGAATAAATAAATTAAAAAAATACCCTTACAACCAAAGCCCCACACTGGAGGTGCTTATTGATATCCTTATAAAAACACAAATGACAAGAATAAACACCCAGACTTAGAGATATATAAACTCAAACAAGTATGAACGTCCAGGCTAGTGTAAACAATATAGCATTAATAAGGCCAGCACCATGTGATGGATGGTGATCACTTACCACCAGATTACCTGCATGCAAAAAAGAATAAATAAATAAAATAAGTACCTTTACAGTCACAGCCTTACACTGGGATTCTGTGTGGATCAACTATAAACACCCGGATTCAAAAACATTTGTAGTCAATGAAGATCGTAACATATGACTGTTGGTTTAGAAGGCGAATATTTCGGTCCGACATAGTCGAATAAAAGGTCACCTATATGTTTCATTAAAATACACCACGTCAAGCAGAAAACCATTTAGAACATGGAGTTTTTTGGATGAACGAATAGGACATGGAGACAATTTATGGAAAACCATTATTAACTGTGATATTTCACTAATGGGCATTCTTGTAAGCCTCTTTCAATAAGTGTCAAATATTGTCACTGAATATTCCAATTAAATTGATTTATTCATTTACTAGTATCTGAAAGTCCGTCTACTTCACAAGCTCAGAGTCGATCAAAGAGCTATGGCCGGAGTTTCTTTTGTAGATATGATTCGGAATGAAGAAATCCGACAGAGAACCAAAGTCAGTCAGTAGTCTTTCGAATTAGCAAACTGAATAGGCAATGGGCTGGTCACGTGTGTCGGAGGTTCGACAATTGCTGGAGCAGACGAATGCAGGAGTGGAGACCGCTTCTTTGCTAACGTACTATGGGGCACCCACCGGTTAGACACTGGCAGAAACTTGATGCGTGAAGCCGAAGAACGGGCTAGGTAGTGCTTTTTGGGGGATGCTTAGGTCCAGCTGAAGACTGCCGCAGACTGTTGATGATGATGAATATCATGACAATTATTTGAATACAAATTCAAATTCTCAATAAGTAAGTAGGTTCTCAAAGGTCGGCAACGCATTTGCAATGCCTAAGCTCTTGTAGATGTCTATGTATGTCTATGGGTGGTGTTGATCGCTTTCCAACAGGCGACACGCTTGATTGTTTGCCCTCCTATCCGATAAAAAAGAGTAGGTAGATCTGCAACATTGACGATGGCTCGGTCTCTACCTGCTCATAGTCACATGTATGTGACCCTGTATAGAGTCCAATGGGAGGGAGCGTAGTCTGAATCCAGACGACGTCTCAGTCCACGATATCACTCACATAAAAAAAATACTAATTAAAAATTCAAGTCCCGTTTTGCAATGTCTAGAAAAATGTAAATGAGGATCGCAACCTCGACGAGGCCGCGTCGGCGACCGCTAGACAAACACAATCCATTTTCATGTCGACGCGTCTGTCGCGGGAAACTGGCGGAAAACAATTAAATTTCCATTCGCGTTTACTTTTACACGTCGTTTGGTTAACTAATTAGCCTACCGTTGTATTGCCGGAATGTAGTTACGTTTCTATTTTACACGAATATTGTCAGCATGACAAATAATACTTCCAGATTACCTTTAGACTTGTTAATAGTTATTTGTGTGTGGTATGCTTGTAGTTAGGTTCCAGACTACTACTTATGACGTGTATTTTTATGGTTTTATAATTTTTATTTATGTATGACGAGAATTATAATGAACGAGAAATATAGGCCCGTACTCAGTAGTGGGACATATATGGGCAGTCGAAAAAAAAATTATTATTTGTTTTGGATATATATCTGCCCAGTATACTGCTGGACATAGGCCTTACCTAAGGCTCGCCACCTATTTATACGATGTTAAAATCTAATTATTGAGATCTAATTGAAATAATAATACTTAGAAGATTACATAAAAAATATCTCGATTCGGGAAATCGCCCTTTAACTCCAAAAACAAACACAAAGCCACTGAGTTAATTAGGTCATCAGATGCAAAACATGTGCTTATGTGAAACGTAGCCAAATGATCAAGCGGCTTATGGTGGCCTTTATCTATTTACAACACTAATGTATCTGTAGATGAATTACATGTATATCTCAGAGTATGTATAATGAGAGTACAAAATGAAAGTAAAGGAAAAGGAAAAAAATGGAATTAAATGAAACAAGCCTACCATAAATGCCGGCAACGCTTCCATTATATCTATGGTGATGCAAATGTCTATGGGCGGCATTGATTGCTTATCGATCGACACGCTCCCTTATTTTCTCCTTATTCCATAAAAGAAATGAAACAGATTATATTTCAATGTTTGCTGTATAAAAATACAATAAATTTCTCAATTAATGACCAAATTTTTTTCAACCAATGGCAATAAACTGCCATTGGCCATTGCCAATACGTTTTACATTTTGAAAATATTTGTCAAATATAATAAGGAATGGAAAGAATAAAAGGAATGTATAAAATATAAATTTGTCAAATATATAACACAGAGATTCGACTTTAAATTACGCTGTTTCATCTAAAGATTGACGTTTTAATAGTGTTAATGGCGAAGTTACCGCTTTCGGAAACAAATTTTTTCGAATTCGATTCGATCGGGAGGTCTACAGATTTTTCGATTCGATTCCGAATCTGGAGTATCCTGTCAAAAATGTTTTTGTTGTTACAGAGTTTGTGTTGTTATAGAGTTTGTCTTATTACAGAGTTCGTGTGTTTACAGTTTTTAACGTTACAGAGTTTGCGTTGTTATAGAGTTTGTGTTGTTACAGAGTTTGTGTTGTTACAGAGTTTGTGTTGTTACAGAGTTTGTGATGTTACAGAGTTTGTAATGTTACAGAGTTTGTGTTGTTACAGAGTTCGTGTTTTTACAGAGTTTATTATGTCAGATATTATATAAATCAAATTTCGTGCAATCATGATCAGTTAATTTAGTTTAAATTTTCAGCACCACGCGATAATTTGCTCACGCGATTGTCGATTAGGATGTAATTGTCGATAAGCAACTGCCGGAAACTGCGATGTTTCCAATATATCATTTGTATTGAACAGTTGTTTGTTGCTAACTAGCTATCTGTTACGTAACTATAACATCCATTTTGATCGTAGTTTTTAATGTTATGTACGACCGCGCCGAGTAATCTCCTTCGTACATTTCCATTCTAGTCCATTCTTATGTTGACCACATCGATGAATTTCTTTCGTGTCTTCTCCATTCTATTTCATTCTTATCTCGATCGCACCGATTAATCTCCTTCGTTTTTTCTCCATTCTACGTGACATTGACGAAATCATCCGTGATATTTTGGCGCCATTAAATGAATGACTTATTAATGAATTGAAAGCCATTAAATGAATGATTTATTAATGAATGATTTACCATTTCACGGTGCCACACACTAGCCTGCAGGCCGGTTACACGGCGCCGTGATTTTTTTAAAATATTTTATTTATACCATTTATTACTACCAATGAGTAATGATCCTTGATAATTAACATTTAAGCTTGAAAAATCTTTTGGCCACTCAAGTGCATTTAATTACCATACAAGTGCATTTAATTACCATAATTAGCATTCATTGTATTAAGAACAGATTTATGTACAATCTTCACGTATAAACGTGATCGATTACACCTGTTATTTTAATGTAAAGAGTCCTGAATGACATTTTTAAAGAAATATAATTTTTTTTCAATGTTTATATCAGTCAAAATGTTCGTTGTCTCGTTTATAGCCTACGGTCATTTTTAGCCCTATAGTTTCGTACAAGGCGACTATGGGACAAACACCAGTAGATGGTCAGCACAGCCTAAGTGATAAAAATCAATCTGAGATCTACAATTCGCTCGCCTCATCGCGATTCAACTCGCATTTTTGAGGGAGGCTAATGTCCAACAGCGGACTGCTAGCTTTATTGATAACCACGACCGTGTAAAAAATGCTCATTTACACTAACATTGTGTAACATGATAATGGTAAATTTTAGTCTCCTTTTAAACAGGCTAACAAGGAGATTGCAACTGTGATTTATATTAAAAATTTAGTAAATAAATTATTTTTATTTGTAAGAATAGTTATAAATTCGTATTTATCAGGAATATTATTATGATAGAAGATTAATCACACTGGTCAACATGACAAAACGTGAATGTAATAGGTCAAGACTTAAAGTATACAAAAATAGATATATGTTTCTCAGCGTCACGTGAAACGTTTATGAGATATTTATATGCAAATTAGTCTACCTGTTTACCAACCAGTCGATTGATTGGCATAATATGTTTCTGTTCGTTGTTACTACTTTATTCAGTACATTCATTTTGTATGTCTATTAGTAAGCTCCTGTTTAATCAGTTCTGTATATACCTACATTTCTGAATATCCAGACGGTCTTTTCCATCGTATCCCTTGGATTTCCTGTACATGTATCTCTTTAGCGATTTCTTCCTGATATAATAAATCAATTTTGTTTTGCTGAAAATCAAGACTAAAATAACTTTTTTAAAAATTTTTTAAAGCAAGAAATCAAAGGCTTTTTATTATAATTCCATGGACAGATAATGCTTGTTTAAGACACGATGGGAGTAGATGAGTGTTGGATTGGAGGCCGCAAATTACGAGGGCGCTCTTCAGCTAAATGGAGCGACGATCTGCGCAGGGCGACAGAGACTGGATTCATGTACCAGAAGATCGGGCTAGCTGGTGCGCCTTATTCCATCTTAAGCTTAATATCATCGTACATCTAATTCTACAAGAGGTTATTTATGACTGATGGTAAACATAAAACACTACACAACAAAATTACTATTACTTTACAAATATAAAAAAAAATGGGTGATAATTTTGTTTTATTACCAGTACCAAATCAATAGTTACATAGTGGGCACACTTAATGTCCTGATTACAATACTCGTTATCAATATAAACACAAATAAACTCAATTACCGCAAACGTGAAAATAGATCATTAGGCTGCGATTGATTTAAACAAATAGGTTGAATTTATTTCAAACCTAAAACTTTGGTATTACTTTGAATATGTTTTAAATTTTTATAGTGTATCAATAGTAGTTAACGATATTCCAAAAACTGGAATGATATATATTATAATGAATTGCTAAAAGTATATAAATCTAAATCATTAATTATGATTTAGGTAAAATTCTTTTAGCAATTCATTATAATATTTATAATAAGTGGCTAAATGTATAGAAGTTATTAAAGAAATTAATTCAACATAATGGCATAGTCTTTTGATTTATTTTAAACAATTTTTTTTATAATATGTATAAAATGGAACACACCCATATAGGTAGAAAGTAGTAGAAGTAACTTAATAAATAAGATTTAACATTTTTCCAAATTTTGACACTGGCAAAAAGTCTGATAACTTTTTGCCAGTGTCAAAGTTTGGATGATGCCATAAAAAAAAAGATTGACAGGCGGTCATATTTTTAAGATTTTATTGTTACCTGCTTTAATATTAAAACATAAGTAAATACAAATATATATATTTTTTTGCTGTTAATAAAGTGTTGTATGCACTAATTCACTAAAAGCTTTTAATCACTTTATTGACATACAGAATATATAAATATGATTCGCGCTAAATTTTGCTTTACTCGTGAAAACGTCCATATACGCGGGAAAACTTCACTTGGCGGCAGTTTAAACGTAATCGTTGTGGATAGTTGACGCATTATTGCATTGTACTGAAAATGCTCGTTTTAAGCCGCGATCATTTTATGGAATGTCACTGAAAGTGGCTTTAAAGTAAATAATGTGATAGTAGTTATAAGAATATATTAAAAAATTACCCTGTGATATTGTGACGGACTTTAAATAAAATATATTGAGTGCTAAATTTTAAAAAAAATGGCCGAAGAAAAGTAAGTGCAAATTTTTTCCATCTGTTGAACAGTTTTAAACAACTACATTCATTTGCTTTGCAAATTCATGTTAATAATCAGTTCTCGGGATCATCTGCTTTTGTTTTTAAGCACAAACTGTAGATGAGCTATTTGCGTACTACTTTAGAGCATTATTTGTTTTTAACCGTTTGTTGAAATAAATGAACTAATTATAATAATTATTTAAAAACTATTGAGATACAAGTTGATAATACTGAAGCAAAGCTCATGATATAGTACAATCAATCGTATTCAAATTGGATTTAAATCACCGAAATTACTGAATAATTTTTTTTTAATTTTAGTACGGTTTTAATTGGATTTAAATATAAAAAATATACGTACAATATAACTGACAATATTTTTGGCGGCATTTGAAATCACTTTTTCATATTTTTTTATCATTTAACATTTTATTTTTTACAAAAAACAAACATATAATTATTTATTATTTAACATTTTACAGAAATTTTATGATTAATTGGATTTATGTGAATATATTAAAGTCACCATATTCTAGATATTGAACAGTACATAACTGTGTTAAAAAGATTTAAAATTAAGGTGTAAAAACAAATTATTAAATTGTTAAAGCATAAGACAAATTTATCAAGCCTGCTTAGTGGAATCGTTCCCTCAAGAAGGTTGTGTATGAGGTATTGTTTAGTTGTAATTTATTTTCGTCGACCTAAATGACTGAAGCGTAAAGCTACCGCTTTCGGAGTTTATGGTTGCGGGTTGGATTCCTATCGGTATAAATATACATATAAAAATCAAAATATAATAAAATTAAATCCAAATTAAATTAAATACAGTTTTTTATTTCGAATCTTAATGTCCCATTCAGCCTTCTTGGACAAGCGTGGTTAGTTAATGTCCAGTCCCGTGGCCAGCAAAAGGATAAGGATATATACATATATATGTGTACATGTGTAAAATATTTTTTAGTTCTTTGCCCAAACCCACCTTAATTTCCTACAATAATTGAGCATGTACACGATAAATATAATTCAATAACGTGTACTTTTGTCTTCTGAACAGCTGTACTAACAATTTTAATTAAGTTGTTTATGTCGAACGATTAACAATTTGAATGTCGTCTTGCCTTTCTTGTCATATATAAAGAAGAATCTCGATTAGTATGGATCCTTGATTGACAATATTTGTTCAAGTAAATCGACGAGCGCAAATGAAGTAGATTAATAGGCCAGCAACTTTCTTCCATTTCTTTCTAGAACGTATATTTGTATCTCGACTAGACTAGCACTTTTTGTACATATCAAAAGATTGTGAAATCAATATTTTTGTAAATCTGATTTGACTAATTGTCTCATAGAAATATTTCAATATTAAATATTTTTAGCGCTACAGTTATCGTTAGTAAATAGTACCGTAAAGAAATAGATATAATAATATTTAAATATGTAGAATATATAAAGATCTGTCACTAGGGCAGATCTTTATATATTCTATGTCTCATAGAAATATTTCAATATTAAATATTTTTAGCGCTACAATTATCGTTAGTAAATAGTACCGTAAAGAAATAGATATAATAATATTTAAATATGTAGAATATATAAAGATCTGCCCTAGTTACCGTCATATAGCTTCTTTTTAATGATTTTACTAATTGACTTATTGAAATATTACAATATTTAATATTTTCTGACGTTACCATTAGTGTTAGGAAGAAATATTGAACAGGAAGAAATATAATAACATTGAAATATATAGATAAATTAAGAATTTGGTGGCATATTATACAATATAGTTCGATTAAGACGTAAGAAGTGATATGAAATAAATGCGTGTATCGTGACTTTTTAAGTTGACTGAAAAAGTCCGTAGAAGGTTTTGGTAGAATAGCCACCATGTATTTTATCAAGACGTAACATGGTAAGTTTACTAGTTATAATTCAAGAGATCTATTGTTATCGTATTTTATTTGACACTGGTATAATAGTTATAACTAACTTTTCTACTTTTTGTATCGTGACTTTTTAAGTTGACTGAAAAAGTCCGTAGAAGGTTTTGGTAGAATAGCCACCATGTATTTTATCAAGACATAACATGGTAAGCTTACTAGTTATAATTCAAGAGATCTATTGTTATCGTATTTTATTTGACACTGGCATAATAGTTATAACTAACTTTTCTACTTTTTACTCTCTTGTCCCGCCAAAACAATTTAAACTGAGAGTTTTTTTTATTATGAGATAAAAAGTGGCAATAAAAGGAAAACATTTATTTATTGAAATTTGAACTACAAAAGAACATTTAAAACGTTTAAAGGAAACAGAAGATTATTAGCATGTGCTAAACATACAAAAAAAAATAAAACCTAGAGATGTTATTTTTTTTCTCTTCTAAGAATTTATACGTCATTTTCTTAAAAAAGGTGGGCAATCGTAGTAGTAATCTGTAAAAAATACTAGTAAATTAAATATATAAAATATTTACTGAATTACTTGTTAATATGTATGACAAAATTAATGTCAAAAAATATATTATTTGTTATTAAAAATTGGTCTCATATGTAGAATGTGTTTTTAGGTTAGTGACCTTTTCCGTTCGGAAAAAGATTTCAGCAAATAGGAAAAAAATCGTTTTGAATAACAATTTACGGTTTCTGGTTGTTAAAATGCTTATTTAGAATATTTAATTTTAACCTGTCCCAATTTTTATTTTTAACATTATACTGACGTTTTAAGGAAATTTATTTTAATCTGAAATACTATTTTGTTAGTTCCTTTACCTTTAAAGATATTTTTTCCTTGTTTTTACGCAAATATACGAAAGAGAAAGAATAACATACGGATAGAATATAAATACAATATATAATGCATATTTATTTTGTTCCTTATGCCCTTCAGTTGCAAAAGCAAACCTAGAATACTATAAACAATTTTAAAAACTAGATGTTATCGTTAAAAATATATTTTTGTGTTTTGCAGATAAACAATAAACAAACATTGGCAGCTTAATTAACAGTTAACAGCAATATAAAACTTTATTTGCGGATGTAATAAAAAATAACACGTACTATATAGTATTTAAGTGCAAAATAGCGTGAAGTGGGTTCCGCTGGTAATTTATCACATAGCGAGCGATGCGGTAATTATCACGCGACGTCCTGCATTATCTGTATTTGCGCTTTGTGCAAATATTGCGACAAAAGGGTTATTTTGAGAGTTTCACTGTATTAAAGCATTGTTAGTGTCTCGTGTTATTTGATTAAAACAATTCAATTTACTAGAACGTGCATATATTAAAAAAAACAATTAAAAACGTACCTAGAAGGGAAAGCATATTTTAGTATATCAGAATTCATGAATGACAAAATTACATCTAATTAGAACTATGACTATTATGAAATTGTATAAATAATTAGAATATAACATAATTTCAATCTGTATCAATAATATTACAGAACAACATTTTGACAATATGGTTATTTTTTTTGTTAAGAATTAGATTATTATAAAACTTGTATATTTGTACGTCGCAAAGGCCAAACATGATGAATTTATATTATGTACTTTAACAACCTACATTATCTATATGATTTATGAATACCCATGTTTCCACAAATAAATATCTTGAATCTTGATTCCACATTAATATTTTTTCTAATTATATCCAGCTAACGATTGTGCTGGCTAGGCTGGGGAAGTACCATATTCTCGCAGAATATTAGCGTCTAGTGATAGAATTTTAGTGTTATTCCGTTTCGTACGGTAAGTGCAGGAAAACAGCTTCCTTTATTTCACTCTTCCTTTATTTTCTTGTTTATCCATTTTTTCCTTTTAACCTTTCCATTATTCACACCCTTACTCCAAGGTACGTAACGCTACTGTAGGGCTTTACCATCAGGTGATCCCTGATCTGTGGAAAGACCCGTGCAAAAAGCAGTTGGACATACATGGGTTGAATATAATTTTTCATTATGATCAATTGTCAAATATTATATTATATTTATAGTATTTATACATATTTTTTAAAGTTTATACAAGAAACATTATTATTTTCTTCTTCAAGGAACATCGTTAACTTTTTACTTTAATTGATTAGGTATCTCTGTATCGTAGGTGCAATTAAAAAACATTTTACACGTAGAAAACAAACCTTTGATCACTTAGTCCAAAGTCCGAACGTTATTGTGCCATTAAAATTAGACGTGGTGGAGCTTGTTTTTTTTTACTTTAATTAATTTAAATCACTTCTAGTGCAAAACTTAAAACAACATCAAAAATTGTATAATTTTATACGGGTTAATGTGGAAACGACTACTTCGATTTTTATACTACTTGCACTAGAAGATAAAAAAATTTAAAGAATTTATGTTTATTTAATAGCTTTTTGCAGAAAATAAGTGTTTTAATTTTTCCTTGCTAAATAGCACTTTAATAAAATAAATGGGATTTGTAGATATATTTATATCCAGGACACATACGAACTTGTTTCAGTTGAGACAAAAGAAATCAAATTGGACGCAACCTCCTGAGCTTTCCTGGAACCTGTCATTACACATATGTATATAAATAATGCTAATATAATTTTGACTTTCTTAGCCGGTTGTGAACAAGGTGAAGGCGGTTGGCTTATCGCCAGGACAATTGTTGCAGTGCAATCATTTTGTGTGCGCGTGGCACGGTCGTTGCCCTTATTTATATATTGTTTTTATACAATGATAACAAAAAAACATTAGTAACAAACTTATTTACATTAGTAATAAATCTCGCTGAACACCCACTCTAAAATAGTTCTACTAATTTACATCAAAATTAATTGAAATCTCTTTTCGACAGTTGTTTTTTTTCTTTGATGGCAGTTAGTTATAACTATTTCTGGAGGAACTGACGTTAATCTACCACGCTTGTCCAATGCGGATTGTCGGGATTACCAGACTCGGAAAAAAATTTTGTAATCCCTAGATATATTTATTCCGATGCTTGTATCGAACCCGCGACCATTGACTCCGCGGACGGAGGGCCCCGCTACTGAGTCAATTAGTTGTCATACTTGTATATAAATGTATCAGTCAGCGTTACGTCTCGATAAAATAATGGCTATTCAAACAAAAACTTCTATGAACTTTTGCAGTCAACTTAAAAAGTCATGATACATGCATTTGTCTATCACTCCACTTATACACCTTAATCGGACTACATTGTATTATAGAATATGCCACCACAATTAAACAATAAAACTCATGACACAAAAATATGAATTTGAAATAAAAACAACGTCACTGATGTAAATTGCCGGTAAAAGTTCCAATCAGCTGTTATGAACTCCACATTAGAACACTTACTTAAACGTTTATTGATATGGCAACGGATAGAAACCCATGGCAACCAAAAAACATGCCTTGGTAACATGAATGAGACGCATGATGGCCGTCAATTTTTGCTGTACTAACAACAATTGAGATGAGTAAATAAATGAGCGTTTGAGTTGGTGCAGTGTTTTCAATTTCATTGTTTAGTGAGTTGTGTCTCTATCCTTTTAAACTACAATATCACTTGTTTTTAAATAAAAACTAGTTCTTTTATTATCCTTAAAACCAAATTTGTATTTAAATAGATATATGTGTTTTATATTATATTTAGTTTTTATTATATATATTCTAATAAATTTTAGGTAGAGAGATATACCTAAAATTATTAGATAAAAACTGTTATTATCAGATATACCTAAAATTATTAAATAAAAACTGTTATTATCATGGTAATAAAAACTTACAAAGGGGAAGTTAAGAGTATGATTATAAATAAATGTTTTATTTTTGTTTCACTTATTTCTTAAATAGTATTTAAAATTACACCCTTGTTAACATTTTTCTATAGGTATGGTTCCTGCAATAGAATAAAATAAATAAAATGTTCCTAAATGTTCCGTACTAGGGACTATGGAATCAAATACCAGATAGGCAGGAACTATCTGAGTAATAAAACCAATCTGCGATCTCCAAACCGTACACCAACCTTGGTGATTGCGTCAATATTCCTTAATCTTGAGGGAGGCTAAAATAGACACTATGTATATAAGATAGGGACTTTTATGGTCATATTCATTAATATGAATATAAATAGTTAGTCTATAGAAATTTGATTGAAATGTTAAGTAGTTATACCATATCCATATCTGTATATGGATATGGTGTCCCAGAACTCAACGTCAAGCCGAAACGGAGTGACAGGATTGATTGTAACCATAATGAGAAAAATCAAAAAAAAAATCTATCCTATGCAGTTTGAAAATTATGGGCATTTAAGAAAAACCTAGAAATTTGGTCAAACTGTAACCATTTTTCGGTTATTTTGGTTAATTTTTATTATTTTTGTTCATTAAAACTTTGGAACCATAACCCTAAATAACATTTCTAGAATCACAGTAAAAAATAAAGACACAATTGCCCCAAGTTTTTTAGAATTAAGACGATTTGTTAAACTATGAATATAAAATTTTCAAAATTTGTCGACTTTGAAAGGCCCTCCTTTAAAAAAAGTACTAAAGTGCCTTGGAAAGTGCCATTAAAAGTTGGCACATTTAATCAGGATTGTAAAATGGTACAATACTTGTTAGTTTCATACTAAAAAAAACGAGTAAAAAAATAAAAACCTCGAGTAACCCGATTTTTGCTAACCCATTTTACTCAGTTAAAATGTTTTTTATTCGCATAAGCTTTTGGTAGGTTCTTAATTTTAAGATCTTCAGATAGATTTTTTCTGATTTTTCTCACGATGCATACAATCAATCCTGTCAACCCGTTCCGGCTTGACGTTGAGTTCTGGGATACTCTGTATATATAAATAGTCGCTATACTGCATGTGGTCTTATTTACGTAGCCTAATCTCGTGACCTTATACCGTCATAATTTTATGATTTATTTAATTAGTGATATGAGTGGTTATGTTTACCGAATAAAAAATGTTTTATCAGTGTAAAAAGTGTTAAATCAGAGTGTAATGTAGATGTTGTATAAAATAAAGTAAACATAGGGGATTTTTCCCCCCAACTTACATCAGTGACGTTATGTTTTTATTTCATTTACAGAATTTTATATTATTATCAGTTATATTGTTCAATAGTCATACCTTGACCAAATTGCTAAACTTTTTAAGAAAGGTCAGGTCAAGAGTAACCTCAACCAGCAGGCTTGCATGAGAATGATGAGTATAGAGAAAGCAAGGGAAATATGCCGAGATCCTAGCAGATGGAGATCTGTGGTCTCTGCCTACTCCTACAGGAGACAGGAGTGACGATATGTATGTATATATGTTGTTTAATAGTGGTGGCGTATTATGCAATATAGTTCGATTAAGGTGTATAAGTGAAGTGATATGAAATAAATGCGTGTATCGTTACTTTTTAAGTTGACTGAAATAGTCCAAAGAAGGTTTTTGGTAAAATAGCCACCATTTTATCAAGACGTAACTTGATAAGCTGACTTAGAACATTTCAAGAGATTGGATATCATTGTATTTTACTTGTCACTGGCATAATAGTTGTAACTAATTGTCATCAAAGACAAAAAAAGTAAACAGAAAAGGGTATGTTAGTTTACGAGTATATATACAGACAAGGTGAAGAACTAAGCCTAGTAGATTGATCAACGTGTCATTATCGAGAAATTATGTTTCCTCATTCCATCGAAAATTATATTTTAATAAAAAAGCTACAAGGTAGGCAATAAGGCAATGTGTTATTTCATTGTAAGTGATCCCTGCACCCATGGACAGATGTAACTCAAATGATCTTACCCTAAGGTAGACTACGTACTTGCAGTGAAGTACGTAGTCTACCTTAGGGTAAAATGTGAATAATGGAAGTAAAGAAAGGAGAAAGGCACTGGAAGTAAAGAAATGACCTTTGGCAGTCGACACTCACGGAACAAACCAAATTAGTAACTCTACTGCTTGGAAGTCAGTTTTTTTTATGGCAAAGCAGGCAGAAGAACATGCGAGTCCTTTGTTGCTATGTGATCATCGCCGGCTATAGACATCCGCAATGTCGGAGCGGTCACAAACATGTTCGCGGTCTTTCGTTGACACATCTTTAATACCCCAACTTTTTCTGCGAATGTGAAGCACTTTCCTGGTGGATACGATTCATTCCGATTACTGACAAAAGATTGTGTCAAATTCGTTTGACAGAAATACTAGTTTTATATTTTTTTCTATGGGATAGGAAGGTAAACGAGTAGACGTGTCACCTGATGGAAAGCAATCAACGCCGCCCATAGACATCCGTAGCGCCATAGGTAGTGCGGAAGTGTTGCCAACCTTTAAGGAAAGTGTTATTATGGGAGTAGGAGCGGGAGGGGGTAGGGGGAGAGTGTTGGGCCTCCGGATCTCAGCCGCTCACCGTACGAAGCACGGTAGCTAAGCTACCACTGAAACGCTAGTTTTCTGCAGGAGTATGTTACTTCCCCGGGCGAGCCGGCCCATTCATGCTGCAGATAAATATTATGCTATTATTAACAAAGTATTCGTCTGTAGCGTGGCTCTAGCACTAGTAGAATATGTTAATTAGTTCGATTTGTTTATTGACTGTAATAAGTACTCTTGTATTTATTCAAGAGTATGTTCATCTGACGTATGCATTTTAAAGAGGTGATTAGTCAAATGTATATAATGAGAAGTCAAATGGAAACTGCGCCAAATAGCACTGTCGGTGCAAAGTCCACTTCGTTTTCGCGCGCCCTGCCAAATTCCTAAATGAGAAATATTCCGATTCACGCATTTGTCGCGTGCTACATACTGACCTTATATTCTTTGTCACTAAGGCTTCAGAACGTTATCATTTACATAAATTAAATCATAAATATCTGCTTAACTAGATAATATACTTTGTGCAATATATTCATCATCATCCTGCCTACAGCAGTCCATTGCTGGACATAAGCCTCCCTCAAGGAACACCACGTAGCCCGATCTTGGGCTTCACATATCCAGTTCTGCTAACCGCCTTGCGCAGATCGTCAAACCATCTATCCGAGGGGCATCCCACACTACGTTTGCCAAGACGCCTCTCTACCCCAGCACTCGTATACTCCGCCGACAGTTTTGACGGATCTCCGACAAACGTAATGAATGCATTTTATGTTATTTAACTAGATCTGACGACGTTTGTGTTGTTAGCCATTTTGGCTTTTATAGCTTAATGGAACTCCGTACTTTTAGTACGCGGGCTAAAAAATTAAATCTAAAGATATTTACGAAAGCCAAATTCATTCGTAAATTTTTAATTAACTAGCTGTAAGAACTCTGTTCCATTAACAAGATTCGATGGCGTTTGTTTTCGAATACGTTTAGGCTTTTTCAGCTTCATTGGCTCTCGTACTGGGATTCTGCGGTCCAAAAATTAACTCTTAAGAAATTTGCAGATTTCGTCAGCCCAATGACGTATTAAACGCAATTAGCGCTTACACACATCATGTCTGTATAAGCGTTAATTGCTTGGGGAAGTATGAGTTCTTTTGGTGCTTGTTAAAAAAAATATGTTGACGTGAAAGGTAATGTAGTAAGCGACTTATTTCGTCATAATTAGATTTATTGATTTTACATCTAATTATTGTAATTTTCTTGTAAAAAAACAGACTTTAGTGAAATAAGTACTAACACTTTCTCTAGTGGTAGAGCCACGCTGCAGACGAATGCTTTGTCAAGAATGGCATATTATTTGTCTGTAGCATGAATGGGCAGAAAACCGGCGTCTGAGTGGTAGCTTAGCTACTGCGCTTCGTACGGTGAGTCTGAGTTCCGGAGGCCCAACACCCTCCTCTTCCCGCTCCCCCTCCGATTCCCACTCCCATAATTTCACTTCCCTTTAAGGTCGGCAACGCTTCTGCACTGCCTATGGCGTTGCGGATGTCTATGGGCGGCGTTGGTTGCTTTCCATCAGGTGATACGCCTGCTCGTTTGCCTTCCTATGCCATAAAAAAACCATTTGTTAATCTTCATTTTTTTGTTCTTTTTAAGTGCTTAACTAACTTAAATAAAGAATAGTTTTATAGAAGCTTCTCAAGCTATAAAAGAAAATCTCTTGAAGTTATAGGAACAACAAGAAAAAGTTTCTTGTCGTTCCTGTAACTTTTACTCATTGGACTTACGAATTTTGAATCAGATACATATATTTGATGAGCCAACAAAAAATTGTTTATGCATTTCATGTTGCATTATACATTGATGAGCAATGATGAAGAAGTGTGGCGCAGTCATATCTTATCGCTTTAATAAGACCGGTATTGCGCAGTATTATTAATAGTTATTACTAAGGTGATGAAGATTGGATACTGATTTTCCGCATGCTTCACAAGTTCGAAGTCGCTCAAATATCTATGGAGAGAGCATGGTCGAAGTTGATTTGGTGCATAAGATTCAAAAGTAAGAAACCCACCTTAATACCAAAATCACCGACATAGCTTTTAGAGTCAAGAAACTGAAGAAGCAATTAGGCTTGTCACGTTTGTCAGAAAAACGACAACAATGTTGGAATAAGGGAAAGCTGGAGTGAAGATTGCGTCGTTCCAAATGTCCCTTTCGATCAGAAGTCTTACATGATCTGCGCAAAACAGTTAGCAGAAATTGGATAAGTTAAACTAATAACTTAATTTCTGCCTTTTTAATAAGAGATAGAGCTAACGTGGTAAGCTAAATTGTGATAACCAGGAATAAATATTTCTTTTGATATATTTTTTTTCACAACATATATATATACCATTGCTGATTTTTCATTTATGAAGGAACGGACGTTAACCCACCAAGCTCGTCCAATGCAGATTGGTGGGGTTAAGAGACTCAAAATAATAGATATAATAGGTTGTATGATCATGCACAGATTTAAGTGTCATTTAGAATTTATCCCACATACTATAAAATTTTGAATATAATACGCAGTTTTTTCCACGGTTTGACCCGTAAAAATTGAAAGAGAATTTATGAACATCGAACAAGAAATGTGTAGCAGCTGTAAGAGATCGTTGTAACATGCGTACTGCGCACATCTGCACTACGTGATTCATACACCAGACAGTATTTCAGTATTCATTCATACCGACAGTTTATTGCTTTGAGTTTAATTGCTTAGTAATTCAAATACTGAATCAAAATACTGATATAATTTTTAAATAAAATATTGAATAGTTATGGGTGCGTATTCGAAATTAAATATTTTTCGGAACTTTAGTGCCTATTCAACCGTAAGTATTATCATCAAGATTTTGCAGTGTGTTTTATTTCAAACAATGATTAGGTAGGTATATTCAAGTAGTAAGCTAGAGGTTGCGATATCGGTCGGATATTATGAATGAGTATATAACAAGTTTGCGTTGTGATAACAGAATCCTCCGCTGAAAACTTGTTGCTATCCGCGGTCCGCACGTTTGCACGCGCGTGAGAAATGTTTTTTTTTTGTAAGCGCTGACAACAGATTTCGTGGTCATACATCCGTGATAATTAACTGTTTTGATTCAAAGAAAAAATATTTTTTCTCAGTTCTTTTCTAAATCATGATGTAATTTTATGATCAAATAGGATAAAAATTAAATTTTATTTTTAAAATGTCTCGCCCTCTCTGGTAATAACTGATTTTTGTGTTATACTAGTTTTAGACTTGTTGTTGTTTTATTATATTATATATCATTATTACTTCTTTTTTATTTTTTCTTTATATTTCATTACTTCTTTTAAGTAATGTAGTTAGTATTCAAAAAGTACATAGCTTGGAAATTTATTTTTAATGAGAAAATCCGAAAAATCAGGTAGGTTAAAAAAGTTTTTTATTAACATTATTTCTTTTACAGATCCTACAGACTACTGAGTATACAAAGCAATTTATTTTATTATTTAATTATAATATATTATATTCATATAAAGACTATAACGTAAAGTATATTTGTTGTCAAATAACTGCCTCATGTTTAGACTGGAGCTGATACATTCTTTCCATTTTTTTGGTTTTTATAATTCTTCCTTTCATTGTCCAACTTTGAAATTATTTTATAATTCATCTTTTTATAGTTTTTATTTAGCAAATTTAATATAAATAACTGAATCGAAGGGAATCACAACATTTTTTCTCCGTGGGAAGATAGCTCCCGTTTGTATGATCTCACTATGTGAATTTTTACAAACGGGTCTCAAATAAAAAATTATAAGCTAAAACTGTTTTTTATTTAATTTTTTTTATGGAATAGGGAGACAAATGAGCAAGCGTATTACGGAAAGCATTCAACGCTGTCTGTAGACATCTGCAACAAAATTATTATTTATATATGATGTTTAAATAAATATGGATTCTATCCAAGGCGAATATGGGAGTGAAATAACAGTAGATGGGCATCAGCGTCTACGTGATTGAAAAAAAAACAATCTGGAATCCCCAATCCGGAATATTTAAAGAAGACAAATGTCCAGCTGTGGACTGTAACGGTTGTATTGATTGATATTAATCGCAGTGTAGACAATATGTCAGAAGCCAGTTAAATTCCGATCAAGGTTGTTTGAGGGCTTGTCTCAGATATTTGGCGCCGCATTCTGCTACGTTTAATTATAAATGAACATTTATTAGTTAGAAAACATGATAGTTAAGTTTCTAAGCACAAAAAGAAAAACTTTCGATACCCGTGTCTATATTTTATTTTTCGCGAGTATGCCTGGTGCTATTGCATAAATGCATTTTTCCCACACAAGAAATAGTCTAATTAATTCCTTAAAAAAATATTTTCTTATTAAAGTCGCATCAATTTCGGTTTAGCGTATCCCAACATTATTCCTAATAAATAGAAAAGCAAAGAAAGAAAAACAATAAATTAAGAAACGGCACTTTGAGTATTCAATATCATGCAAAAAATAAATAAATAAATTGGCTAACATGCAGTTTCTCTACTCCAGTGCTTGTCTACTCCAATGATTGTCGAATCTCCAACGAACTTCAAATCCGGTCCATTGCCACTTCTGTTTCCTAACTCAAAGAGACTCTATACTGATGACGGTGGGATTCTAGCAGATTTCATAATTTTAAATCTTATCCATCGGATAAACTCTAAGCAACCTTCTAAACCCTCTTCATAGTCCGATAAACGATTCAAAACCACGAGTGTCCGAACTTCTGTTAAATTTATAAATTCATATTTTCAACACGGTTTTTATAAGAGTTTATCTATCCATGTATTCATATCTTAAGTGAAACCTCTTATTTATGTAGTAATTATAATTTTCTTCGATCCAAAGTTAAGATTAGAAATCTAGCCATGAGTCGTAGAGAAATTATAAGTACTTATAACTTTGAAAAACACGCAGTGAAATTATCATTTGAATTATGAAATTATTTGACGTTATCAGTAACAATCTACAAAAATAAAACTCATATTCATGGTGACAAGAGTTTACTAATATGACAATAAAATTGTCTTATCATGCCTTCTCTGTATGACAACTAGAGCTGCTAATCAAAGATATGAATCTTATCATAAACTGAACATCAAAGGTACATGCAGCAGAGTAATGACTTACTTTGAGACCGATTTCAAAGATAATCCACTTATCTCGGACCGGGAGCCTAAGTTAAGTGGTTTAACAATTCAAGATATTGATCTTAATATTTATGACATAAACATAACAAAGTTTGGTCACAACGATATGACATAATAACAAAGGATAAGATTGTTACACAAATCGTTGAATTACTACTGTGTACTCAAGTGATAAAACCATGGTTTTAATAGTGATAAAATTATTGTGGAACACACGGACGACCGCGTAATACAAATTGTATATTTCATATCAATTTATTGCAGTTAAAATAACTCGAGGGTAGAGTGATTTTTTGTTGTACTAAATGTAAGTGTCAGCAAAATTGTATAATAACTTTCACTTGGATGGACAAAATTGAATGAAACGTTTACAGTCTGTCATATTATGCAGCTGTCCACGTAATTTTTTTTTGCAAGTACTGTTTAAATGGCGAACACGTTTCAACTTTCACGAAACGAAATGGTTATATTAGAATTGAATTACTTATATGCTAGATAGTTTTTCGCTTTTTTTTTAGCTTCCGTTTACCGTTAGGGTCGCTAACATTTCCGAGAATGTCTGTAATAATTTAGATAGTTTTATTATAAATATTTCGAATTTAAACTTTCATTTTATCGTTATGAATACGATTTTACGAGTATTTTTGTAGTCTATACAACCGTGTACTCCACAACCGTGGAATAACTTCACCGTTGTCTTTTGTAGTATTTTAGACTAGTTTCCGATTTGTATACGCCGATCGTAGCAAAGTAAGTTTGCCTGTCCATATTTATTAATTTATTTATTTATTTATTTATTAGATAATCCAACAGTTTCATTACACAACTTCTTACTTAACAATGATATAACAAGCAATAAAAATCATAATAGAATTATACAATTTGGGCTTAAATATATTACTTTTACAAACTAGAAGACATATCAAATATTAAAAAAAAATATTACAAAAAAAATTAAGGTGAGAATCTAATTTTGTGAATAGATGTGTATGTGTGTGTATGTATGTATGTTTGTGTTTGTGAGTGTGTGCGATTTCATTTACCTTATTGCTGTCTAACCCAAGTAAATTCTTTTATTGGTTTATTTCTCAAAATTGTCTCTACCTAATCGCAAAATGGCAAATTTAATTCAATGCATAATAGTGGAAGGGAAAATAGTTGTAGAGCCACGCTGCAGACGAATACTTTGTCGAGAATTGCATAAGATTTGTCTGTAGCATTAATGGGCCGGCGCGCCCGGGGAAGTACCACACTCCCGCAGAAAGCCTGCGTTTGAGTGGTAGCTTACCCACCGCGCTTCGTACGGTAAGCAGCTGAGTTCCGGAGACCCAACACCCTCCTCTTCCCACTCCCCCTCCGATTCCCACTCCCCCGCCCGATTCCTCCCACTCCCATAATGACACTTTCCTTAAAGGTCGGCACCGCTTCCGCACTGCCTATGGCGCTGCGGAAGTCTATGGGCGGCGTTGATTGCATCAGGTGACACGCGTGCTCGTTTGCCTTCCTATCCTATAAAAAAAATCTCCATCTGCTACGATCTCGACACACTTTCTTTGCTTCATCTACACTCATCACTCACTTCACACAAGCTTGCCGGTTAAGGGTACTTAATATGGACAGTTTAAATAGCTCAACGTTTTCATTATGAGTATTTTAAAGACTTATACAATGGTATGGGTGGAGTTGTTCTATTTCATGGCTCCAGTACGCTGTGGTCATAACAAATATTTATGTACAACTCTGTCATTAGTGCAAACATAAACGGGAATTAATAATTGCGTTGAGTGTTGTTGTCGTCCATGAAATAATTAACACGTGTTATGTTGGCTTCAAATTTCTTTATTCCAGATATTCCTCACTTTGGGTTATTGTCTTATGCTTTACCATCAGCATCCAGCCATACATTGCTAATGAATATTTCCGTGTCTTTTTTAAAAGGAAGACTTTATGTTTTTAGCGTTGCTTGAATTCTTGTAAACCATTTCAACTGAGCTAGTCATGATAGTGCTAGGAAACGGTTCACATCAATAGCACAATGGGGGATCCGAACTTCCGAGCTCAAACTTTAAGCCCGATCCTTATCAACTGAGCTATTGCTGCTCTAATTGTTTCATGCCTTAATTCATCCATCCAGGGCAGGTCCTTTAGTGACAAAAGAACTGGTTAACTCTCTCTATTGTGTAATTGTTTGGGATATGTACATACGTTATTATTATTAATAATTACAATTAAGGAAATTAATTTATTGTAAAAATGCTACGAATTTTACATCATAGTTCTTCGGATATTAATAAGTCTTTATCTTAGTTGCTTACCTGGGTCATATTATAAGACATGACAGGTACAAGTTGCTGCAACTGATGATGATGGGAAAAATCGCGGGCAATTCGCAAGTCGGAGAGGCACTCTTAGAAAAAGATTTTAATTCATGTATATTGTGTATATTTGTTATTATACACAATATTGAGAAAACTAGAAACACTGTACACATTATACTTTTTTAACAAAAATTTTTCAATTAGACTTCTTTATGCTTCGCTTCTTCCAGAAGGAATAATTGAGCTTATTAGGAACAACAGTAATTTCGGGGTTCCGTCGCTTCCTGGCTTTGATGTTTGCTAGCATTTATCTGGAATTAGTATCGTCTCGGTTTGTCTGTTAGTTAGTGTCTTATATGTCTGAATTGACGATTGAATGGCTCAGTTGTTAGATTGCCACTTTCGGATGGTCGCAGATTCAATTCCCATATCGAGATAAATATGTGTATGAGCTACAGGTTTGTAGCGAGGTAGGGTACCGTCTCGGATACCATGCTTGTTCAATGCGGATTGGCGAAGTAACTATATTCAGAATAAATATCTGTAAGCCATACATATATTTATCCCGATGTGGGGATCGGACCCGCGATGATTGACTTCGTAGGCGGCTACTTATAGGAATTAAAAATAGTTTAGGGTATTCTCAGAGCTACCAACTATACAAAAAAAAAATCATAAAAATAGGTCGAGCCGTTTCGTAGGAGTTCGATAAAAACATGTGACACGAGATTTTTATTTATTAGGTAGATTATGTGTTCAATAAATATAAATATTATAATATATGTAAGTATTATAAAAACATATATGTTAATATATCGAATGATATTCGCAACACGTGATCAATAGTTGTTATTGAACATTAATATTCGCGTTGTTATGTTGGCAAGGTGAAGCAATTTTTTAATCGCTGTTTAGTAAACTTTGTCATATGGAAAAGTTCTTAATAGCACATGGACCGTATTAACTTTATTTATCATAGTGTGCCACGGTCGTATTTGTTAAGCATATATGTAAATGAAATTAACTTGCCTATTTATGTATTTTATCTTATTAGCACGCATCAAGTACGCGTGTGATAAAACATATTAATAACATTCTTTTTTATGAAACAGGTAAACGAGTAAGTGGGTCATCTCATGTAAATAATCGTTGACATCCATGGACATCTGTAACACTAGATTTTAGGATAAGGAACGCTTTGCCTTGAAGAAATTACTTCGAGAACCTTCTGTAATAGATGTATAGGCCAATATAGGCTAAGGATATGAATAATGTGAGGGGAAGAAAGAAGAAAAGGAAGAGAAAGTAATTTCGCCTTTATATCTGGGCAATTATTATATGAAAAATGGTAACACTGAAGAATTCTACTACTTAATGCAAACATAACCTTAGGGTGGGGTATTTCCCCGGTCGAGCTCATTCACGGCTTAAGTATTATTACTAATTATAATACTAAATATAAAAATAATTACTAATTATTATTAGCTTATATAATTATTATTATTATAGCATATTAATAATAATAATTATTTAAAAGAATACAATGTCGTGTAAAACATCCGTTGCGGGTTTGATTGTATGCCGATTTATGAAGAATGTTCTGGAAATATCTGTAAAGATTCTGACGAATGTAGAATTCTTAATTTTATTTTCCGTTTGTACATAAAGTGTTCTGAGCAAAATGTAAAAATCTTACATATAAATTCCTCTTACTAATAAAATGAAGAGCTAACTCTAAGAATATGGGTATATTCTAGTGCTAGCATTTTTTAGCATGGTAGCAATGATTTGGTACTCAACTTCTTACCCTTCCTTTACTTTCTTCTTTTTGCTATGTGGTTCCGAAAAAAAGGGCCACTCTATTTCTCCTTGTTGGTGATATATCAGGCAACTATGAGAGCAAATTAGTACCAGTAGATAGGTGGTAGGTCTACCTTAGCAAAATAAAAGGAATCTGCAATGCTCAATACTATGACTACCTAATTTGCTCACTGGCTAAGCTACCGCTTAAGGAGTCAATAGTCGTGGGTTGGATTCCCGTAATTATATATATGGCCTTCAGGTATTTATTCCTGTTCCTAAGTCTGGATGACCACCCAATCCGCCTTGAAGCATGATAGGTTAATTCTATCCCTCCAGAAATGGGGAAGCTTGTGCTTAGCAGAGAAAGATACATGGGCTGTGAACAATTCCCAATCTACCCGCCAAGCGTTAAAGTTACGGCAGTATGCCTTATTTTTGAGGGAGGTTAATGTTCAACATTAGACTGCTATGAACGTATTGCTCTATGACTTATTTGGTCCATCATCTCTATAAGATTGGTGTATACTTCAGCCAGCTCTTTTGAGATTCTATTTTAAATCTATGACGCTCATGATTTTCAAGGTGAGCAAGCTAAATAAAATGAATAATTATATATATATATATATATATATATATATATATATATATATATATATATATATATATATATATATATATATATATATATATATATATATATATATATATATGCAAAATATATTCAGTAAAATACAAAGCGGAAAGGACTCGAATCATCCACGTATTTGTCCATACATGATAAGTTTCTCGAAAGTATTCCACAAGCAAGCGTTAGTCGCCTGCTCAACCAGTATATAACTGGTTATAACGGAAGGTGCTTAAGTATCAAGGAAAGTATCAAAAAGCGCTTCTGCTTAGTATAGGCTTATCGGAGCGAGATGGGTAACTGAACTGTTGACAATCCACACATGTCCAACGCGGCGATTCCTCCAGTTAACCAAAAATGCAGTACCAATAATAAAGGGAAAAATGTAGTATATATTTTCTATATGTGGGTAGGTTAACAACATGTAGGTGTTTTGTTAAATTAAAAAAGTGCAGTTTCAATCATGTAGTCTTGTTTTTCACATAAATAACAACAAATTAATATAGTGATTGTATGGGGTTGTAAGGGAAATCCGTACTGATTCTACTTACTAATTCTTGATGATAATGATACTCAACTTTTGATTTTATTCATTTTTTGATTTTCATCACTTATTCAGTTTCTACCCGTGGGCGTCGTTAGGTAATTATGCGAACATATACCAGTGAACAAAAAGCAGTATCTTAATATTTAAAACCAATCCCTGATCTCTAATCCGTCTGTCAAGTGTCGAGACTATGATAACGCCCTTCGTTACATAGAAAGGAGAAGGATTTGTCTGTATTGATAATACATACATATTGTTACGCTTGTTTCCCGTAGGTGGTCTCTGATAGGCAGAGACCACAGATCCCGACACTGATCTGTGGTCTCTGCCTACCAGAGACTACATCTCCATTCGCTACCATCCTGGCGCACCTTCTTCGCCTCCTCCACACTCATTCATCCTTCATCTCACATTTATCGTAGCGAAACGGCTCTCCGTTAGTTGCTTCTCGTCCTCGTGGGAATCAGGATGTGACGGGTGGCGAACCACGTTGCCGTCATTTTTAAGAAATTAGGCTTATTATAATTAGTCATAGTGAATCCCACGAGCCGCAAGGGAGGATGGAGGTCAGCCCCAGCCGAGCCCCGCATGCTGAAGTAAGGTACTATAGTACCTGGTGGTACTCGACCCCGGGACGGTCGATAATACTAATAATTTATCAAAAAGTAATATTAACTTCCTTCAGTTTGTGAAATCTTTCTTCATAATTCACATGACATTCATTTTTTGAATGAAACTAAGCCATTGTTTACCATCGACCGTTACTTACAAAATCCGATATATACATATATGTACATATTATATGTGGTCGAATATTCTTTTTTTTTGAAAGTAGTAGGTATAAGAAAATTCTGCTTATTACAAATACTCATATTTAGTCATGATTTTTATTTATACACAATTTCATTATCTACTCACTCTATAAATAACAATAACAAAAATATTCGATAATGTCCACTACAGTGCAGGCAGTGGATATAAGCAGAAGCACATGCATTATCGGTCAACGGAATCGTGTGAACTCATATAGTTTACGATATTCGATAGTATATAAATACTAAAGAATACTAAAGAATTCTTTCGGGTCATTATGTTTATAAAAATTGTTACTTAATATTTTATCATGACATCTTTAACAGCATAGACATCTCAATTCAGCGTAACCGGCCATTGGAAATGTGTAGGTTTTTTTTTATAATGTTATGTTGTATCAATTCGGAAATATCGCTAAAGGTAGCTCGTAGCCTAATTCTTTTCGGTTGCGCTTGCAATTTTAATATGATTTTTATCCTCATCATCTGATCTTTAGTACATTAAAATTACATTCATACTTGCATAGTTTCTTTCGCCGTTTCTTCTCTGTTCAGAGGAACCTCATTGCGAAATGGTGGTAAAAGCTTGATTGTTAGCGAACTAAAAAATAAATAATTTGAATTTGAATATGCAATAGTTTCGGAATGATTAAATATCATATAGGTTACCTATGCTAAACTAACGATCTAATATTATGAGTTTACCGCAAAATGCATCCCATTAAACTATGGACATGAATAATTTTTCCTAACACAAACACTATTACAATGTATAAATAAGACGATACCAGCAGATATTTTTTCGCTTTTATATTGTTAACAAACTGACGTATAAAAATGAAGTGTTATTTCTCATCTAGAAATTATAAACAGTTTTACAATAGAATCAATTATGCTGTCTAGGATTTTAGTTTAGTTCATTCCCGAGGTCTGCTGGCTAGTTGTCGCTATAATCCACTTCTATAACTTGCTTTTGCTACATGATACTAGTTGTCCTAAAAACTAATTAATTGAATATTATACGATTGTTAAAACGATGTATACATAAATAATTTTAATTAAGTAATCGAATATTTTATCAATATTAATATATAATTAAATCTTATTATCTTAATTACACACGTATTTTTTAATAAACAAGATCAAGCAATGAAATGACACAAAGTATATCGCAATCATTTAATCCTTTAATTGTTTAAATACCAATTTAATTGTTTCATCTATAATCAATCAACTAGACGCTGTCTTGCGTATAAAGTCATTGACACATTAGCTGGGTAGTAAACAGCTAAATGCTATCGAGTACAACATTCTGCTTCTTGTTCGCGCACGTGATACTTTCTGTGTTTCTCAAAGTTTCGTGTCGTAATAAAATTTTAATTAAAATTATAGTGTCCTTGTATATCAAAATGGTCCTCGTATATCAAAGTATTCTCGCCCTCCATATATAACAAAATGACACACTTCTAGTTTATCTTAAAATCAATAAATTTTCGTTAACAAAATTATACTACATGTATAAATTTATTATTTTTTCCATATTTTGTATGGAATGTTCCACAGAGTTAAATTAAAATTAGAAATGTTCCACAGAGTTACAAACGCTTTATTGTCACGTGAGCACGTCTCGATAAGCAGCACTATGCTGCTGTTTTTTTTTTTCAGTGATCATAAATCTCTTAGCCTTTTAAAGAGGTCATTGATTCTTTAAATAGATCATTGGATCCTTTACTTTACCTTTATATTTAAACGAATGAGTAATGAAACGGTATTTAAAATGGAAATGTTTTAACTAAAAAATATTTTATAACATTTTTAAAATAAGTTGTAGAACATACGTTTTTTTCTTTAAACTTTATGTATTGTTGTTTATACAAGAAATAGAACAAGCTTATTCGGGGGCCCGAACTCTTTTACACCACATTCCACTTCTTTCTTCACATTCTAATATTTACAATCTCATCTGAAGGTAGGCAATGTATCTGCAGTGCCTTTTGTATTGCAGATATCTATGGGCGGTTACTTACTATCAAGTGACGTCCTTGCTGGTTTGTTTAACTCTTTCGTAAAGAAAACGTCTTAAAGTTTCAGCAACACTGACCTCTAATGTCACGTATAGCCGCGGCAGCTGTTGTGAGGTCAAATAGAGCTCATTATCGCAAAACAACGATAACCCTGACAGAGACGTGTTCTTAGTAACAATAACTTCTTTAAACACCTAAATGAATTATTCATTGGATGTCATAAAAGTTAAGCTCTCGTGAAACTATTTGAATAAACCGATAAAATTCTTATTATTTGTTTGTGTTTTGTTCTATTAGTTATAGGTAGTTTGCTATTTGTTGTTTGTTTTGTGTTTTATTCTAATAGTTTTATTATTATATATGCTCCGAATGAATACGGAAATGGAAAGAGACCCACCTCAGGTGAGACCACCAGAGGTGGGTCTCTTTCCATTTCCTTATTTACTTCTTCTTTTAATTATTTTTTCCTCTACCAATACTTTCTCTTCTGATTCCATTATTTAACACGTTGCGTACCGCGTCACCCGTACTTGGGTAACGGGCATGCTTCCGTGGGGCCCGTGTCACCCAAATACGGATGACGCTTTTCTTGTTGTAGTTAGATAAGATTTTCAGTTGCATTTTGAAAACAAATTTAATGGAACAAGTTCTTAAGTATAAATATAGAATATACGGCGTAAAAATATAAAAAATACACAAATTACACTCAACTTTTTATTAATTTATATAAGATAACCTATTATATTATACTATGTCGCATGAAATTACTGGTGTATTTCAGAAAAAGTATTCTTCTCAACTGAATAATCTATATCCTGCAGTGAGATCCTTTGCAGATCTCTAACCGACGCGTGTCGCTTTCCAGGGAAAGTGATAAACTTTTCAAAATCCAAAATAAGCTACTTACCAATAAGATTATTTCGGAACAAAACAATTTATCAATTACATAGGTCGATGGCATTGTAAATGTAGATAATCGACAATGCACGAATCTTCTCGAGTTACATTGTTGGCATTCCCGCATATCTCTCCGCTATCGTTCTAGGGCGCCGAGAGAAAAACTTGGGCCGGCAGGAAACTCAACGTAATCTACGCAACGTGTTAAATCCTATAGTTAGGTTACTCAATGCATCTGTAGTGCTCTTGGTTTTACAGATGTTTATGGGCGGTAATAATACTTATCATCAGGTGACCCACTTACTGTTTTGTGTACCTCTTCAATAAAAAGCCTTTTCTGCTATTTTTTTCACACAGTTTCAACTTGTTTCAGAAATGACTCGACACCATTTATCAAGAATGGAAAGACAACTATTGTCACGAAAACATCGGTACCACAAAAGCCCCAGAAGCCTAGCAAAGCTGGCAGGGGTAAGGCTTTCAAGCAAGTGATGGCGTCGTTCATCGCCAACTTGGGCACCATCAACACGGGAATGGCGTTTGGATTCTCAGCCACGGCTCTACCGCAGTTGAGGAGTCCCGAATCCAGCATTGTGATAGACGAGAATCAAGCCAGTTGGATTGGTAAGATTTATCGATCAATACAATAAATATAATTGAACTGCCTTCCTTTAAACTTCTAGTAATTATTGTCAAGTGTAGGTTTTTGACATAATAACATATGTATATATATATATATACGAAGTATTAATTTATTTACATAATAACGCACACGTGAAAGTTAAGTGCAGCGTCTGCTTTAAGTTTAATGTCCAATTATCTTTTCATTACATTTTAATAATACTTGTTAATAAAATGTAAATCTTTCGTTGGCAGTACGATATGTAAATAATTTTATGTAATGTTATATAAGTGCTGTGGATTTTGTAAATAAATAAATAATAACGAAATTCAGATTCTGATGACCGAATTTGCTCAGTTGCGCTACGCGAGTCTGTAGTTACCGATTCGATTTGGGTAAAAATGTATATGTGACTTACACGTTCTCTGGGTTCCCGACCAATCCACCTTGGACGAGTATTGTGGGTAAACGTCCTTCAGAAATAGAATGGCTACGTAACTAAATGGACGTTAAATATTTTTAATTTTAAATCTTTTTAACTATGTTATATTTTATATATAATATTTTATAACCACTTTAAAGTCAAAATATTTATGCGACAATAACTAGCATTGCCAACAAAATACATATTACATAAAGTTTGTGTTCACAAGTCAGGAAGAAAATGTTAAAACATTTAGTTATTGTTTATAAATACAAGTTAATAATACGTATATAACAATTGGCAAAACATGTCAATAACTTTCAAATACATTCTTAATTAATTTTTTAACAGCCCATATATGTTCCACTGCTGAGCACGGGCCTCTCCATTTCTGAAGAACGCATCTTAACCCACCACGCTTGTCCAATGTGGACAAGCGTGGTGGCGGGGTTACCAGACTCGAAATAAATATTTGTAATCCATACATATATTTATTGTGATGCGGGGATCGAACCCGCGAACACTGACTCCACGGGCGGAGGGCCCCGCCACTGAGCCAATTGATAAATCGGTTATTTACTATTATTGTCTTCGTAAATAGTTTATATCGGGTGACATTTTATAAACACAGTTAATTTTAAACAAGGCGTTAGGTTCTTATTATAAACTACGAGGCGTGTAATAACCCTTTATGATAAAGATTAATTTATGTAAATGAGCTGTTGACAATGTTCGATTATGTAATAAAGAAGAGCCATAAATTAAAAAGTGATATATTTTTATTAAACATTTGATAACAAAAGTGACTTTCATATAATAAAGATTATCGGTATAACAACTGACGTCATAGTGTTTATAAAAAGTATACGAATGGTATACGGTGAAGAATACAATGATTAATAACTATGTTATTTGTTCTGTAATGATCGATAATTTATTATTATACGTATCTTCTTGTCAAAATAATTAATTAATGACTTGATTTCTTCTTGTTTATATATATATAAATATATATATATATATATATATATATATATATATATATTTATTTATTTTTCTTAATAACAGTTTGAAAAATTAATTATTTTTCCCTTCACTACCCAATACTTCCAATAGATGGCGTTTGTGACCGCTTTATTGCCTGACATATTATACAAAACTGTATTGTAAGAATGATCCAAAATATATAATTGTATTTGTCATTCATGTAAATAATATAAATTATTCATTAATTTCAATTACAATAAAATTTCATCAAATATTTAAAATTTTACCATACACGATGAAGCGAGTTATATTGATCTCGATAAATTGAAATTGAAAGATTGATTATGACTGATAATCGCCGATCAAAAATTATAATCACATAAATTATAAATGAAACGAAGTGCACTGGGTCATCTAGTGTAAAACTAAAATATGTTTCAAACTATGACGATATATAATTAAGGCCATATAACTTTAACACTAAATAATATCAGTAGGACATTTATATTAATGAAGATTTAGCGTTATAACAATCTTTCCAATTCGAAATTATCATCAGGTCAACCTATAAGGACTGTCAGCCTTGTTGAAACGACGCAATTCTAGAAATTGTCAACATGTGTCATTATAATTAAATTGTTATTTTTTTGCAGCCAGCTTAAGCGCCGCTGGTACACCTATGGGCTGCATACTCAGCGGATACCTAATGGACGCAATCGGCAGACGACGAACGCTCATCATAACAGAGTTGCCACTCATTATTGGCTGGATCCTCATCGCGACTGCTCAGAACGTTCCTATGCTTTATATCGGTAAGTTTCTCAGTATGTACATGTTACCGGCAATCTATGAACAGACAGACAAACAGATACGTTTATTTAATTCTGCAGTAATACATATGAGTACATATCTAATTATAATTCATACACAATTTATTTAAAACATATTATATATACGGGTGATGGCTCAGTCAAACTTCTTCTTCCTCTAATTGAACAAGAGAAATTGATTTCCTGCCACCACCTGACGGAGATGCTTATGCCTAGGCATTGTATGTAATGCCCGGCATTTGTATGCATGTATGAAATATAAGAATTATTACATACTTTCCATTATTATTGTATATAATAAATAAAATAAATGCTTAGGATTTTATAGAATGATAAATGCTATGTTGGCAAAATATAAAAAAGGTCCGGATAAAGCTATTAGAAATCTAGGAAATGAACCTGACTACGCCACGTACCCGGTCCAATTGTGAATCTAAACCATCGAAGGACCAACTAAAATACAGACAAAAATGTTCATCAAAATCGGTCCAGTCGTTTAGGAGGATTTCAGTGACAAACACACGTATAGAAGAATTACATGTATAAATATTACTGATTGAGGTAGATAACTGCATTGACTAATGTAAAAATACTTTCAGGTAGGTTACTTATCGGGTTGGGTTCAGGCATGGTCGGTGCTCCAGCCAGGGTGTACACGTGTGAGGTATCACAACCGCATCTGCGAGGCATGTTGGGGGCACTGGCTTCTGTCGGAGTTTCTACTGGAGTTCTAATACAGGTCAGTTCGTTTTCCACTTTAGTCTATATAGACAATTAACGTAGAATGCAAATTTCCACCTGATAAAAGATTTAGTAATCCAAAACAATCTTATTATATATATATATATATATATATATGTATATGTATATATATATATATATATATATATATATATATATATATATATATATATATATATATATATATATATATATATATATATATATATATATATATATATTATATATATATATATCAGCACGAATTCATATTACTAACAAAATGAATTAAAAATTAAGAAGTATTTTTTGGACAATTTTTTTACTTTTTAAATCTATATAACTTACTTATGTAGAACATGCTTAACCTTTTACATATATTTGTAGACAAATAGAAGGAATTGATATTATAAAGTAGTTATAAAGTAAGATAATGAAAAAGTATGATAATTGGTTGACTGACTGACTCATTATGAGCATTTTTTACATTCCTGCTATTTTATAAAGAAAAATGCCGATAAATGAAGTACAAAATTCAGTGATTGAACTCTGAATGTCCGACTGAAATTCACAGTATGAACGTTCTTTAGTATGACCTGTAATACCTCTATTGGTACGGATTGTTAGGATCTAAGTTCGTGGGTTCAATTCTGCTATTGGACTATTGTGATATTCTCCTAGCAAAATTAACAACAACAATTCTGGTAAACCGAAACATTGCTACTCTTCTTTAACAGAATACTCGTATACTTTATGCGACAACATTTGTATCGTTTTTTTAAAATCATGTAATTCATATGAATAAAATTCTATGAAACAAAGCGTCATAAACTAGTTCATGTAAAATGATTTAACATTTAACAAAGCTACAACATACGTTACACAATACGGTAATTCACAATTATAGTCATGATGATTATTGGTTGCAAGACAACAACAAGGAGTGTATAGTTATAGTATTTGAAGTTTAAGTCAGAAGAGAATTATGTTCTCACGATATTTCTGACGTACAACATAAATTAAACGTATCGATTCAAAAGTAGCAAAATTGGAAATGAAGTTTCTGGAAAAACACACCGTACTAAATCGCCATTGGTACGGTGGGGATGAAACTATTGTTTTTGGCGAGTTTTTTGTTTGTAAATAAAGAGTATTATTGTAAAGTATTACATTTTTTTTCCAGTAGTCGCTAATTAAAAATTGTCATCGTCAAATTAAAAATTTATTTAACAAAAATTGCACGTGCATACCACTTCGCTACCCCTGCCTTTAGAAGTTGAAAGATCGTTGGCAAAACAAAACTGTACATAAATATATAATATAATTTCAATGTTGTGCCGGACTGGTGACATGTCTATCCAAAAGACGTCAATCGGACTAATACCTTTTGTTTTATAATAATTTATTTCTTTTTCATTTTAAATTTGAATATTACGAATGTAAAAGAAATTAACATTATATAAAAGGTTTTAATGCATTAGTGATACATTTAGGAATGCATCACTACAGTACTGTGGCGTGCCAGCCGTTCTTCTTACGGCGACATCCGGGATCTTTAGGGGGTTTTTAACTTCTAATAAAATTCTTTTCAATTATATTATTTTATTCTTCTTATTTCTTTTTACATTTATATCATATTCATTATTATTTTTATATTTTTCAATTTACATTTTTATATGTGAGCCGAACGGGTGACATGTCTATTTTATAAAAACGTCAATTGACCTGTTTTAATAGAATATTATTTCTTTTTAATTTTAAAAACCGAATTTAAAAAGAAATAAAAACAAAAAGTTTTATTGCATTAGTGATACATTTATTAATGTATCACTACAGTACCATACATCTCACTAAAAATCAATGCCGGAAGATTTTATTACATATATCATTATTTGTTCGTTTTATATTATTATGATAGTACATAGATATTTATGTTTTTAATTTATATAGATTTAGCGAGAGTTATGAATGAACGTATTTCATTTTAAAATATATATATATCAGTTAAGTTGACGGTCAAATAGCAAAGTAAAGAAGATAATTTTAAATTTCAATGCTTGCACAAATCATTCTCTAAATATTTTTGTGTACATAGATTTGATAAGTGTATGTAAATTGTCGATCGTGCGACATATACTCTTGACTTGCTTTTGCACACCTTTTAGGAAGTTACATCACAATTTTCATAATAAACACCTCACGTCTGAATATGTGGAATATTTTTGACTCAAGTAGAATTATATTATATACAAAATTTATTCTGTTTTATATACTTAAGCACAACTTTATGCTAACTAATAACTCTCTTTTTAGAGAGCTTTCTATATCTTTCTGTATTATGGAGAGGATGTATGAAAGACGACTGATAAAAGTAAGTTACGTTGCGAGATCAAGGAAAACATACCTTGACCAAATTATCGAAGTTCTTAAGCGGTTAAGTCAAACGTAACCTTAGCCGGCGAGCTTGTGTGAAGAGAGTGATGAGTGTAGATGAAGCATGGAAAGTGTGCCGGGATCGTAGGTGATCTGGGGTCTCTGCCTACCCCTACGGGAAACTGGCGTGGCGATATGTATGTATGTATGTAACTTTATATGCGTTCTATAACATTGATGTCATATAAAAGAAAAATGATATAATAGTTGCAAACAAAAAAGTTTTTAGTGAAGAGAAGGCCCATTTGTTCGTTAGGCTCTTATCACATTAATATTTCATATTGTACAAACGACTTAGTCCGATATGTAGGTATCCAGGTCCGAGATACGATCTTAGTGACTCCAGAAAAGACGTCTCAAACTTGTTTGTTGTTACGACATTTTTTATGCCATGTTGTAGCATCTATGAAGCTATGCTTAATAGCTGCGCTAAGTAGCAAATCGGGACACCTGCCCCGGATGGTAATTTAAGGCGGCGACAAATTCATATATTTGAAAATGTCCTATTTTAGCGCCTAGTATCAAAATCTTTACTATCATAATTTTTAATTATTTATCTTAATCTTAATATTATCTTAATTAAAGGTTAGTAATGTTGTTGTTACCCAGTTAAAATGTACACATTTCAAGACCTTATCTGAACCGAATCATTGATACGAAAAGAAGAAAAAGAAGATGATTAAAAGTTTTTCATTTTCCCGGCCACAAAAGATAAACTTACCCAGTAAAATTGTTTTGTGATTTTTTTGAAATCATTAATCTTAGTTGATGGATAGAAAGAGCGTAAGTCTCAAGTTTTAGCCCCGATTTGAAAAAATCAATCAATTTTACACTGACTATGAAATTCCATAGTACAAGGTCGCATACTTTCCTTCGATCGAGCGTCTGGTAGTGCAGGGAAAAGTGAAAGGAACCCGAGCGCGTAGCAGATTTCCGATGCGGTGGACGGAACAGATGAAGACCGCTCTCAATAGCCCCATACATGATTGCATGAAGAAGGCAGCCGTGAGGGATGAATGGCGGCGTCTGGTTGAATAGGCCACAATTATTAAAACCGACCACGACTGCTCTGCTAAGAGCATGACGACATAGAAGAAGATGAAGATAAAAAGTTAAGATATGAATGGAGATAGGAAACGTTTTGTTCGCATGATAATGTTGTGAATGAAAATGAAATGACGACCGATTGGCTCAGTGGCGGGGTCAATGGTCGCGGGTACGATCCCCGCATCCGAATAAATATATGTATAGATTTATAAATATTTATTCCGAGTCTGGTAACCCCCCCGCCCCCCAATCCGCATTTCCGTTCCCGCCCTTTCCTTTTTTCTCTATCCTTTCCCTTCCTCTACGCCAATCCACGGCATGCAGGGCTCTGCTGGGGCTGACCTCCATCCTCCCTTGCGGCTCGTGGGATTCACTAAGACGAATTTAATATACCTAATTTGTTAAAAAATAACGGCGACGTGGTTCGCCACCCTCCACCATCGTGGTTCTTACGAGGGCGAGAAGCGGTCAATGGAGAGCCATTTCGCTGCGATCAATGGTAGCGGATGGAGCTCTGTGATCTTTGCCAACCCCTGCAGCGGATAGGCGTGAATATATAAAAAAAAATTATAATGTTGTGAAGATTTTCCCGTGAACGTGATATCTCGCCAATGCTATTCACTTGTTTGTTGTGTCTGATTACTGATAACCGATAATTGTAAGTTAAATATTGATGCGTTCAAAATTAGAATTGTCTACATTCAAACAATAACAACCCCGGCAACAACACGAAGTCAACCAGGTGATAGAACGTTACGTCGAGTGCGATAATGAAGCTGTCATGATAAGGATATGTGTGCAAATACTTTATATCCTTCAATTAATCTATCATTATCAATATAATAAGATGACTTCAATAACACAGTATAGAAGTTTTCGCTTTCTGTGCTAAGGATCGTGGGTTCGATTCCCGCATCAGAATAAATATTTGTTTCATCGTCAATACCTGGAAAGGATGAATGATAAATATATTCTCCTAATAAAACTTATTTATGTATATTTTTAACGATGATAAATTGGGGATGAATGAAACACGACTTATAAAAGTAATTTACGTTGCGGATGTGGATGGAAGTGTAGGTAGGGGAAAATCAAGTATACCTTGACTAAATTGCTGAAGTTCTCAATAAAGGCCAGGTCAAAAGAACCTTAATCGGCGAGCTTGTATGAAGAGAGTGATGAATGTGGATGAAGCAAAGAAAGTGTGCCGGGATCGTAGCAGATGGAGGTCTGTGGTCTCCGCCTACCCCAATGGGAAACAGGCGTGATCATATGTGTATATGTATGTATGTATATATCAATACCTAAAAGGTTCATGGCTGGACCGATGCTAAGGGCGTAACAGCTAATTATAAAATAACAAAATATTTTTTAATTTTTTTCCAGTATGTGATTGGCAGCTTTACCGCATGGAACATACTGGCTGGAATCAGTTCCATCATTCCGATTATTTCTCTGCTGACCATGCTACTGATACCGGAAACTCCAAACTATTTGTTGACACAAGATAAGCGAGAAAGAGCGGAGAGCTCACTGGCAAAACTCAGAGGCTCGACTTGTAACTTAGAGGAGGAGATACATAGAATGATAGCTTTCAAAGAGAAGAATCATGTTGAGCCGTAAGTATATTATACGTTAATTTCAGTATATCATTTTCCACAGTACATATATTTCCCACTGGTGGGATTGATGGGGCACTCAAATTCGGAATGAACACCTGTAGGCCTTACATACATTTATCTCGATGAGGAAATTGAGTTAGCGACTACGACTTTGAAAGCGGTAGCTTTGCAACTTCTTTTTATGGGGTAGGACGGCAAATGAGTAGGCATGTCACCTGATAGAATGCAATCAAAGCCATTCGCATAGACATCCGCATCCATCCATCCTGCAGAATCGTTGCTGGCCTTAGAAAAAGTGCTTTTTGAAGATTCCAAGGTCATACATATTGTTTCGAAATACCGCTGGAGGTACCTTGGCCAATTTATACAAATTAAGTTGGCAAAGTTACCTCCAGCCTATTGTTTAATAAACCTTTTGTTTTAACAATGGGACACTTGTTACATTGTCGTAAAAAGTAAATTTGCATTTTAATAAATAGAGTTGTTGTAGTCATTTTATTAACGTGTTAGAAGCAAAGAAAGTATGCCGGAATTTTAGCAGATGGAGGTCTGTGGTCTCTGTCTATCCGTACGGGAAACAGGCGCGATCTTATGTATGTGTATGGACTACATAAACACGCATTTCAATAAATCAGAGAATTACAGAAAAATAAATCACATAATATACAACTTTTACGATAGCGGGCTAAGGCGAGGTCATAACTTCACATAACGTAAATTCATTTCAGCTGATGCTTTATCATGATCAGCTCCATACACTGCTGTCAAGACAAGTTTTGATTACCTATTTATTCATCTTCGCCATCCTTGTCTTTAATTAAAATCCTAATGTCTGTATTTCTATCCTCACTGCATATCTTATCTCCCTTTCACTCCTGGGTTTGCTGGAAGAAAACTCAATTTTTAGTTAAGCTCGTCTTTGTACATGTTCTTTCCTTTTAATTCTTGTATGTCGTGTTTTATGTGTACAATAAAGTATTAATGAAAAAATAAATAAAAACCTTTTGCTCGCAAGTCCTTCTGAAGGACTTGTACAAGATTAATATTTAATATTATTTATACAAATAATAGGTTGGGGAAAAAGTTTTTTCCCATTATATAAGAAAACTCAAGACATTTTTTTAAAATCATCGAACAAAATGGCACATATATATTAATTAAAAAATGAACATTAAAAAAAAATTCTTGAGTTGTCATATAAAATGCAAAGAAAGTTTTTCCCCAATCTAATAACCTTTAAGTCACGCTATAGATGACGATGTTTATCGTATAAGCAAATAGTGAAATCGAATTCACTATTTGCTTTTAAGATTGACGCGTGACGTTGATTGTTTGTTATTGTTTTACTTATTGGCTATTATAAATATTGATCCCTTGTTATTGAAGGTGTTGTTAACTTTATTTACCTGATTATCCAGTTCATTGACATACAATGTACTCACGATTATCAATTAGCGTTTGTCAATTAGTGACGTAGTGTTTACTCTCCACGTAACTATTTGTCGATGGCGATTTATTTGAATAATGCGCTTTTAATTACATACTAGTATTTATTTATTTAAAACAAAATCCATAGCATCAACAAATCTTATTGCTAAAATTTATATAAATAATTGAACACTTATGGAGTCAATAAGGGACTTACACACACTATATATATATATATATATATATATATATATATATATATATATATATATATATATATATATATATATATATATATATATATATATATATAAAACGGGCGGTTTTGATTTTTCTACATTATTGGTAATAATAATTTAGTTCTAAAGACATTTTAATAGCCAAACTATGTTACTGGCACTTAATAAAAAAACCGGATATAAAAAGAAGTTAATTCCAAATTCGAAAATTTTTTTTAAATAATCCCTTTTTTAGTTTGTGACTTTTTACTTACATTTCGCGGGTTTGTTGTGAGAAGGTTATCAGGCAACTAAAACTAACTTTTTGTTATATTTAGTAGAATATAATTTAGGTTTATCGCATCATCCCACCTTATTGTGACTTAAAACAGATATCTTTCTAGTTGTAGAATTTAATGACAGGATTTATTACAAATTATTTTGATACTGATAAAATATTTAACTATTTCTATCTATAGGAAATCGGGTCATTTATAATTACCGTATTAGCAAATTGTTAATTTTATTCTATTTTTTTCCAAATATTCATTTCTTTAATGTGATTGCATAGAGTAATTTTCACGCATTTGATGAATTTGTTTTGACATTACAGATTAAAAACACCTAAAGAGGTCTTAAAAGCCCTAATGTCGCCGTCAGCGTTGAAGCCGTTCACAATCTTGGCTGTGTACTTCTTCATTTACCAATGGTGCGGTGTGAACACCATAACATTTTACGCTGTGGAAGTGTTTGAGGTAAAAAATTTGAAAAAATTGCGGCAGTAATTCTATCTCTATCTCTATATACTCACCGCTAGGTTGCCGGCATGTCCGTTTGCCTGCTCTACTATTAATATATAAAAAAGAATAATGTATGCCTAGCATATTGTAAATGTATTCTTAGATATGAAGTAAGATATACTTAATAATTTTGCAGGCGTCTGGAGCTTCCTTAGACAAGTACTGGTTAACAATTTCCATGGGTATACTTAGAGTAATTTTCACCGTAGTCGGATGTATCCTGTGTAGAAGATGTGGAAGAAGGCCACTCACTTTTGTCTCAGGTACTTTTTTAACTTTTTGACATATTACTTAATATTTTGTCAACATAAAAGTATTTATTTAAACTTTTCGCGCAGTATGTACAACGCGGACCTAATTAATGCCACTTGGCATTCTTTACCAGTCGATGTGCGGCCGAAACAAAGAAAATTGGTTTTGGAGATGGTGCAACTTGCATTAAAGAAAAAATTAAAACTACTTATATAAATTTAAATACATACAATACGAATATACATATACACATACATACATATACATTATTATTCATATATTCACACGAAAATATAAAATAAATTAAAAAACAAGAAATATTTATCTTCAAGTACTCTCATTCATCATTATAGCATGTCATATTAATAGTGTATTCCTTTAGATCTGGACAATTTTATCATCAAAGTACAGTACAGTTAATATTGGGAATATTTAAAAATAAAATCACAGCAGATAGTTTCATTTCAGTTAGATACAGTTTTCGTGCGATTTTTCTCATACTAATAGTGGTAGAGTCACGCTGCAGATGAATACTTTGTCAAGAATGGCGTAATATTTGTCTGTAGGATAAATGGGCTGGCTCGCCCGAGGAAGTATTAAACTCCCGCAGAAAACCGGCGTCTGAGTCGTAGTTTCCCAACACCCTCCCTCTCCCTCTACCTCTCCCCCTCCCATTCCCACTCCCATAATGACACCTTCCTTAAAGCTCGGCAACGCTTCCGCACTGCCTATGGCGCTGCGGAAGTCTATGGGTGGCGTTGATTGCTTTCCATCGGGTGGCACGTCTGCTCGTTTTCCTACCTATTACATAAAAATAGACTGCTTCGATGCCTTCCCACCAAAATCCGCGTCAAACATGTACAATCTTTATAAAGTAATTGACGCTAAAGTTATCAATAAATATATTTCAACCTCACCTGGAAGTCTCATTAACTTAGTCTATGTTACACATATGTATATATTAAAATAGTTTGTAAATGACATATATTTATATTTTAATCTATTATGTAAGACGTGTTAGTACTTTAAAGTAAATAAAATATAAAAATGAAATATATTATTATATTTCTTCCAGCGATCGGCTGTGGCTCCACAATGATAACACTTTCTGTGTACATGTACAACGTTCACTACTGGAAGGAAAACAATCTGACGCCGACGCACTCATGGATCCCCGTCGCTAGCATTTACATCTTCATGATCTCGTGTACGCTTGGATATTTGATTATTCCATGGGTTATGATCGGAGAAGTGTTCCCTACTCAGGTGATTATATAACTTTACTTTTTCGTCATACTATTATACTTTATTTAACAAATCACCTCACCTCTCCGTGTTCTCCGTGGTCAAAACGTTCCCGTTCCTCAAACACCAGCTCAACGACTATGGTGCTTTCGCCTTGTACGGCACCATGTCTTTAGTCGGTAAGTGGTTTTTATCTTGTTTTATTTGTAACAAATCATAAGGATGTAGCAGCGCTGCCTACTCTGTGAACGCACGCACTCACACGTTTGTTTTCGACAAAGAAAAATTAGAGCTTATTTAAATTTGATCACTATACTGATACTTTTTAAGATAGATAAAGAATACTGTTATATAACAATTAAAAACGTAGATTGCATTGTGATTACTTAATGTTCTTCGTGCTTTTTCTCTTTCCCATTTGTTTACATAAATATTTGTTAAGTAGTAATATTGTTCCATTATAAATATTGTAATCATTATAAACATTTATATATAATAAATAAATATAACACTTACAAGGATATATCCCTGCACTCCTTTATGAAACATCGGAATGTTTCTAAAATGATCCGTATGGTGGTTCATCCTCGAGTGCTTGTTTCGACTCTGATGTACGGTAGTGAAACTTGGGTTTGGCAGAAGAGTCATGAAAGCAGAGTGAATGCAGTGGAAATGAGAACATTAAGCACTATGTGTGGGGTAGCTTTGAATGATAGAATAAGGAATGAAGATATAATAGAGCGATGTGAAGTAAAAGAAGGTGTCGTGACAAAAGTTGAAAAGAAGATGCTTAGATGGTTTAGGCATATAGAGAGGAGTACCTTTAACCGACGAGCTTGCAGGAGAGTAATGAGTGTTAAGGAAGCAAGGAAAGTATGCCGAGATCGTATCAGATGGAGATCTGTTGTTTCTGCCTACCCCAACGGGAAACAGGTGTGACGATATGTATGTATGTATAAATTGAGGAATATCACCACTGGTGACTAACTCTGGAACCATATTAAAAAATGTACTCATATGGCTTTATAGCGAGTATTTTTAATTTAATAAATAAAAATTACGTCATTTCTTTAGAAATACCTACATTTATTTTGTATTTTTTGTGTAACGCACACTCTAATATGTCTTCGCAGAATGATCAACGCTATAGTTGACCCACTACATGTCAATTGTTCTGTTACGAATATTTAAGTAATAAGGCAACAGTGCCTGCATTTCACACAGAGCGAGTTTAAACATGTCTTATCTTGTCATCTCTCACGTGACTTACGACCTCAGCGACAAAGTACTGTTGTCACGTGAGAAGTGACTTACGACTGATAACGGTTAAGTTATATTATCTTATAGTACCTAATTATAAAGTTAGTTCTATATAATAATATAAATAGAAATTAATTCTTAGCTTAATTTTTATTTGTATTGCCACTTTTGATGATCTTTGTATTGTGCCTTGAATAAACAAGTTATCTATCTATCTATGTATCTACCATCTCATTCAATTTAAATTGGTTTCCGTTGTAGGTGCGCGGTGTGGTGGGCGGTATGACAACATGCGCGGCACACCTCTCCGTGTTCTCCGTGGTCAAAACGTTCCCGTTCCTCAAACACCAGCTCAACGACTATGGTGCTTTCGCTTTGTACGGCACCATGTCTTTAGTCGGTAAGTGGTTTTTATCTTGTTTTATTTTATGGGGAACGACGGGTAATCAGCATATTGCGGCGGCCATACTTGTTGAACGAACGAATGAAACTTTTATTTGTGATAAGTAATGCCGTAGATTTTAACAGTAGGAAATATAACAATTTCTTGAAGCACTCCCTATTATAAGAGTGATTAAAGATTCAAGGAGGAGAATATCTTTCTGCAATGCTAAAATCTTGTATTATGTTATAATGGTAGATCTATAATATGATAGTAGATTTATCACTTTGAACACAATGCTACATTTACTATCATAAAAGATATAATAGATACTAAAGGAAGGACCACAAACTCACAGAATATTGGCATTTAATAGATAAAACAAATACTCTTTCGTGCCGAGTTCTAATGTGATTTTAGTGTCATCTAGTGAAGTCATAATCAACTCGAACTAAGCAAAATTACTGATTTAAATCGTTCATTTTAAACGGATATATATACAATAAATTGTTGAGAATTGACATGAAACTTATAAGATTATGTTTTCTCTTTCCAGGTATGATATTCTTCTACATATTCCTACCAGAAACGAAAGGGAAGACTCTTCAAGAGATCGAGGATTACTTCTGCGGCAGAACGAAAACATTAAAGAAGAACAACACGCAAACGGAATTGCCTTGAATTTACATTAGTGATACTTTGTGATATATTATGTTTGAGAAACGATGTTTTCAAGGATAGTTCACACAGTTGTATATTTTTATAAACACATTGGCCGTTTAGAAGATATTGAAATACCTAAGCGCCACAAGTATGTCTGTTAGAGTGAAGTATATGTATGATGTTTGTATTATGAACTTTAATATAATTACAGTATCACAAAATATGTATATAGAGGTAGACATAATTTGCTTTTCCCATAAAAGTGGGGGAAAATATCAAATTGATAGAAATTCATTTCCTTTTTTGATATGACATTTTTTGATATTTTTAAAAAAAATAACAACTCATGTCGGAATTTCCTGGGATATATTGTATCCAATTTTAATTCGGTAGCAAACAAATTATCAGTCAAACTGAAAATTCAAACTGTAAGTCTGTTTCGAACATTATAATAATAATATTTATTTTGGTAAATTAAAATAGGATTCCTAAACGAGATAACTATGTAATGTTATCCCAATTCTTAAACTTAAGATATTAGTAAAGACCAACCTAATTCGCACAGTACACGCAATGTTACCAGTTTCTGAATGATCTCGGTTTCGATTATTATTCCGATTCCCTACCCGCCAATCTTCTTGAATAAATGTCGTGGTTTAACGTCCATTCCAAAAATGGCGAGGTTGTAGAAAAATATAAAAAACAAGTTATTAAACGTTTATGTTGAATAGCGATTCATGTACATACAGGTAATATACATTGCGACGCACAAATATTGTAATGAAAAGGGTGAAAAGTTGTTAAGTTCCCATATCCGAACTTCCAAAAATATATTTTTTGACACTATGAAGAAAAAAAATCTGTTTTCTTGAAAATATATTAAGGTAATATATAAAGATATATAGATATTCATATGTCTATAGAATAACATAATTAAATATAAATTCTATTAACATTTTTTTATTAATGTGGCAGAATATTTTATACCTTCACGCAATAATAAGAAAGTGTTACTTAAAAAAATATAAGATTAAATTGCATTAAGATTAAATTGCATTAAGACAATATATACATTATACAAGAAAATAATTTTGATTGGTGCCTTATAAAAACGTTTTTGCCGTTCTTAGCAAAGTAAGTTTTGACAGTCCATCTTAATAATAAATTTTCGCAAAGAGCAACGCCTGACTTAATGCTTTCGTTACGAGTGCCGCATTAAGTCGGCATCCGCAATATTATTATATATCACCTCATATATAGATAGATGTATTCTTTATTATACACCAAAAACAAAGTGATACAACTATTAATTGTATTTATATGCAAATGGCCGTCTGATCACTAATAGCGATTTCTTTCAGAGAACCGTAGGATGGAGACAGTTTTAAAAAGATAATTTGGTGTAGGTTGGTGGTACATTATCGTCAGGATGATAGAAAAAATTTATTAATAAACAAAGTTAATAGCTATAAGCAAACATATAAGTATTTATAAATATGAGTTGACCGTAAATAATAAACTAAAAAATAAAAAGGTACATAGATATTTATAAAGAAGAAAAATTGTAAAGTTAAGTAACTTAAATAGGAAAATCCTAACATCTGGTTAGGATTTACCGTCATGCAATACACGTGAGGCCTATGTCCAGCAGTGGACTGCCGCAGGCTGATATTGATATTGAATCCATATGCGCATTTCGTGACACGGACTGCCGCCATGAAAGGGTTAATTATTTAAATATTTTATTTACCCTTTACAATCTAGAACTTTTCGGCTGGCCAGTTTCATACACAAATTAAGGTACAAAAACGTTATATCTTAATACCTAATTTAAACTTTTTAGACCATCATTCTATAAGATTAACTGCTGTAGTTTACTTTCGTATCTGAACATGTAAAATAAATGTATAGACTGTCACCACTGGAGCGCAAAGGGTTCCCAGCTTCGCATGGGTTTTGTATCTGATGAAAAAAATGAGACAAACTTCAGAGGGAGGAACAGCACGAAGCACAGAAACAAAGTAAAACTAACTAGCTAAGTAAAACTTTTGACTGTCCATATAGTGATGGATTTCCGCAAAGTAACGCCTGACTCCATTAATAATCACAGAAACAAAGTTTTGCTTTTGTAATACAAAAGAAATGGTAATTGAAGAAGAATGAATGTGAATCTGTCAATACTGACAGTTATATTGTTAATCATAGTAATGGCGCCATCTATTATCGCAATATATAACGATTTAAAATGACGAAAAAGAAAAATTGTTTCTCTTTTTTTTTACGTCTTTCTGTACATTTATTTGAAAACTATCATTTATAAAAAACTTGTCCTGATAATAACAAACACAGCAAAAAAAGAATTATCTAATTTGGTGCAGTCGTCCTGAAGTTATGCGCGTACATACATTTCGGCGTTTCATTTTTATTTATATGGATTTACATATTGTATAAAAGTATTATATACGTTACCATTAATTATAATTTAAATAGTATTAATAAACAATTATACAGTGAGGATAGTTCGAATGTAATCTTTAAGTGTTAGTGCCATTTTAACAAATGTAGATAGTCTTAACCAACTAATTTATTTATATCATATAATGTACATTGGTAGTTTATGTAGATAATAAGATAAATCACTATACTTTTTTAAAGGCAGCTTAATTTGCATTGTATAAAGTACATTTTAATATCAATATTTGAAAATATTTGGAAGCATTTAATAAAGATGAATTTAAGAAAGCTATAGAAGATGTGTAAAAGATATTAAAGATATAATATAATGTTGATGTATAAATAAATTTAAATCTTGACGTGTTACGTTGTATTATTTCTTCTTCTTCTAAGAGTGCCTCTCCGATTTGCGAAGGTTGGCAGCCAATTCAGCACAACTCTCCTCCTCCTTTGCGAGGTGCAGCAGTTCTGGAGCACTCGCTATCCCGGTCCACTCCCTAATATTATGTAGCTAAGACTTTCGTTTTCGACCTACTTGTCTTTTGCCTGCGACTTTTCCCATCATGATCAGTTGCAGCAACTTGTACCTGTCATGTCTCATCATATGACCCAGGTAAGCAACTTTCAACTTCTCTTCAACCAGTGCGTCCTGCTCGTACTCTCTTACGGTGCCGAGACGTGGACACTGACAGTCCGTCTCCTCGCCAAGCTCAAAGTCGCTCAGAGGGCTATGGAGAGCGCTATGCTCGGGGTTTCTCTGGTGGACAGAATTCGAAATGAAGAAATTCGCCGGAGAACCAGAGTCACCGACATTGCTCTTCAAGTTAGCAGACTGAAGTGGCAATGGGCTGGACACGTTTGTCGGAGAAACGACAATCGTTGGAGTAAATGAGTGCTGGAGTGGAGACCGCGACTCGGCAAACGTGGTGTGAGACCTGCTAGATGGAGCGACGATCTGCGCAAGGCGGCTGGCAGAGACTGGATGCATGTAGCCGAAGATCGGGCTAGGTGGCGTGCCTTGGGTGCGGCCTATTTCCAGCAATGGACTGCCGCGTGCTGATATTGGATATTGGAAGCAACTTTCCTACCTTTCACGGTCTGCGAAAGTTCACATTTTTGCTTGACTTGTCGGAGAACCTCGTCATTGGCGAGCGTTTAAATGTTGCGTGGTTAAATGTCTGTGTTTAAGTGTCGCATGTTCTCGTGTCATGTAACAATATAATATAATATAACCCAAAATTTGTGTAGATTAACCGCTGGAGATGGAAGTGATAAACCGCTTGCTTTGTAGAGTGCTCACATATCTTTTGTTTTTTTGTTTCAGTTACTAGTGGCAGTGGTCTCATTCATTCTTACACTCCACTCTTGTATTGAAGGCTGTTTTTAGTAGAAATCTTATCGATGCTTACAATTCGCTTCGGTAAACATTTTGGAATATGCAATTACTATTTTTCACTACTAGTTTCATGTTAATGTTCACTTTTGCCGTCTGCGATGTTGGAGATTTGTTACAAAGTGATTCAGGTAAAATAATAACTTTATGTATGTTTCCTTAGTATCACTTTACCTCCTTAGAGTAAATTGTAAGTCTTAGCTAAATCTAGAGAGGAGGAACATTCTCGTCTACACTTCTCATTTGTTGTCAGAAATGTGAAAAATTTTTCATGGTTTTTTTTTATTGGATAGAAAGGTTAACGAAAAGGAGTGTCAACTGATGGGAAACAATCAATGTTGCCCATAGACAATCGCAGTTGTATAGACATGGCAGAAGCGTTGCCGTCCATTAAGAGTTTTTAGTCAATCTCTTGTACGTTGAGAGAATGAAAAATAAAACAAAAATATACATTATAATAACAAACATATATGCTATAGGAGTTAAAAAGAAAAATCAAGTAGACGGCTTCGAGTTCAATGGTATTTCAAGATCAAGTCTTCTGCGGATCCTATCTGCACTCGAAGAAGATGTCTACTCTAAGCTACCTACGAAGAAAAACAAGACACATGTATTTACCGCTATTTTCGCAAACAATAAGTATACGAGGAAATTTATATACCCAGATGTTAAAGGAAACAAATTAATACACAAGAAAATGTAATATATCATAAAGAATCTTGTGTTTTAATAATTAGTGGTCATCCAGTTGTAAAAAAAGACCTATATAATTAAATTATTATATTTTCAATAGCTGACCAGACAGACGTTGTCCAGTCAAACGCGCGAAATTCAAAACAAACTGTCAAACGCGCGAAGTCCATAACGAACTGTCAAATGCGCAGTCACATATATTTTCTGAAATTTTTTAACTTTCTGCGCAATGTTCTAAATTTTTTTCCATAAGAACCTTCTAAAGTGTATCAGGAAACTTATAAAAAAAAATAGACGTAAGCCGTAAAATAGTTCTAAGGTTATGGCATGACCAAGGGAAATAGGGATCATTTTTATATAAATATACCAAAGATTTTATTCTATCATTCTACGATCCTTATCGATCCGAATTTTTACTATATGAAATTTATGAGATTTGGCATAGTTCTCCCCTCTTTGAGCATCATGTGCTTTGAAAGGATAACATAGATTTTTATACCTATTTTATCTTTCTGTGCTCTTTTTCTATGCCAAATCTAGTGCTCCTCTTTGTGAGCTTAAAAATGATTACTTTTTTTTCACGTATTAATGTAAAGAAAGCCCGTATTGACTTTAATATGTTAAAAGTATATGTATATGATCCAAATTAAATCGTTTGAATTATTTAAGTGCTATTCTATTGTGTAACAATAGTTTGATGAGTAACTGTTGTGTGACGTCACGTCACGCTTTAAATCCCTTTTTTGCTTTGAATGTTGCGAGGAGTGACAAGTTACCAATTCTTGATACTTGACTGATCAACCGTCATGTTATTTATTTATTTATGTACCATCAACAGGAGTTAAATTCATTATCCATTATTCTTAATACTTTTAAAAACATACTTGAATCTAATCCTAATTATAGATGGACACAACATTAACATAAAGTGAAAGCAGACAAATCAAATAATTATACAGACTTAAATGTTAGTGTATAATACGGTGCGTGAATTGTACCATACTGTCGTAGAGAATGTCGAAAGCGTTGTTTCTTTTCATGTTTGTTTAGATTTGTAAAGCTGGAAATAGGCGAATGTACATTTCCTTGATGCTTAGGCTTAAGTTGACTAAGGAAGCAAAACCAAACCAATACCTCAACTGTAAAGCTCCCATAGACTTGGTGAATGCTTTTATTGAATGTGGCTCTCACGACTAACCGACGGCAATATTAGTATTTATAAATTGATTTGAAGTTTTGATTGCTTTCTATCAGGAGACATGCTTGTTTGTTTGCCTTCCTTTCCCATAAAAAAAACGTGGCAGTAAGCATATTATTTTTAAATTATATATTGCCATGAACGCTCATCTCAACCTTAACCGGGGAAGTACCAGACGAAGAACATCGGTGGCAGCAATTTACTGAGTTGTACACGTGTTTCGTACGGTGAGTACAAGGATCAATTGCAGTGCCCTTCCTTTATTTTCTTCTTTCCCTTTTTTTCTAAACTGAAGCACAACACATCGGCAATGACTTTATAATAACCAACAGGTGACTTATTTTCTCATTTAACTATCGCTTTCATAAAAAAGTAATAACAGTGGCGTGTAGCGGTGCTATAGATGCAAAATGTCTGGCGGCTATAAAGTTCTACATCCACCTGTCAATTATTGCTTTGACCATAGACAAATAGAGAATAAAATAACGCTTTATAAAGAGATTTTATTAAGCCTTTACTTTAATACTTATTTTATGAATAATTCAAAAATGTCACTACCACGTCTACATCAAATGACAAGACAGAATACTAAGACTGTCATTTTAGTGATATGTTTATAAAGAATAAACTCAGAAGAATAATAAAAGTGTAATATAGTGCTTGAGAAATTATGGAAGGATGGATAAAAGCGAAATTGTATATCCAGATCCTGGGTTCTGGACGAAAACTTCATTGACTCAATTATTCTACGGCATATGGGCTAATATGTCTATGATTTCAGTTGGTTTCGCATATAGCTTTTCTTCTATACTGATACCACAATTGACAGAATCGAAAGGAACTGAATCGGAAATTACGATTACCCCGTCCGAAGAATCGTTGATTGGTAAGCTGATTTGCAAAAAGCGCTGTTTTGGATAACTTATTTTGTATGATTTTATTTTTTCCTTTTATTTTGAATTATCAATAAAGAAAAATACACAGTCAGCACAACTATCTATTTCGTCAAAATTAAAAACAAAACTTCTATTTGAATCTATTTTAAACAAACAGACTTTTTGAATAGTCATTTTTAGTCCAAATTAGAGGAAGGCTATCTATAAGATGGGCCGATACAATAAAGGCTACAGCTGGTGACACATGGACAAGAGCTGGTAGCGACAGAAAAAATAGTGGAAAATGGAGGATGCCTTTGTCAATAAAGTCAAGTAAATGTATATGTACGTGAAACCTATTTGAATAAAGTCTATTATTATTATTATTTTTGTTTGTATTTTTATCGGAGTTCTTTAAGGAGTCTATTTAGTATATAATAAGATTTGAAGGTCAAGTATATTAAATCACGGTTAAATACGGTAATTCTTCCCTAAGGCGCACAAGGTATCCCGATTTTCTAATACACGCACCCACTTTCTGTCGCCACCAGGAGCAGTGCTCACTTTCACACTATTCGCATTTTTCTTATTTTATTGCTATTCTCCGATTAAATGTGACCAGTCAATTAAACAATTGGCTGGTCACATTTAATTTTTCAACTCAATGAATATATCGGTGACTTTTGTTCTATGCAGATTTCTTCATATCGAATCATATATGTCTATACGATTTGAGCTTGTGAAGCACATGGCTCAGCAGTGTCTAAGTTTCGGTACTTAAGAAAGTACACTATAATAGGAGAACATTTTGATAGTGATAGAGCCACGCTGCAGACGAATACTTTGTCAAGAATGGCATAAGATTTGTTTGTAGCATGAATGGGCCAGCTCGCCCGGGGAAGTACCACACTCCCGCAGAAAACCGGTGTCTGAGTGGTAGCTTAGCAACTGCGCTTCGTACGGTGAGCGGCTGAGTTCTATTGGTAGAATACAAAGCAGACGAAGCAGATGACGGTGTTACACATAACAACAATATATGATATTGATATTGTTTTTTCAGTTAGCGTGTTAACGTTGGCGACTCCAGTAGGTTGTATGCTAAGCGGTTGCCTCATGGACAAGTATGGCCGCCGCATTATGCTGATAAGTCGAGAGGTGCCGATGATTGTAGGTTGGATGTACATTGGGTTTGCTGATACGGCAACGAAATTAATTATAGGTTCTTATATTTATGTATATTGTACTACTAAATAATTATCATTGTTAATCATCATCATCATTAACAAGTTTGATTAATTTGAGCATTAGAATATTAGACAGGTCTCTCAAAGTTGAAAGTATTTGCCCACAACCAACATTATGACTGAGTAGAGTCATTTAATTGCGAGAGAGAATGGAATTTTTTTCACACCCCATATATGTCTGATTACTAAGCACGGACTCCCCCATTTTTGGAGGACGGAAAGCTAAATGACCAAGCGTATCGTTTAATGGAAAGCAATCACCACTGCCCATCGACATTTGCAACACCTGAGACATTGCAAGCTTTGTTCGCTTGGTTTGTTTTTGCAGGTTCAGAGAGTAGATTTCAATTTTAGCGGTTATTTGCAGGTTATTGAAATTTTTAATTTACTAATTGACCCAATAGACATTGTTTTGCTCTTTCCGATATTTGACTTAATAAAGTTGTAGTGCATTTTCGTGCAGAGAATGAATATCTGTAGGCCATACAAATATTGTAGTTATCAAACTAGCCGTCCTTGACTCTGTAAGCAAACGATTCACTGAGCCAAATCTGTGTACAAAATATTTTATTATTATTAAAATAAATGAAATGAATGACAATGATTATTAAAATAATGACATAATTATTTATAATATATTATATTATGGAGGTGAGACAAGCGAAGTCTCTCCCGATTTTCAAAAAGCTTGTCAAAAATCTCCATATAAATAGCGTATCTTTTATTCGTTTATTATTTACGGTCAACTCATATTTATATATACTTATATTTTTGCTTATGGCTAATGACTTTGTTTATTAATATATTTGTTTTATCATTCTGATGATAATGTATCAGCAAACATCAAATTATCTTTTTAACACTTTTCATCCTACGGTTTTCTGGAAGAAATTGCTATTAGCGATAAGACCGCCATTTGTATATAAATATACATATCGTCACGCCTGTTTCCCGTAGGGGTAGGCAAAGACCACAGATCTCCATCCGCTGCGATCCCGGCACATCTTCCTTGCTTTCCCCACTCTCATCCATCTTTTCATTCATCTTTCCTCTCACATTCATCATAGCGAAACGATTCTTCCTCGTTAGTCGCTTACTTGTCGCCCTCGTGCGAATCAGGATATGACGGGTGGCGAACCACATCACCGTGATTTTTTTACAAATTAGGTTTATTAAAATTCGTCAAAGTGAATACCACAAGCCGCAAGGGAGGATGGAGTTCAGCCTCAGCAGAGCCCCGCATGCTGAGATAAGGCATTATAGTATCCGGGGGAGCCCGATCCCGGGATGGTCGGCACGTTTTCGACTAAGCTTGCCCCTAGCCACGCATCCATTGACACGGCAGACCGTGGATCCGTGGCGGAGAGGAGAGGAAAAGGATAGAGACGAAAGGAAAGATGGATTTAGACAGGATCACGGTAGTAGCTCGGGAGGCCGGGGTTACGTACCCGTGTACTAATACCATAACTACCGGACGGGTGGCTAGGCAAAGATACTACCTGACCTGATATAAATATTACAAAAAATAATTGTATAACTTTTTTTTTGGTGTACAATAAATAATATATCTATGTTTATAATTTTTTTGGCAGGTAGATTAATTATCGGTCTAGGCTGTGGCATCGCTGTGACAGCACCTCGGGCGTATGGCACGGAAATATCGCTACCAAATATGCGCGGCGTTATTGGAGCGCTATCCCACGTTATGATGTCCATTGGCATCGCTATACTGGTAATCCAACATACCTGTAATTCTTTATAAATAGATATATGAAGTAAAGCTACGAAGAGAATAGTTATTAACACTTTTTTAAAATATTAAAATCGTTTGTGAGATTTTCGAATGGGGCGGCCATTCGGAGAAGTATCAGTGTGTCGTCGAAGACCAACTTAGTAACAGTAGTTTTGCACCTTACTGCCCTTTTTGTCTTCCCTTCTTTTTCACCTCCTCCATCGCTTCTCTAACTCTCTATATTATTAATGGAGTCAGGCGTTACTTTGCGGAAATCCATCACTATGCGGACAGATGATGGACTGATGGATGTGGATTGTCGCGGATCTTTAATAAGCTAAGTAAGACTTTTGACTGTCCACATAGCTCTCTATACCTCATCTTTTCCAATAGCAAGTAAAGAATCTGCAATGCCAGTTGTGTTACTGGTAATATTTCAAATAATCAGCATCACATTCTGTTTAACACATCTTTTAATGTTTCACATACTACAATAGTTTTAAAAACAAGATTTTAATAATCCGTTAGTGTAAGCTTTTAATATTTGTAAATCAGAGGTGGCCTCCATCGGTAAACTGTGGCTATTCGGCCGGTCGATCGTGGCAAGGCAAACATAAAAATCATTGTACTAATGATAGATCAGTAGGTATACTACAATGTCTTTTAAAATACAATTTGATATAAACTTAATGAAGAAGTAATGATATCGATAGATCGCTCAGATTCTACGTAGTAAATGGTAGATCTTGAGTCTAATCGAGTTGGCTTTCCCTAGTGTACATACATAGGAATATATGTATATATCCTACCAGGTTTGGGGAAATGCTGTACTGTGTATTATTATAAATTCTTAGAATTTACATCATTATCAACAGTCTCTCGAGAGACAGCTCCTCCCGGGCCTTTGAAATATATTAGCAGGGACCACAGAGCTCCTTCCGCTACCATTCATCGCAGCGAAACGGCTCTCCATTGGTCGCTTCTCGCCCTCGTGAGAATCAGAACGTGACGGGTGGCGAACCACGTCGCCGTCATTTTTTTAACGAATTAAGTATATTATGATTCGTCATAGTGAATCCCACGAGCCGCAAGGGAGGATGGAGGTCAGCCCCGGCAGAGCCTTGCATGCTGAGGTAAGGCACCATAGTACCCGGGGGAGTCCGATCCCGAGACGGTCGCTACGCTTGCGACTAAGCTCGCCCTTAGCCACGCATCCTTTAGCACGGCAGACAGTGGATTGGCGGAGAGGAAGGGAAAGGATAGAAAAGAAAGGAAAGGGTAGGCACGGAAATGCGGATTAGGGGGGGGGGTACCAAACTCGGAATAAATATTTATAAATCCATACATATATTTATTTCGATGCGGGATCGAACCCGCGACCATTGACTCCGTGGGCGGAGGGCCCCGCTGTGCCAATCGGTCGTGAATTATATAATGATTAAATATACAAGATGATTAAATCGATATTAGCCGGTTGTACCAGAACCTCGTCAGTGAATTAGAGACGCCAATATTCGGTTTGGCTCTCTTGGGTGCCTGGAAAATAATTGTAAAAATAGAAATGTACAAAATGTTTTAACTGATATTTTAAATATAGCATTTATTCGCTATTTTCGTTTCCAGGCTGGCTTGGGAGCTGTATTAAAATGGCATGTAATTTCTTTTATTAACGGAGCGTACTCGATCGTCATGTTTTTAATCAGTTTCTTCTTCCCCGAGTCTCCTTATTATTTACTTATGCGTGAAAATCCGGAAACGGTGAAGGCTTGTCTGAAGAAATTCAGGTCACCAAGTTATAATGTTGAGGCGGAGATGGAACAAATGTTAGAGTATAAACGTGAAAACGACATTCGTAGGTTAATTTTTTTTTGTATTTTTCATTTTAATTTTTTTTTTATATACGTATACATTCTCGTAGTGACAGAACTTCAGGATCAAAAAATGAGTTTAGTGTATTTAGTATACGCACAGTTATTATATGCTATCTTTGTCTCACATATGTTGCTATCTTTGTCTCACATATGTTGCTATCTTTGTCTCACATATGTTGCTATTATTTGATCTCGCACGAATAATAATCAGTAATTAGGTATCGCCATTAAAGTAACACATCTCGATAGTGTGTTGATGAATCAAATCATAGTATCTATAAGTTTTGCATGTGATCAGTTTCGATGATTACTAGATTTTATTGCTTTTATTACTCATTGGTATTATAAATAATGTATTTAATTAGCGATATTTTATGGGACAGGGAAGCAAACGGCACCATCCACGGTTAGTTGCAATTCCAAGGTCACTGAGGATGCAATACATGTGGTATTGACTGGTGAATAATGGAAAGGGAACATGAAGATATAGGAAGGGGGGAAATGAATTAATTGTTTTTGTTGGTGTAAACTATTTATAAGTTTTTTCATTTTAGACTGTCATACTACAATCACTTGCAAGCAGTTGTTAACCCATCAGCATATAAACCTTTTGGTATTGTTTTTGGTTACATCCTTATCGCTCAGTTGTCTGGAGCGTCAATAGTAATGATGTGGACGGTTCATATGTTGGAGGTGAATACATTTTGTGTCTCATACTTGTAATTTTTGATTTTATTAATTTTTATTTGAAATTCCAATTATGTAAATGATCAAGCAAATGATACCTTCCACTTTATTGAATGATAGAAAAACTTAATTTTTAGGATTTTTTTTATCTTTTAATAGTTCAATACTATTTGAAATAGCACCTAGAACGTTAAATCGTAAACACGACTGCTACCTGCTGTTCTAATAGTGAATAAATAACTTTATTATTACAGCATTCAAAGTGTAATGTCGATCCACATAAAGGAAACTTTTATCTTGGCATAGGAAGAATATTCTCAGCTATAATGGGTGCAGTATTGATGTTGAAAGTTGGTAGAAGGCCTATGGCATTAACATCAAGTAAGTTGTAATTAAGGAGACATTGAAAGACGAGTGAAATTTGTTAATCAGGTTAATGGAGCCTTTATGAAAAATCAGAATGTGTCTAAAACGGCCAGACTGGTGGTTCATCAGGGGGTGCTTGTTCCGACGCTAATATACGGTGAAAGTTGAGTTTGGCAGAAGAAGCATGAAAGCAGACTGAATGCGGTGGAAATGAGAGCATTAAGAAGTATGTGTTGTGTAACCTTGAATGATAGAATAAGAAATGAAGATATAAGACAGCAATGTGGAGTAAAAGAAGGTGTTGTGACAAAAGTAGAAAAAGGGATGCTAAGATGGTTTGGGCATAAAGAGAGGATGGATGAAAGACAACTGGCCAAAAAAATTTACGTTGCGAATGTGGATGAAAGGGTCGGAAGAGGAAGACCACGAAAAACATACCTTGAACAAATTGCTGAACTTTTTAGGTCAGGAAAGGCCAGGTCAAGAGTACCCTCAACCGGCGGGCTTGCATGAGGAGAATAATGAGTGTGGAGGAAGCAAGGGAAGTATGCCGAGATCGTAGCAGATGGAGATCTGTGGTCTATGCCTACCCCTGCGGGTGACAGGCGTGACGATATGTATGTATGTAAGATGTAATTAGCAAACAATACTTGCTATTAAACTATTGTTTAATAGCAAGTATTGCACGCAGTAAGCAATATTGCTATTGCTTACTGCGAATGTCAATGGGCGGCGTTGATTTCTTTCCATCAGTTGACACACCTGCTCGTCCATCCCATATTCCTTATACCACCTTCTTATCCCATAAATAAGTGCCTGAAGAAGAGGTTGAGTGATGATTGTAGTGTTTGCGCAGTACAGGTATATATTGCTATCCTTGTTTCGAACGAAAATTAGACGTGATAGTACGGCTATGATAAGTTGATTGCTGACAGCGGTGCAACTAATACGCAAATATGTAGTAACAGAAGAACACTAAATTATGTAACAGTTAAAATTAAAGTTATAAACGATAACCTATTGTTCTCCTGTCTTAGATATAAACGTATTCTAAGCCTAAACCATTTTCCCATCGTTATAAGAAACAGGTAGAAGCAACTGCTGAATTAGTACTCTTTTTTTAAGATAGATTTATAAGATAGAGATAACTGTTAAGATATTTTAGTGTTTCTTACCTGTCTGTTAAATTACTACTGCACTAAAAATATATCTATCTCTGATTTTACGCTAAAATATATTTTACAAAAATCAAAATATTTACACACTTATTTTTTCATTATTTTACATTTCAGGTTTTGGTGTAGCTATGGCATGTTTCGTTCTAGCTTTTTCTATTAAGTATAAATCAGAACCTGGCCTACTTCCAATATTCTGTTATCACGCTTACATAACGTTTGCTTGTTTGGGTCACTTCAATATGCATATTCTGATAATGTTCGAATTGGCTCCTTTACAAGTAAGCTTCGTTCCTATAGCATATACTTTATGTTTACGCGTTTTCATTTTGCATTGCTTATTAACTTTTACCTTTTAATTTTGTTCACAGATTCGTGGTCTCCTTGGTAGTTTGTCGATTTCAGTTTTAAACATAATAATGTTTTGCCTAAATGAGTGCTATTTGCCAGTTGTTAATTCTATAGGCTTTTCTGACACAATTTTAGCGTTTGGAATTATGTCCTTTTTAGGTAAATTAACAACGTTACAATCGGTTTGTGTTAAAATCTTATCTTACTCGTTGTGATTCTATTTGTCATCAATTCGCAGGCTGTTTTTACTTCTTCTTCTTTCTGCCGGAAACAAAGGATTTAACTTTGCAAGAAATTGAGGAGTTCTATAACGAAAGACGTTCTACTCTCACCTCCCAGCGGCGTCTCGCAACGTTGAGTATGCAGAGTTCAAGCGCTATGAAAAGTAAATCGGAACTTAATATTACACCAAAATCTAATACTCTGGGAAAATTAAAAAAATGAATCTAAGAGCAATAAAAATGTCAACAATGCAATTTTAATGGGATTATAAGGATTTAAAGACAGCATAAATAAGTAATATTAAAGTTTTAGGATAACTTACATATATAATTGTTTTTTTTTTAACCCAATGCGGGAATGAAACCCAATTAGATCGTCGCTAATAACCAATTACGACTATTATATTAGATAATAATTAAAGGTTTTTTTATAACAAATAATACTTCTGATATTACTATGTAATTATATAAGTTCATTTTGAACTAGATACTTATATGTGTGTTCATGTATTAGCCACAGCGTATAAAACTTTTTTCATAACTTCAATGCCCTTTTTATATTCATCCACATTCAATCTTTCATTGTGAGCATGCAATAATAAGGGTGTGTTCAGCAAGGGACTAAAACATATAGCAGGAATGTCTTGCCGACGAATGAAACGAGCATCAGTTGCTCCAGGGCATGTATCGCATTTAATCTCCAGCCCCCTGAAACGTTCACAATGTATTATTAAAAGCATAACATGATAAGCCATTTGAAAGCCGTTCTCTTTTAATCTTTGTAAAGGGTTTAATTCCAAAGTAAATAAAAGGAATAAAATAACTTACATATCAGTGATTGTTTGTTGTAAAGTGTTCCAAAAAGGTACACTTCCATCTATTTTAGTTGATTTAATTTCTGGATTTTTTATGTAGTAATCCATGGTCACATTATCTCCTGCTTCTTTACACCAATTCAATAACTAAAGGATAAAATAAAAGTTTGTTCACATTACTATTGATATATTTTGGATACAAAGCTATATTATGTATAAGGATAGTAAATATTATTATTGTACGAAGTACATTGCAGGAACGCCCGATCTCAATATATGAAGTCAAAAACGTAAACTGCAACTGAACAGAATATATACCTAGTGCCTAAATAACCTCACATAACATGGGGTTAACACTCGCCTTTTGCTCACATACTACGCCACCCCCATTATCTCTTCAATTGGCATATTTATATAATCTGACATTACTCCATACATTTTTTGGTCCTTCAAGCCGGATATAAACCAGCATCCTATGATCTTTTACAATAATCACTTATTCTAATATTTATATGTGGAAACAGTAAGTAGCCTCTGTATGTATATGTTTACATGTGCTTAATAGTGCTTAACTTATCTTTTCTAAAAAAAATTAAAATAAAAAAAACAACTTTTCTCACCGTATTTTCAAATTCAGCATGATTAATACTAGGAGGTATCCTTATATCGAATGTTACTGATAATTTTTCTGGTAAAACATTAACTTGCACTCCACCCTGAAACAGTGAGAAATAAATATTACAATCTTACTATTTATTGAAATCCCTATACTAACATATATCCGTGTTTCCAACCTCACTTTCACGTTTGTATTATCTTAAATGTTTCTTCGTATTTGTAGAAATTTTTGTTTTGGCATTGTTGGCAGAATAACTATTAATAACAATATCTATTATTAGATCTATATTTTATATTTTAGATATGACATACATATATTCTTTTATCAGTAAGAAAAGCCATATAAACTAACACACCTGACGTATTGCATACGTTATAATTGTCATCAATACAGCTGTAATAGTTCACTATTGGACATTGCCCTTTCTCAAAATTGAGGGATGTTGCCTCATGATACATTTTAATCAATCCCGCTGGAAGATGAATGTCAAAGTTATTTCGTAAATTGTTTATAACTTTTTTCACTATCGGGTTCAACAAATTGCAGTTGCACAATTAAAATGTATAATTATTTATGCGTGTTGCGACGAGCCAGTTTCATCAGGCTACGAATTGATTATGGTCTGCAATCATGGCAAGAGTTGGGCAATGTTAGCTAGAATACTGTGTGAATTTCATGTGTGAAATATTTTTTGTATGCTTGATCTAGTTTTCAACTATTATTCTATCGGGGCATAGGTAACTACGAATTCTATTCTATTTCTTCACTTGAATATCGCTGCAAAATGCTGAATAGCCTAAATGAATCCTCTCGACGTGTCGTTATGACCATAAACTTCAATAAAACAAAAGTCATAGTCTATGATCATCTGGATCCATAACCGACTATAGTCAATGGTAAAATTCTCTAAGTTGTCTAGAAGTCTCACGAGGGCGAAAAGCGACCATTGCCGAGCCGTTTCGCTGCGATGAATGGCAGCGGATGGAGATCTGTGGTCTCTGCCAACCCCTGCGGGGGATAGGCGTGAATATATAAAAAAAAGATTGTCCAGAAGTATATCTACCTCGGGCAGGTCATGTGATTGGGTGGAGACAACTTCGAGAAAGAAGCCGACAGAAGGATTCAACTAGGCTGGGCAGTATTTAGGAAACTTCGTCAGGTCTTCCCGTCGCCTATACCTCTAATACGGAGAGTATTGGTAGGAAACACTGGTCGAAGACTTTTGTCTTCAGGCTACGCGCCGAAACGTGGACACTGAATGTTCGCCTGCTGCACAAGCTCAGAGTCGTTTAGATAGCTTTAGAGAAAGCTATGCTCGGAGATCTGGTAGATATGATTCGCAATAGACAAATCCGCCAGAGAACCAAAATCACCGATATAGTCTCTTGAATTAGCAAACTAAAGTTGAAATCAGCTGATCGTTTGTCGGACACCCAACAATCGCTGGAGCAGACGCGTGCTGGAGTGGAGACCGCGTCTTCGCAAACGTAGTGTAGGATGTCGCTAAAATGGTCCAGTATCTACTGTATACATAAAAAACAAAAGCCCAAAACGTGCCAAAATATGATGTACATTTTATATAATCTGTAAGCAAGGAAGCTATTGTGACACGTCTATTCATTTGATTATATTTTATTTATTTAAATTTTTTAAATTAGGTGGGCGTAATATCATTGAGTATTTTATCACAAACAATCTGCGGATAAAACTGAGAAAATTGCTTGTGAGTTTATGCAGTTAGTAATACGAAAATATTATAGATTTTAGTCTAAGTCGTCTCTTGATTATGCTACTAGATTTTAGACATATTAGTCTGGATACTTTACTTCCAATTTAGTCATGTTAATTGTGATCACATCACCAAGTTCCGCGCCAGCGTCAAGTTTCTTCTTCTCTATAGCTCGTAATTCCATGAATTTATTAATAATGAAGTAAATCTGCAATTATATAATAAATATTGTATTTTATTCCGATTAAAACCAAAATTCTCGAACATTGCTAGTATTCCTTAAAATATAATCAAATATTAATTATAAATTTGGATACCTTGTCCATTTGCCTTGGACAAGCGTATAATCCTAATTTTATTGGAACAAAATGGCTTTAAAAAAGTTGAATTGTACTTTTTCTGTAGTGTTTTCAATTTTGAAATTATTTTCTTGTATAATTTGCAAAATCCCTAGTAAATTATTATTACGTAAATTGCTATCTAGGGCTGCGACAATGCTGGGGAGCAAGGAGCAATCAAACCTCTGAACTTTCTCTAGAGAGCAGTCAAAACAGGCTCGAAGTTTCTCTAGAGAGTTCTTTAATAACAAGAAAAATAAATAATGATAATATAACCTTTAAAAATAAATAATATAACCTTTTCGCCAGCTGTACCAGGACAAATTGTTGCACCATGTCCTGGCTCTCCTTTGCATGTTATCTTAATTTCTAAAAAGAGAAACGTAACATTGTGTTGTTAGTATTTCTTTATGCTTTTTAACAAAAATTCGACTACTCTTTACTACCATAGTTAAAAACCTAATATAGTATTTTAAATTAATTTAAATATTAGGTAATTTTTGTAGAGTATGAAGTAAACATAAATATGCTATCCCCAATTTATTACAAGGATTTTATTTTAGGTAGGTATTTCATTTTATATTAATTACATAGATGTGAACGTATATATCGACGCAAAAAAAGTAGTACGCGAAAATGTAGTAAACTGCAAAATGAAAACACCAAAATACAAAAAACGTTTAAGATTAATGAAAAAAATTTATCTCATCACTCAAAAACAATCAGTTTGAACGTTGTACAAAAGTTTATATTGGTCATAGAATTGTGAGACTACCAGACCATTTGACGCCGAATTTATTGGGATTTGAATATGCAATAAAAAAATTTGACATCTCTGTCATTTACAGCATTTTCGCTTCTTTAAGTTGATTATGAACTTTATATTTCCATTTTTTAATATAGCCCGAAAGCCAGCTATATCAAACCCTCACAGATTAAAAATGCAAACGACTTTTCCTAGACAGCTTATGTAGAGGGTGCTAGATATAAGAGTTCCACTTTTTTAATAAGTTTTGATTAAATATTTTATCAAATATCAATTAAATATTGGTTCAAATATTTGATTAAATATTAAATTCAAATTTTTAATGTTCAAATATTTAATGACATTTTTCATCTACCATTTTGTCAAATGAAGTAGTAAATATTAGATCAAATGAATTTATCCAACCTAACCTGATCTAACCTACTTCCATAGATCACATTTCTTTCTTGAAATGAACGAACGAGTCCATCGTTCGCTTGGACTATTTATATAATGCTCTTACCCTTCTAATATGTGACTTTACTATTAGTTATCAACTGCAAATCGTGAAGAAATATTTTTAATAAATAAATATTCTTCTTCTTCTACTGGCACCACAACCAAGGATGAATTTTGGCCTCGTCTACAATTGTTTCCCATATATCCCATTTTTTTGACAGCATGTTTACTAAGTCTTCCTAGTGCCACCATGTCCTCTTCAATACAGTCGTTCGACCTCTTCCTCGGTCATTCCTAAAACACAAGCCTTAATGGCCGGCAACGCTTTCGTGATTCCTGTGGTGTCGCGGATGTCTATGGGCGGCGTTGTTTGCTTTCCGTCAGGCGACACGCTTGCTCGTTTACCCTCGTATCCCATAAAAAAGTATATGTATTCTTGGACAAAACTTACGTCTTGATGTGCGTTCTCCGTTATACGCGTTGAAGGTCGTACCGTTGGCGCTGGGAATGCTCTCGTCCAGCTCAAATCCCACGTTAAGTTTGCGAAATTCGTCAGACTCGGAGAACTTACGCATACCATCTGCGCTGCCGATTTCTTCATCTGTCAATGTTTATGCATATTCATGATGAACAGGATTATATATTACAAGACTTTTTGAAATAGTCACTCGAAAGAACAATGAGGATTACAAATACGAAATCCTACATAATCCAGTATAATGAGGCTTATCGCTTTTTACAGTGATACTAGCTATTGTTTACGACTGCTCTTACTTTGGTACATGTAATATGCAAGCCGTTTTGTGTAGACATCTGCTATGCCTATGTCCAGCTGACTATCGCAATTTAATGATGATAATGATATAATACTTGCATATTCGACTTGCCTCTTAAAGTTGCTGCTTATGTCATTAAAATATTGTACGAACTATACAAATATCTACACGTAGCAGTCTTAAAATATAAAAAAAGAAGGGATGAAAATTATTTTTTTTACAGCTTATTTGTGTCATTGTGTGGAAAGGGGCTTTCCCATTTCTCAAGGTACGAATATTTATTCACACCGTGGTATAGCACACACGTAGTGGTATAACCACGCTGCAGACAAAGACTTTGTCAAGAATGGCATATTATTTGTCCGTAGCATGAATGGCCAACTTGTCCGGGGAAGTACCACACTCCCGCAGAAAACCGGCGTGTGTGTAGCTTAGCTACCGCACTTCGTCCAGTGAGTAGTTAAGTTCTGGAGGTTCAATCTCCTCTCCCCTCCCATAATAACACTTTCCTTAAAGGCCGGCAACGTTTCCGTACTACCTATGGCACTGTGGTATGTTTATATGCAGCATTGATTGCTTTCCATCACATGACGCCTATTCGTTTGCCTACCTATCCCATAAAAAAAAAGGAAAAAAAACACTGCTTACCAAAGGTGGATTGGTGGGGCACTAAATCTCAACAAAACGGATATAAACGGAACAAAAACACAACAAGAATCCCTGACAACAAGATACATATTCCGACCCGAAATTCGAAACTGCAACCAGTGACTCGGAACGCGGTAACTTCACTACTGAGAAAATTAGGTCGTCATAATATTATATGAGCTTTTTCATTTAAATTAATATTTGTAGATAAATAGTATGGACAGACAAAAGGAAACACATTTTAGTTTTTTAGATATGCAATTATGCAGAAAATGCCAAAATGTTGTTTTATTAAGTTACTCATGAAATTCGTTCCCAAGTTCGAAAGATAATATGCAAATTTATTTTTGTAATTGATGTAACTTTGAACTGTTGAATAATTTTGCAACTATCATATCATTGTGAACGTACTCGCAATTTTTGGGTGTTGTAATTATTGGTTATGAAATACCCGAAACGTTTTGTAATCTCTAAACCTGTTATAATATTATGAAATATTGTCCCACTGCTATGTTCTTACCAATTCCCTTGTTCATTTCCTTGTCCTCATCATTTCTAGAAGACCTTAACCTACAACGTTTGTCCAAAGCTAATTGGCGGTGCTTCAAGAAAGAGAATAATTTTTTTTAGGCTTTACATTTATGTATTCCCATGCGGGAACCAGACCCATTGTCTTCAAAGTAGTGACTTCACCACAGTGCCAATTAGATAATCTTAAATACAAGGTCTAAGGTATCTATATTAGATAGCTCAGAGAATTCGAGGAGACGTAAGAAAATATCTTCAATCTATTCTGCTTATCGAGTGTAAAAATAGTAGAAATAGTATTTTAATTTTCAAAATGTCAATTGGTTATTATCGTATAGTTTGAAAGAAAGAAACGACGAGCAGTTACCAGGAACAAAACTTATATGCACAGTTCTTTTAAGTTTGACTCCGACCGCTTTTAATCTTCTTACAGCTTCTAAATGCATCATTCCTATACTCTTCATGTCTTGGGAACCACGAGCGTAGATCCAACCGTCTTCAGTGATGTGGGCATCGAAAGGCGGGAACTTCCAGTGCTCCTAAGAAATGATACAGCCAAACAAAAAACAACTCTTTAATCAAATAAAATTCTTAAAAGTAGTTTTAAGCATATTATTTTTATTTACTTCTTTAATCGGTTCCTCATTATTGAGAATCGTGGTCACAAGAACGGACAATCTGCTTCTATCGGCTCCGGTTCAAAGTAGCCTGTTGAAATTTAGAAGAGGATGTGGCTACCTTTACTTGGTCGGACCATCTTGTCGTTGGCGACCGTCCTCAGGCTTTCTTCCCTTTAGTATTACCAACAATGACCAGCTTTACCAGATTACCATCTCGTCTTCGCGACTTTGCAATATTAATATCATCATCATTTTCATCACTAATAAAGCCGTAATATCCCACTGCTGGACATTATTCTCCTTTCAGGGGATTATCTGTGATATGCTTAGTGAGTGGATTAGGGATTGGTTTTAATGACTAAGGTAAATGCTGCTGCACATCCACTGGCTTTTCCTTTTGTGTTGTGAGTAAAGCATTTATTGTTTATATAATGCTAACATACAAATAAATGCAGTAAAGGCTTCCTTATTTTAATAGATAAACGCTTGTATGTACGCATTAAATAAATACATTACTTTTGTATGAATATATTATACATTGGCTTGTAACAATCATGTAAAACTGTTTGTTCATTATTATACAGGTGACATAGTCTCTTGATTAGATATCAAAAGAAAAATAGGCTATTAAAGATGAATGTCAAGATTTTACGCCATTAGTTAAGCTGTTGATCAAGACTTCACCGAACGGCTTGATTCTCTAGCGCTGCGGAGGAATATCTCATCTGTCCTCATTTGCCGCTTTTAACATGGAGAGTGCTCCGAGGAATTGTTTAGAAGAATTCCTGCCGCCGAATTCCACAACCGCACAACTCGCCGTAAAGAAAAGTTTCATCCCCACCATCTGGATGAGTGGCGTACCACTACGGTGCGCTTCTCTCGAATCTTATTTCCACGCACCACTTCTCTATGGATCCAGCTACCTTCGGCGGTCTTTCCGAACCGATACGATATCGGCACCTTCAAAGAACAAGCCTACACATACCTAAAAGACCGACAACACTTCGGTGACTCCTGCGGTGTCATGATTGTCTATGGATAGCGTTGATTACTTTTCATCAGGCCACACGCTTGCTCGTTTGCCCTCCTATCCCATAAATAAAATTACACTGATGGATGGATTAGGACTGAGGTAAATAAATTCTATTTTGTTGGTTACTGTGCTCTGGGCCGATCAAATCAAATACTGCGAGTGGTTCCGTGAACCAATGTATTATATCAGGATCTACGAAGAATTTAGTCGTCGCTAGTAGAGAGAAATAGCAAGATTACGTATCCAAAAATACATTTGTCCCTTTCTATTATAAGTAATGGTTAAAGCGGCCTTTCCAAGAGCGTTAAGAATAAGGAGAAAAAATTAATTCCTAAGATCTTACTTCATAAACAGGCACAACGTCCATGTGAGAATTTAGTAAGATTGTAGGCAGCTCTGGCTCCATCCCTTTCCATGTTATCACCACCACTGGCTTGTTTAGCACCAATTCAATGACGGCTACGGGTAAATCCAAAAGATCCGCCTGTCTCTTCAAGAAAACAACGCAGTCATCTAAACATAAATAACTAACGTTTTATTAGCTCCACTGGTTTTAAGTCTCCACTCGTCTATTCCAGCAATCGTTGGAATAGAAGAGTGGAGGCCGCGTTTCGGCAAACATAGTGTGGGACGCCCCCCGATTAGGTGGTGCGACCTCCTGCGCTGGTAGGTTGGCAGAAGTTGAATGCATGAAGTAGAATATGATCATAGAAATACAACCCAGTACAAATTTAAATACTCAATTTTGGAAATTCTTAAATAAAATAATTTTAAGCGTTACAAGGAAGAAAAGAGTTTTTTTTTTGTTCATTTAATTTGAATATTGACGATGATACTTTTCGATAAATAAATCATTCATACACTTACTATTATCAAAATTAAGCTTAAAAATAGTTTTTTTTTAGTTCCATATTGTTTGCATGTAAATGATTTTTTATTTAAAAAAAATAAAAATATATATCATCTTATCCATTTGTCTCTTATTTGTGTAAAGAATGTTGAACGACTTGATTACTTACGGTAGTTAGGATTAGGATGCACGCTGGGAATTTTCAGATACTCTCTGAACCTTTGTACCACCTCATCACTCTCCCATTTGATACTCATTATGACTGGATGTACAGCAGTGTAGTCTTTACTAAAACATAAACGTTTGTGTCACTGCGATTCTCTGATAATGTTATCATCGTTCAAATTGAATCAAAGAATAAACGCAAATACAATATGCTCTCTAAACATTTAGCATTTTGGTTTATATTTACTTGGCGAATGGTGCAGTTAACATTTGCTTGCGTAACTGAATAAGAAACTGTTGTTTAAATAAGGAGATATTGCATATGTCGATAGTTCTATCGGTGAAGAATTATACTTGCATTTCCAATATATATTATTAGATGATATATATAATTAGATGTAGATATGCAAGGAAAATCCAATCTATATATTGCAGAATATACACTATTTCTAAGCTGTTCAATTCTTTACAAATAGTGGATAAATATCGGTGTAAAAAGTTGACTTTTTAATTTATATTTTCATAACCATGTCTAAATAGACTATTAGATGTTAGGCAAAAATACTCATGGTCTTATTTTTAAACAAGGCTTTGATGAGGATGGTATAACTATTCAAATTAACGCTACGGTCAAAAACTCGGATGCCAGTGAAGTATAAATAGCCAGTCAAGTTATTGGCCGAAATTAATGGAACTATGATCAACAATCCATTCCATATAAGCCACTGAAGTAAAAAAAAAAAACTTTTTCAAACTAATGAATTGTTTTAAAATTGACGTTCTTTTGATTTAGTGGCGATATATTCGCTTTTGAAATTCCTATTACTTATTAAATTATTAATTAATTATTTGTGACTACACGTATTTATTTATTCCGACTTGGACTATTTGACTATCTCATATCTGCGTTACAATAACATCCACGACATAAAGTATCATAGTGGATCTATAAGTTTGAAGTGTCTTATTTTTTTTAATCTTAATTTTTTAAAGACTGGTTAATTAAATTTACATAACTGTAATGTACCCGTATTAAACGGCGACTTGGGATCTTAATAGGGATGCTTCAAATAAAACTCTCTAATTAGAACTATATTAAGAAAAATTAGTTTATCAAAAATGTTTTATATATTAAAATAAAACGGTTTTATAAATTTATATACCTTAGTTAATGTATCACTACAGTACCATATAGCGATACTTATGTATATATAATGATTGATATCATAAGTAGAATCGTTTACCTAATTAATATGTTGATATGGAGTATGTTGAATGAATATGTTGATGTTGATATGGATGTAAATATGGAGATTTTTAATGGTAACAAAAAATTTTTGTTCTTTCTTTCTTTTCTTTGATGACAATTAGTTACAACTATTATGCCAGTGTCAATAAAATACAATAATATCAAAATCAATAAAAAACAGTAAAATACAATAATATACGCATTTTTTTCCTATCGCTTCACTTATACGCCTTAATCGAACTATATTGCATAATACGCCACCACAATTAAAAAATATAACTGATAATAATATAAGATTATGAAAATGAAATAAAACCACAACGTCACTGATGTAAGTTGGCGGGAAAAGTCCAAATTTTTGTTATCAGCCTCGAATGGAAATTTTTATACTGGCCCTGGCGGTAGTTCGGCGCCACTTGAAACGGAACGTTGTTTTATGAAATCGGCGCGAAACCCTCCTACGCGGGCCTTTCAAAAATCATTACACCGGTGACACGAGTTACACACTGTGATCAAGCGCGCACCTTTCGCCTCACGCCGCATAAAAAAAATATATTTCGCTCGTAAATACGGCACTAGATAAACCTTGACGTAAAAAATCTTAAATTTGAAAGAAATAATAGAGTGAGTGCAAAATGGTTCGAAAAATTAGTGCACTTGTGTGTTGCGTCTGCGTGTTTGGTATCTCATTGAGTGACAGCGCCATTTCAAATGAAACAGTAAGTAGTTTTTTTTTATAAAATTTAAATAATTTATTGGACTTTTCCCACTAACTTAACATCGGCGATGTTGTGTTTTTATTTTATTTCATTAATCTTATTTTATTATCAATTGTATTGTCTAATAACAGGCCTATTTTAAAATATAGTTCGATTAAAGTGTATAAATGGAATATAAATTACACACTACATTACATTAATATAAGTTGACTGCAAGTCCATGCAAGTTTTGATTTCATTGACAAGTTAAATTTATTTATATTTCAAGATGCTTCTTATTATTTTACTTGACTTTGGCATAATAGTAATAGCTTATTGCCATCAAATAAGAAGAAATAAATGTATTTTTTTCAAGTGTAAATTATAAGTCCTAAGTTACACAAATTTGTATTAATAAGTAATACTGTTATTTATATCGTATAGTCACTGAACAGGCACTTGTTTACTTACTAAAGTCTTACAGTGAATTGAATTTTTTTTCTTTAGCATTAGTATCTTAACGTTTTTAACTTTAAAGTACATGAAGTAATTTATATTTATATTTATATTGTTCGATAACTGTTAAAAATGACTTTGAAAATAAAAAATACATACTTTAATACTGCTCACAATACAAAAATGGTTTTGGAGCTTTAGATTTTGTCTACGACAATAATAAAACATTGGCATAAAAAAATTTAATTCGATAATTGTTTATTTTTAAAGTGATATTTAAATATTTTGAATTCCTGAGCAATTCTTTTCCTTATATTATATTTAAAAAATATTTTCAGTAATACATACATAGCATTCAAATACATTGTAAACGCTACTCATTGCTTATTTTTATACACGTTCATCTGGTCAGATTATTTACTTATGAAATCGATATAGCGTTATACATATAAGACTGTGGTAAACGTACTCAATCGCTCCAGTTTACAACTGGCGACCTTGAAAGCGTGTGACAAGCAAACTAGATTTACTCACTGAACCTACCTCTCGACAAAGCGCCTATGTAATTACACCTCGAAAAGTAACACGGCATGCAACTGTCATTGTTAACAAATAGATGGTTTTTTTACATGACACCCATTCCCAACTGTTGTTAGCGTTGCACAAACATAATTTAAGACATAATTTAACATAGTTAGTGAACATTTTGAACTAGCTGCGTAATTGCAGTCGTGTTGCACCATTCAGTTACGAGTATTCGATTGTTCTTCCGACTAACATAGATAATATTTTGTTTTAAATAAACAACCAGTTCCCTTCAGCCATGTTTCCGAACTGATACGACATTGGAACCTTCAAAAAACAAGCCTACTCATATCTGCTGGCAACGCATGTGTGATTCGCTTGTTCTTGCATAGGCATATAATATATACTTGATAGTCACAGACTTGATTGCTTTCCATCGAGTAATACGTTTACTCGTTTGCCTCGCTATCTCATAAAAAAAATTAACACTTTTTTGACATGAAACATCTTATCGCGGAGTTTGGAAGTGAAATCATCATCGTCTCAATTCAGGCTACGCTCAACTCCAACTATTCTATACAGGGTCTCTTACACGTGGCTGTGAGCATACGGTAGAAACCGAGTCTTCAGAATGTTTCACATCTATCAAGCGTCCTATGACGCTTCTCTTTTATTTTATAATACAATACATATTTCTCTTGTTAACCATTCCAACTAAGCTTATTGCTTGTGCTAAAATATGGTTCACATGAATAGTCCAATTTAGAATATGAACTCAAAACGTCAATTTGTAAGCCAGATCCTTGCTAAATAACCTATAGTACTTAATTAAATATTACAGGCGTAATTGTAATAACTTTTTTTGATTTAGCAATGTTGTTGTCACTTGTGTAGTTATCAGAAAAAATAGGACCACACCATTTATCTATATCAGGCCAGTACATAACGGGTGACTGTGTAGCTCCCGGCATAGAGTATCGCCAACTGTGGGGGTTATGGCAGCACTCCTCAATATGGAAGGAAGGTTATGGCAGCACTCCTCAAATGGAGGAAACTAATATCTAGCAATTAATTCTTACGGTTATATTGATGTCAAATATCAGTTGATAGTCATCAGCGTCTTCCTGAATCAATATCAGCCCGCGGCAGTCCACTGCTGGACATAGCCCTCACTCAAAGCCCGCTATCTAGCCCGATCTTCAGTTACACGCATCCTGTGCACCTTGCGCAGATCATCACTCCATTTAGTAGGAGGGTGTTCCACACTATGTTTGCCGAGTCAAGGTCTCCACTCCAGCACTCGTCTCCAACGATTGTCGGTTCTTCGACAAACATGTCCAACCCATTGCCATTTTAGTCTGCTAACTTGAAGACCTATGTCGGTAACTCTGGTTCTCCGGAGAATTTATTCATTTCGAATTCTATCCACCAGAAAAACTCCGAGTATAACTCTCTCGATAACGATTTTGAGCTTGTTAAGGATACGGACTGTCAGTCTTACTGAACATAATTCCTAATCTGAATTATCCAATTTGCTTGTCCAGATTGATTGTAATATCTAGGCGTTATATTTCAAAATTTCATCACCAGCAATATCCATTAGAATTTATTTTAAATTATAACTATATAAAACTAATCTTAGCAAAGAAATGAAGACACATTTACTTCACGCATCACGTAAGTTGCAACCGTTGCATTTCAAAATGCAAAAGTCAGATGTGCCCCACAATTGGTGCATGGAAATGAAATAAGCGCGGGAGAAAGTAAACGCGTCCTATTGCGGTTCGTTTGCGTGCGCAGTCATGGTGTAAGTACCTACAATGTTAACTGTTAGCAAAACATAGTTAAACTTTGCGTCGGCGCTTTTGAAGAAACATAATTAATAGTAATAATTAATATTTTGATAAATTTCGTCATTCCGCTAGACATAAAATAAACAAGACTAGCAATGCATTAGCAATCTCAATATTGCATGAATATCAGTCATTATTGATACGTATAAAAATTTGGAGCAATTTCGCATTTGCAATTATTATTTTTTGTTTACTATTCTAAGCTAATTAATGTTTATATTAAGACAATACAGTCACATCAATAATCTAATAACATTTAGAATTGAACCAAAATCTTTATTATCGTATAACGTAGCCTATTTCTGCTTTTAATTTGAATATTTTATTAAACCTCCATATGAAAAAATATTTTTGAATATGAAAACCTTCCTATTAAAAACTTAATTTTACAGTTTGAAATGGAAATTATTTTCTATTATCAATGGAAATAAAAATAAAAATATTCTTTTTCTTTTTCTTTTTAAAACGACTAAGGTTATACTACTTTTTTTAATAAATTATGTTAAAAACATGTTTTTAAATAACTTTCGAAAAATATCAATCGTCAGCTCATTTACAAATGCATAAAGCTTGTACACAAAACCGACCAATTAGAATCTTCCCTTTTTAAATTTTTTGATATCATTAATCTGAAAAAACGAGATTTTAGTTTCACAGTCGACCATTTTAGTATTACATATGTAAGTTACGTTCTATTTTGTATAAAAAATAATTTAATTTCGATCGGAATTTGGACGCTCAACCGTCAGATAAGTTATAAAATGATGTTATATATAATACACTGCGATATTTTTTTATGGTTATGCAAAAGTAAATGTTGCGGTACTTTTCAAAACAATTATTGCAAGAACTCTAGACACCGCCAATGCATAATTTAGCTTTAAGGATGACTACAAAATGTTGGCTAGCCCTGTCGCAATAAGTTGTTTGTTACGTAAAGTGGCGGTAAAAAGAAATCGATTTTGTCGCCGCATCTTAGTCAATTAAATCAGGTATCGTGATTTACTTTTAAATGGCAGTAGTATATAGACGGTGCTCCAAATTCACTAACTGTATATATATTTCTCGCAATAACCGGTCAGTTCGCTCAAGTAAGTAAGTATTCTGAACCGACAATATGTTAATTCGAACCCCTGTAATTAATTATGTTAACAAAAACATATAATTTTGGTTAACGTAGTTAATTAAATGAATCTTATAACATATAGATAATCGCTGATTCAATTTCTTTTTTGTTTATAAATATCAGATGATTGCATGCGTCATGTTAATAACTTTTTTGCTGTAAGAATTCGTTTAAAACATTACTTGCACATTTATTTCTTTATTAAAACTTTTACAAACAATGACACAATTTTGCAAATAATCGAATGTCATAACTGTGTTATTTGTTTATTTTATAATTAATGATCTATCATTCAATAATTTAACAAACTCTTGTACATATATTACAGTTAGTATGGCGTATAACATAACGTGATAATTGTTTGGTTACATCAAGTGGGGATCGCTGTAAACAAATGTCTCTCGTCATCTCGTGAGACAAATTCCCAGTTCCGTCTGTATAATTACACAAAGTGACCTCTATCGATGGTTGATTATAATATAACTACTATTCTGTTAAATTGTTTGTAACAAGCAGATGTCTAGGCGTTGATTCATTAGAGGAACACTTGCCTTCATATTCCAGAAAAATAATTCCTTTTTATATAAAGGAAAGTTAGTTTATAAACTATTTTATTAAATATTTTTCGTGAACGCTTCATTATAACTAAAGAGTCGAGATTAGGCACTTAACAATTGAGTCACCTCGCTACGTGTGGGCGCAGCCTTGCTAAAAGTCTTTATGGTCATACAGTCTATATACGGGCGTGTGTAGGTCGCATTGCCGTTAAACTGTATGTATTTTTGATATTGACGTATCTGCTAGCATTTATTAAGCCTTGTTCATTATAAACATAGAAAATAATAGAGCGAGAATCGTCTGGGTTATATTAAATCGTTTAGTTTTCGTTATATAAGCAGCTAATAATTATTCACAAAGTTAGTCCTTGAAATGTTACTGACGTTGCTAAGTTCTCCCTAAATTCCTTCAGATGCCATCATTCATTCATTTTCACTGTTACTGTACTGCTATTCTAGGTTATTAATTCATTATTTTTCGTTATTTTATTGCTATATTTCGTTATTATTTCCTTATCATTTTCCACACAAGTTCCTGTGAATATTTTATTCTGATAAGATCGCCTATTTTACATTTTCATATATTACCGTTTTCATAAAGAAAGTATATAAAAACAAGTAAATAAATAAATATATTAAGAAAAATATTTTTCAATATAATTTTCTCCTACCTCCTTTAGAAAACTGTTAGAAACCAAGATGTATGTATCGATAAACATGTTAATTATCCGCCCAAATACAGAAGGTATAAATTTAGTCAGAACTTTGTCTTATAAGAAAAGAAATCAGATGCGGATACAAAAACTAAATAACTTTGATTTTTATACATATTTTAGTTTGTATTGAGTTTAAACCTATAACACTTGAATAGCACGCTCTTAAACTAAACTAAACGGTCATTTGAAATATTTGAATATATGTGTGTTTTTCTTTTTTTACATTCCTTTCTATCGTACTGAATTATATTTGCATGCTCGTCGAAATTGTTGAATAAGAAGATCCATTTTACAGCACCTAGCGAACGAAAGTTCGTAAGTAGATCAACAACTGTCAACATTGTCTGAATATGTTTGTCAAATTGTTTAACCTGATATATCTACAATAAGAGTATAAATATGAGTATGAGTATGAGTATATTATGGACATAATTACAAAAAAACCACTCACGACACCAACACTCACACGCACCTCGGCTCTAGCCGAGCACGTAGAGTAGGGAACACTTCTACACCGGCCGCTTACACGAGATTCTCTCACGTACCCGATCGGTTCACACCCCCTAGACCATAGGGTCTATGAGACTAATAGGGACTATAGTTACTAAAGTTCAACCTCCCCTACATGTTTAACGTAGAATCATGACGAGTTTAAAATCAGCACACATACATATGTGTACCTCCGACACGGCATCAGGCCGATGGAGTCTGCGATTTGCGCAGATTCCCAATTATATTTTACTTGGGCTGAAAGCCCGCGGGCCCTGAATGCGATAAAGCTGTTAAAGTCAATAGGCTACCAGCATTAACATCTTCGAATCCAATTACAAAAAAAAAAAAACAAACGATATAAGTTACGTACGTACGTGTACGACTTGGATCGAATATATTGATAAATTTTTGCTTCAGTGCGGAAATCAAATTCAAGACCTTCGGTTTCGAAAGCTGATTATGCACCTTTTATTATATGTTGTACACTTTAAAGATAAAACTCATCTCGTAATAAAATACAATATTGAATATTGTGTTACATAAATGCAGTGTTAAGGTCAAATGGATAAAGATGGGCTTCGGAATCTCAACCTCGATGAATCAAGAAAATCTAATCTAGATGTTTTCAGTTAGTCAATACATATTGCGAACTGTTGTAACTCCACAAAAGCAAATCTTTTTTAAAAAAAGGCAAGCAATTGTGAATATTATCAACACATAGTAAGTACATCTTGTTGGTACACAGACGGATGTCTGAAAACCATTCTAATTTTAAGACTAGGCATAAATTGCCACAGACTAATGTATGATTTAAGCTCTAACTAGTTATTGTGCAGTCGGCAACAGCCCAAATAGTGTACGTTCAACAGTCGACTTCTATAAGCTGATAATAATTTATGATGACTGCAATTCTTTTTGTACATATTTGCGACCGCTTGTCGAAGTGGTTAGAATATTTAAACTATAACTTGTAGAAATACAAAAAATATGATAATTTCATTATTTATTTTTGCACAATAAAGAGGTTGATAAATAACTGAAATATTATAATTTTCCGGGTGTCTATTTGTGTATATTTGTATTTCAAAAATATTGCATATAAAATTCTTCACCAATCGTATCGATATAAAAAATAATTTCATTGCATCAGCGAGATTTCAAACAAGGAAAATCCTTCCGTTTGTGGACTTACATAATAAAATCGCTTAAATGTATTCTATACCTCTTTTATTTAATACTTCTAGACTTTTCAGAAGAGGTAATCGTTCCCGAGTCGACTTGTTATACAAGTCGACTCGGGAACGATTACCTCTTCTATCTCTCTTCTTTATATTTCTATATTACGAAAAATATTCAGAAACTGGTAAACTGTTATATAACTAAGCTGGATACCTATTGCTCTGTATATCTCAACAACTTAAAAGGCGATACTCAGTCTGCTTGGGAAATATAGTTCGCAAAAGGCTTATATAATAAACGAGTTTACTGATCGAATACTTCTGACAAGTCGACCCAACCATTTATCTCAATATGACGTATTTGTTACTTACAATCTTAAGGATAAATTATTTTTTGCAATCTCTCTACTAATTTAATTATTTAAGATTATAGTTCCTCATGGAAAGTCATAAAAGTCAAGAATGTGTCCAACACGACCCGACTGGCGGTTCATCGGGGAGTGCTTGTTCCGACTCTGATGTACGGTAGTGAAAATTGGGTTTGGCAGAAGAGTCATGAAAGTTGACTAAATGCGATGAAAATGAGAGCAATGTGATGAAAGAAGTATGTGTGGGGTAACTTTGAATGATAGGATAAGAAAAGAAGATATAAGAGAGCGATGTGGAGTAAAAGAAGGTGTCGTGTAAGAAGTCGAGAAAAGGATGCTTAGATAGTTTGGGCACATAGAGAGGATGGATGAAAGACGACTGGCAAAAGAAATTTACGTTGTGTGGATGGAAGGGTTGGAAGGGGAAAACCACGGAAAACATACCTTGACCAAATTGCCGAAGTTTTTAAGAAATGCCAGGTCATGAGTACCTTTAACCGACGGGCTTGCATGAGGAGAGTGATAAATGTGGAGGAAGCAAGGAAAGTATGCCCAGATCGTAGCAGATGAAGATCTGTGGTCTCTGGCTACCCCTACAGGAGACAGGCATGACGATATCGATGTATGTATGTATGAATAGTTAGCAAACTAAAGTGGTAGTGGGCTGGTCACATTTGTAGGAGAACCGACAACTGAAACTAACGAGTATCGGACTAGAGACCGTATTTTGGTAAACCTAGTGTAGAAAACTCCCGGCTAGATAGAGCGAATATGAAACTGGAAGTATGTAGCCGCCAAAAACAAGCCTAATTATATATATCTGACTGGCCGACAATGCATTTGTTATGCCTACGATATTGCGAATGTCTATGGCGTTGATTGTTTTCTATTAGGCGACATGCTTGCTCGTTTGCCTTTCTATACCATAAAAAAGCACATTATATTTTCTTCGTAGAATTTAGTTTGAGCGTATCTTCCCTGGATTGGGCTTTTACTTTGCAGTTAACTGTTTGTTAATGAAAAGGTATCTTCATGATTTATTATTGTATATGCCTTATAAAGTAATTAGGCATTGAAGAGAATGTCATATTTGGTGACCCATACAAAAGCTAAGCGCGTTTTAAGTTGCTTGTTGGAAGATTCTTTGCATAGGTGAAGTATGTATGGTATAATAAAGTTTTCCTTGAGTACAACTCAAGGAAAACTTTATTATACTTGACCTATATTTGTTGTAGCACTGTAAATGTATCTCGGTTATTAACCATAACTAGTTGAATGAAAACTTCAAAAATAGAATTCATATGTCGTCTTCAAGTCATCATTATATAGGATAACAGCTACATCTAACCAGTATTATGCATATATTTTAAATTATGACCTTTTCAAATGTGGATCTAGTTTTGCTTTTGTAATTTGTGTTCAGTATCTTCCGGGTTAATTATTATATCTGATTAGCTGATTTTGATATACCGGATGTGAGATTTCTCGTATAAAAAATAAGAACTATTTAACTTAATAATGCTATAATTTAAACTTTATAAGTAAATAAAGTTTAAGTTAAAAGCAATAACGGTACTTGTACGGTACGTCGTATTACTCTTTTTTAAATTATCTGTTTAAAATTAAAAATTAAATTAAGTAACTTTGTTGGCGCAGCGACTCAAAATGGATCTTGGCCTCCGTATAGATCTTACACCACCGTACTCTGTTCTGCGTCATCTCTTGCCAGTTGCAAATTTTAAGGTTGCGCAAGTCATCCTCCACCATATCTCATCAGCAGTACCTGGGGCGTTGTCCAGTTTTACGACCCACATACACTCTCTTGACTGCGCGATCCTCCCCCATCCCTCCAAGTGTCACCATAAGTGCAACGAGTTATTAATTCGATGATGTCATCCATTCATACTGATCCATGTTGACATTAATAGGTTATACACGCGTTTGTTATTTAATGGGATAATATTTATAATTTTGTAAAAAAAAAGATATGTTTAAACGATATATTGTAAAACAAAGTTATTGCTTATGAGATAAACTACAAATGGGTATATTGTTACATTAAAACGAGAACACCTGTATATTTGACAAATGACGATTTGATATTTGGTGTGCTGGATATTAATGTAGTTCGATTAAGACGTAGACATAATAAAAGTAATGAAATAAATACGTACATAATGGTCTTATAAGATGTCTCCAAAAGTAAATAGTTAGTTTTGATAGAATGACTACCAATTACTTAACAGGTAATCAGACTAAAAATATACTATAATTCGACATAATTTCGAAGCTGTTTTACTTGGTAGTCACATCCATTATGTTGGTCATGTGGTAACAATACATTGGCCTTTTTAAAAATAAGGCATGTTGGACTAACCACATGCTTGCACAGTCCTTACTACTCAGGTAGACTGTCTGTCAGGTGTACTGTCTTCCAATTGGTATTTTCACGTATATTCTAAGTAATGGATCGGCTTTATTTTATGCCGGATAACCACAAAATGTGTTCTTTATTTTGACCTATTTACTGTAACAATCCAAATAGTGAAGTTGAAAGTATTTCTGTTTAAAACTAAGCATCGTCGCATCGATTTCTGCATTAGGATAAATATTTTTGTGTACTATGTGTATATATTCTGAGCCTGAATTTATGTCCAGGTTTTTGGGTTGGGTTTCATTATCGTTACATAGCCCGGTAAAAATAGGCATTGACCCTTACATTAATTCATAATAAGCTAAAAATTTACAGGCACCTAAGGGATACCACTTTAATAAAATCCTGAAAAGTCCCTATTGATTCCGTGTGTGCAAAAAAATTTATACAAGGTCAAAGGTCGCAAAAATGGGTTTTTTGGAATTTTTGGCCAAACGGTTGGTTTTACTATAAAAAGAGTTAGACTAAAATTGTAGATCAGGTAATTGTCTACTAAACTTGTTTATATACTTTTTTCTCTAAGGTTTACCATTTTGAGAAAAAGCCACTCGAAAGTTAACTGGAGCTGTATTCAATTTTCAGCTTGTTGTTCATTAATGCAAGTCTATTTTTGTTTTGAGCTAATTCGAACGAGCTAATAATGATCTATACAGTGGGGCTTTGTGTGTAAGAAAAAAAAAATATTTAAATTTTATTTAAATTAATGGAGCGCAATAAATAAACTCTCGCTAACGTTAATTCTATATTTCAACTTAAGATGAACCATGGTTGTAATTTATTAGACACATTACAAAAGGAAATGTGAAAGGTGAAGATACAACGCTAAAACATTAGAAATCCCATTACCGAATTTCGAGATTATTATTATTGCTTCGCATTTCTTTTATTAAAATGCTTATCAAGAACATTAATTTTAAATGTGTAGGTACATTATCGGTATATTCAGCCACAAAAAATGTTGCTTCTTGGATGTTATAAATCGTCCGTGAGAGACGTAGAGGATGATGATGATGATAATGATGTCATACATACATACGTACATATTGTCAGGGATAGGCAGAGACCACAGATCTCCATCTGCTACGATCTCGGCATACTTTCCTTGCTTCCTCCACACTCATTACTCTCCTCTCAGGTACTCTTGACCTGGCCTTTCAAACTTCAGCAATTTGGTCAAGGAATGTTTTCCGTGGTCTTCCCCTACTGACCCTATCATCCAGTCGTTTTAATTATTACTTATTATGGTAATTCCTTATTATGTCTTCGTAATTACTAAAATATCGCCATTTCGATTATTGGAATATCTGCTATTCAGTCTCTGCATATAAGCGAGGTTGACATTTGAGGCGATCATATCGATAGCCAAGCCAACTAGGATATCAACAACCAATTGGTTTAGTGGGGGGAGGTACTCCGTACTACAGGTCTACGAATTAAATGGTTAAGGGTTCAATTCCAGGATCGGGATGAATATTTATGGACTGCATATTATATGTAGTCCACAAAATTCATTCATTCCATTGACCCCGTAGGCGGTAGTCCTGCCACTGAGCCAATTGGTTGTTAATAACCTAGTTGGCTTGGCTATCGATATAAGCGCCTCAAATGTCAACTATATATATATATATATATATATATATATATATATATATATATATATATATATATATATATATATATATATATATATATATATATATATATATATATATATATATATATATATATATATACATATTACGAGTCTGGTTACCCCGCCAATCCGCATTGAAGAAGCGTGGTGATACAATGTCCGTTTCTCCAGCAATGGGAAGGCCTATATTCAGTAGTGGAACATACATGGGTTATGATAGTAATATCGATAGCCTCTATATAATCGGATTCAAATATCAACCTACCAACCATGACTATATATATATATATATATATATATATATATATATATATATATATATATATATATATATATATATATATATATATATATATATATATATATATATATATATTGAAATAACATCGATTTTTTTAAATCGAACGGAGGGAAAATAAAACGCTGATAAAGAGCTGCATCGCTGTTAAGAGATGCCCGGGCCCGCGGTCGTCATTCTCGAGACGTTATCCTCAAGGCGAAGTGAACGTCGCCCAATTGGTTAGGAGTTACTTTTTACATTTTTAAGTTCGTTGCAAAAGTGTATGTAGTAACTTGCTTTGTATTTTATTATGGTTTCAACATCCAGGCTCGGGACAGAATAAAGTAGAAGGAATTGGAGGAGACCTATACTCAACGAGAGCCATATGCTATGTAAATATTACAAACACGTTCAATTGTTAAGGAAATAAAGGGCTCTATTATTACAGTTTTAACAAAAACTCTAGTATCGTTTAAAATATTACTTTTAAAAGAAATCCACCCGCGCGGCACTCAACTATGGGCAGCATACAATGTGGTAATATCAGATTATTATGGTAAATAGATAATACAGGCAAATTATCATAGTAACCCTTACTATGATAATTTATAATTGTTAATTTTTTCTGCAAGCAATTAAAGTCGGACTAGCTTATAATTTCTTGCATCAAGTACCACACTCTTGTAAAATGAGACTGTTGCATAAAAACTTTCCACTGGGCTTCGTTCAGTAAGCATTGAGAGCAGAGGCTCTTTCCCTTGCTTTACACCTGTCTTCCTTCCCTTTATTTACGTTTTCTCTTATAGTAGACAACACATCAGCAAAGCCCTTTGGGTTGAGATGTTCATGGGGGCGGTATAGCTTTCCATCCGGTAAAACCTTTACTTGTTTATTTTCTCCTCCTCAGTCGTATACTCCGGATGGAGTGGTCGTGATCATGGATAGTCTAATAAGGTGGTAGTGATTTCAGTGAGGATTCTATATCTCTTTTATTTGTGTTACTGGGTGTACAGTCGGTTATAGAAAATTTATAGTAGAAGCTTGAATGAATAGTCAGTAGTAGTAATGTCTGCATCTTGTATTTAACCGGCCTCGTTGTGCTTCTACTCATTTAATTATCTTTACTATAAAGAAGGACGAAGACGAAAGAAGAAGAGACTGGACGGCGAAGTATTGAGTGTTATTACTGAAAATACCACTAAAGGATATATTATATATCTTTCTAGTGACGTCCCAAATTGTGCAGTGGCTGAGTGCTCGATTTCCGAGTCAATGACTGTGGATTCGGTTGTCGCATTATAATCGAACCCACAATCATCATTCTATGATTATTGTATGAGCGGCAGATATTTGTTATCAATCTGGGTTTTTTTCCTTTTCAATTGAGAAATCTAGTGTGACATAAGGCGTTTTATTATTAATGATATTATTTATATTTATTTATTAAATCTCCACTCGTCTCCAGTGGTATACATTTTATATTTCGAATTTGCATGGTCAGTTTTGCTTGACCTTTTCGGACTGCGTAAGTCGTCATAAAATATAATGTTATCGCCGGCCATTGTTGCTTTAGCAGCAAACTTTAATCAAGATTATATTGTTATAAGGCAGACTTGTTCCAAATTATATCGTCTGTCACATGCGAACGTCAGAAAACTGTGTAACTGGTTCAACAGTATGAGTTTTTAAGATAATATAATTAATATGAAAAGATTTAGCTAAGTTATATATAATAATAAATATATAAAAAACGTTATAAGTTAATCATGCTCGCTGTATATTTTTAAATATTTTTCATATTAACCCTAGATAATGTTAGTATATACATTTACAAAATTTGTAAGAAATACTAGAAAATGGAGTGAATTTCTTAGTTACTGTTCTCTTATTAAACGTATGACCATATAAACATATAAACATATGACCTTATTAAACGGCAGTTTTTTTCATATCACAAATCTATATTTTTCACAGCCTATATATATCCCTCTGCTGAGAAAGGGGAGGTCTGTTCCTGCAGAATTGAGGAATCATTTCCGTAGGAACAGACAGTAACCTATCACGCTTTTCCACAGCGAATTTGCGGGGTAACCAGACTCAGAAAAAATATCTCTCGACCTCTAGTGTAGTACATATATTTACTATGATGCGAGGATCGAATCTGCGACCATTGACTCCGTAGGCAACAGCCCCTTTACTGTGATATATTAAGAGGTAAATTGTTTTTAAGTGTCATTAGCTAAAAAGATTAGAATGAGAGCAATGACAAAAAATCTTACAAACATTACCAACTTACCTTATAAGGTCTGGAATAAATTCTAAGTAATGATACATTGGAAAGTGGGCATACGGTGTACGTTAAACCACAGCTAGCTGCAACATGTGGTAAAATTTGATTTCAAAAACAATTAGAAAGTATACCTCACAGTAGTATAATTAATTGTTCCTCAACTAGTTACATCGTTCATGGCGTTATGCTCTTCATGCTGACTTAATCTAATCTCATGTTCAAGCGAAATACTACACCCGATACTTAGATGTAACAAATAATAAACGGGAAATATTCATTTTCGATTTACCGGATATAAATCAGTCGAAGAAAATTTTATTTTTATTTTATTTTTACAATTTTAGGAAAGTTAACAGCTAGGTATTTAAAAATATATAAATATTTAGATTGATTATAAGCCCAATTAATAACTTCCACAGATACTTATAAAATAACATAATATGCGTATCAATAAACCAAACAGTACAGCAAATAGGTTATTAAACAAAAGCATCAATGAACACTTCACAGAATAAAAAATGACAGATAAGATACAATGCATATACAAACGTTTTTAACACATAAATTAACTTCTGGTGCCTAGACCGCTACCTACTATAAAATAAATATTACTTAGCAATCGCTTCAGCTTACTAGTTCTAGTAGTAAATTGATCTATTTCACAATTCATTCTTATCACCTCGATTATATTTCCGATATTTCGTTAAAGGAGCAGGATGGTCCTTTAACGAAATATCGGAAAAGTACCGTTTGTTTGTTTCTTATACTGTGTCTTAATTATAATAATGTTGATATAGTGCTTTGGACATTTCTATTATTTCATGATGACTTGTAATAATATTGCTACAATTCTTGTTCTACAATTCTTCTTCTTATCGTTAAACAGTCTTAACGGAATGTAGGTTTGAACTCACGACGCTAGATCGTAAGCGGAACACCTAACAATGAGGATACAGCGATTTCGTTTTCATTGCTCCTAATTGTTAATTTAGAACGGTTTTGGAATTGTAAAACGGTTGCAACAAAGACTGCGATAACTGTTGAGTTTTTTTGTAATTTTAATATTATTTTACAAAATAAATAAATAGCTTTAAGAGCTACATCCAAATTAGTAATCAAAAGTGGAGCGTGCATCGATCCTTTTCACATAGCGCGAAAATATCGGCTTTGCACAAATAAATAAGTACAATGACGTCAGGTAACAGCGCTTTCTTTTAGCACATGCCACATTGAATAAAAATAACATATAGGCTATAAATGATGACGATCAATTGGCTCAGTGGCGGGGTCCTCCGCGCGTGGAGTCAATGGTCGCGGGTTCGATCTCCGCATCGGAATAAATATATGAATGGATTACAAATATTTATTCCGAGTCTGGTAACCCCGCCAATTCGCGCCAATTGGCAAGCGTGGTGGGTTAACGTCCGTTCCTCCAGAAATGGAGAGAGTGGGACATATATAGTCTGTTAAAAAAAATGATGCGTAATATGCGACATTTATAGTATTAACGTGTTACGTTAACACGTAATGTTAAGTCTTTTGCCTTTTTTTGTTAAGTATTTTAAAAGGATGAAAGTATTGATTTTTTTCTTCCTTTTTATATGTGTGTGGTACATAATATCACAGTGATTTGTCAAAAATATTTGAAAAATCCTTCCCTAACGTTCTATTGACTGCACATTGACCTTCTACTATTAAATTATTGTTTCCAGGAAAAAAGGTGCCGAAACCCACCCACGGCGCCGCAAAAGATCGAACGAGTCATCACGTTGTGTCAAGACGAGATAAAACTCTCCATACTAAGAGGTATGTATGTACGTGCTAATCCTGTTATCCCTTAATACCGGAACGAAGAACGCGTCTTTGTCTGTTTGCTGTCTCATATAAGTAACCCTTGTTGGGTAAAAATACGCACAAAAACCCGAATCCTTAGAGTTATATCACTCAAGATTCCGAACACATGAGTAAGCGGTCTTTAGTATCCCTCGCGTACTGTTGCATCGAAAATTGGGGTCACCCTTTCATTATTTTCCTTTTGTAGACAATGATCTCAAATGAAAGTTTTAAGTTAATCTTAAATTTCGGTTTAAATTAACTTAAGCATCATACATTGGACCACAACTTAGTAATATGCTTATGTTACTTAACGCAATCCATAAATGGCCCACTGCTGAGCACGGGGAAGCCCGTGGCCTATTTTTAGAGGGACAGACATTAAAACACCAGACTTGTCCAACGCGAATTGATAGTGAAGTAGACTGATTGTTATTATGATAATAAAAAATATTATTATATTGCATCTACTTTTTAGCATGTTTATACTTTTCTTATATTGAATAATATTCACATATTATTAATAAAAAAAGTATTTATAAATATGTATTACAATTATCACCTTGATATTTGTGTTAATAACAAAAGTTTTTCAATCACATTGCAACTAGAATGAAAATATCAGTTATCAATCCTAATAACACAATTAAAATTATATAATTATTATTGTATACTTGTCTTCTGTTCAGTGATTAGAATACCTGATTTCTCTCTTGTATACTCTCCTCTTGTATACTTGTTTTGTTTTCAGTGATTAGAATATCCGATTTCTCTCTTGTATACTATCCTCTTGTATACTTGTCTTGTGTTCAGTGATTAGAATACCTGATTTCTGTACTAAGATTTTAACTTTAAATGGATACTGTATCAATAACTATGTCATTTAATTATTATATTTTTCTCCCCACTTTCCATTTGCCCAACAGATGAGTCGAATCGTACGAATAATACACCTGTCTCAACTACGCTTAGCTCTCGATTAGCTGAGGTCACTTGTCAAGGTCGTTATTGTACTGTAGTGAAAGTGAACGCAATGGTCTCTACGTGCTATGTATTTGCAATTAAGTGTATACATATGCGAACAAACTTATCTAGAAAGTTGTTTATTATCGTATTTATTTATTTAAACAAAAATACTACAGCACATCCGATAGCTAAAACTATTATAAATAATTCAATATTTATAGAGGCTACAATGGATTTATATTTTATTGTCTTAAACCTATAGAATACTTAACGGAACGATACAAATCCTTGGTTAATCTATAATAGATTTTGTATACTTATGTCTGTGTTTGTATGTGTGCTTATGCGTGGGCGCGTGTGTTAAAGGTTAATATTTATATAATTCATATTTATTATGATATGTATCATTCTTTTTACACATATCAAATTTAAAATTCAATTTTATTTATTTCTTCGGCATAGGAAATATTTCATATAAGTTTCATATCTCGACAACAGCAAATTAAATTAACAAAAAATTACCCATTACCCTACGTCTAGATTATAATTTATTAGAGAAAATCTACAATAATAATAAGTTAATCATTACAAAAAAAGTTGTCGACATTAGTCTATTTAGGTTTTAAGGTTAAGATAAACTTTTAAGGTTTTTTTACACACACCGGTTTTAGATGTTGGATTTGTTTTTACTTATATTGCCAGTATTAGCATTATTTTTTTTTTGTTAAACATTTTCTTAGTCATTTCTTGTCTGTATTAAACTAAAGTAGGTTGCTGTGAAATTCAATGTGTTCAATATTTTGTAACCTTGTTTCATATTATCGAATGCTGGTAAAGGTTACATGTTCAAGTTCAGCGTCGTATTTGTAAGGCGAAAGCCACACCGGGAATAATGCAAATCGAAATTAAGTTCATTTAGTTGTATTTATTTTCTGATGTGAAATCACTACGTTAGTTCGTTTAGTTTGACTTATAACGGGGCATGAGTACAGCTAACGAACTTAGGTTCGTTATGCTTCGTCCCCGGTGGGGCCTGCGCTTAACAGTCCGTCCGACATAAGCACGACGTTGTCACTTTGTATTGTTGTGTACTCACGCCTTTTACGGTTGATTCATTGCTATTTGTAGGTATAGAACTGCTTAGGTCATTACGTGTACACTCATGGTTGTATTATGTATATTTGTGTGGCTGTCTGTCAATGACAAATATGGCTCTAAGTAGTGACGTAGCGGAGGGGGAGGGGGGCATCATGCGCCGGGCGCTATTCATAAAGGGGCGCTAAATGTTCCGCAAAACAAAAAATTGCTGTATGATTTATATTATCATTGATTTATAGAAAATATATTTTAAATTTAGTGCCAGCGTAATATAATAAATGTTAATTTGTAAATAAAAAAGAACACTAATAGGCTAAATCAAACTGTAATATATATATATATATATATATATATATATATATATATATATATATATATATATATATATATATATATATATACATAATAGAAATGGCGTGTCTTTTTTACTGGCAGGGCTGACTCGACCTGCGTCTGTCAGCATTTCCTTATGGCATCTATGCTGTGTTGGTACATAAATTATCTCCTTTCTCGGTTTGTCTGATAAAATAATATGTTATAATAAATATTAGTAGTGTACAAAGTACAAACATTGTTTATTTCAGAACAATTTATTTTTATTTCTTAAAAGCAAAGTTGAACGCTTGTTATTTTAAAACGATGATAATATATATGATAATAGATAATAACTTGCGATATTTATTTATTAATTTACGAGTATATTTTACATATAATATTATATGGTTTCCGAATGGGGGGGGGGGGTAAAAAGGTATTGTGAGGGCACGATTAAAGCTCGCTACGCCACTGGCTCTAAGAACTTCATAAAACGATAATTGATTGATCTTTCAAATCTTTTTTTTTTTTGGAGAAGGGATACCAAAACGAATAACTAATGAATGAATATCTGTAGAAGGAGGAGGAACTAAACATTTTGATATAACCTTGACTGGTAATTGAAAATGCTTGTATTCTTTATAACATGCTATAACGGTATAAGCTCGCAGATGTCTTTAGTGTGTCATACTAAACTCGTGACTGAAGATATTTTTCTTCTGCCAAACATGTTATAACGGTTATGAATTGTCAAACGATACCAGCCGATTTGAGTTTCCCTCAATACATATATATTAACGAGTGCAATAACACAATGCACAATATAAGGAAGACAATATATTTTAAATCAAAGGGCGCCGTGAGTCACATTGTAAATGTTTAATGTATAAAGTATCATATAAATTCCTTTAGTGTGAGAAGTCTAGTTTACCATGCCTCTAAATATACAAAAGACATATTTATTATCATATTATTGGTATTTAAATTATCATATTAGTGGTAGAGCCACGCTGCAAACGAATACTTTGCCAAGAATGGCATATCATTTGTCTGAAGCATGAACGGGCCGGCTCGCCCGGGGAAGTACCACACTCCCGCAGAAAACCGACGTCTGAGTGGTAGCTAAGCTTTCGTACGGTGAGTAGCCTGAGTTCTGGAGTCCCAACATCCTCCCCCTCCCACTCCCAAAATGTCACTTTTCTTAAAGGTTTTTTTTGTTGATTGCTTTCCATCAGGTGACACGCCTGCTCGATTGCCTTCCTATCCCATAAAAATAAAGACCCAATTATTTTCTTCTTCATTTATTTTCTTCTCCCCCATTTATAACTCCCTTCTTCCCCTCCCATCTTCACAGAATATCTGAATTTCGAAAGGTTAGTGCAGTGACCCAGAGGCCCCATTCCTGTCCCCTTCCTTTTTTCCTTCTTCCCCTCTTATTAATCATAACTTTACCCTGAGGAAGGTAAGACGGTTGTAGTCCAGATGTTCATAGACTGCGATAGTTGCTTACCATCATTACCATCAGGTGCATCACCATATAATGTAACTGATTTAAATAATTAACACTTAAGAACTCTTATTTTTCTATTGAGATTGAATATTTTAATATATTTAGTGAATAATCCCGTGTATTTGAGAGCTTAAATACAAGGGATTATTAACTAAACATACGTCCAATTTTAGGGTCCTTTCAATTTTATTATGTAATTGTTTATTACATATTTATTAACGTATCCATTTCTATATATAAAAGACATATTTACCGATTATTCTTGCACTATAAATCTTATGAAACTTGTTTTCGTAAACTTTAAACCACCAAGCAAAGAAAAGTAATATTTATTTTTTAACATATAACTTCCCTATACGTAAACTCAAAATAAATTGTATTTGACACCGAGAACAAATTACAGGCGTATGAACTCACTTGAATATATGCGCATCGAATGGTTATTATATTTCAATAATTAGTACGCGTTAAAAGTGATCAATCGCTTTAATTACTTTGCTCATTAATGATTTAAGTGGCGTTGATTATTAAATACATATAAATCGATTATATAATACGATAAACTAATTCCAATGAATAATATTATATTTTTTTTTCATAAAGAGGTTAGAAAGTAGACTCTTGCTGAATTACTATCAATTCTACATTAGATAAGAGTAATGCAGATATGTTGCATAACCTGACAATACGAGAATATGTATATATTTATATATATATATATATCGATATAGATATATATATATATATATATGATAGTATATATATATGATATTCTCGTATTGTAGGTTTGTATCAAAAGAAATAAAGAAAGAAATGCACGAAGTTTACATTAGAATTAAAGTTCTTTTATCGAAAGAAATAAAGAAAGAAAAGCACGAAGTTTACATACATAGCATTGGAATTAAAATTATCTATATAAAAAGAGGAATGTGAGCGACGAACAAAGCAATCAAATTATAACAATCTGGCTACAATTCGCTTTACTCTTTTAATATATCCGGTGCGTATCACAGCAGCTTAACTGCTTTTGCTTCGCAGAAACAAGGAAAGGAGCGATTCTTTAGCTATGGGAGATGGTCTATGTCACTATGCGTTATAAATAGGGATAGCTACATGTCAGACAGCACGGTGCCCTATCTCACGAAACGGGTGTATTCTTCGCATAGTTGGACACTTAAATAATTAGAGTTGAATTATTATTATTTTTTATATGTTATTAACACACACACACATCTGCACACACACAGATCACATCTTTAATAATTTATTATATTATCTTACTTAATCCATTTTTTATTATCCAGAGTGTTTAATCTATTTTTTTTCTTTGTCTATTGTTTTAATATTTATGTTATAACACTTATGTAATATTTATGAAGGGAAGAGCCTAGTTTCCCACAGCACAGGGAAACCTAGTGTGGGATCTAGTGTCCTGTAACATATGTAAATTTTTAAAATTATTGTATTAGATATTAATTATTATTATTATTATTTAAATGCATAGTACATCTACAAAGTAGACACATCCTGCATTTGTAGTAGTCGTGAATATAATATACACGACCGTTCAGGTTAAGTACACCAATAACAATCAAACAAATTTGTTAATATTTTTTAACAGCACTAATTTAAATTTAAAAAAGACAGAAAGAAAAGCAGACAGATATGAGTCTCTTGTGTCAGACTCATTTCAAGCATAACTCATAATTTTTCAAATTAACTGACTCGTAGTCAAATTTTTTTATGGTATAGGAGGGCAAACGAGTAAGCGTGTCGCCTGATGGAAAGCAATCAACGCCGCCCGCGGACAGCCGCGACACCGATGGAGTCACGTACATACATTATGTATGTACACATATCTGTAGATACATTATGTATGTACAGATATTTACAGGTACACAAAGATCACTGGTTGGTCGATGTCTATCAACTTTGTCATTTTTTTTAAAGCAGAGCAGGCAAACGATCATGCGATATACATATGTATGTATGTATCTTTAAGTATATTTCAGCGCATCGGTTGGAATTAGAACGAGTGTCATCTATATATACAGAATAAAGACGATGAACAAAGACAACGAACAAAGACTGACAAATATTAAAATAAATTTATTCCAACATAGCAACCTATATATTTTATAACAAACACATCAAATTACCGCAAAACAATAATTAAAATATAGCTTCATATTTTAGATACATACTTTCATGAATTCCATTCTAAATAATTTATTTTAGATCAGATACAATTATTATAATTATTTTATATAAACCAATAATATTCCAACAGCCATCTGCCAACAGATGGCGCCACAACTCATATAAAATTAAGTTTTGTCTATTGCATAAAACATATTTATATTATCTATATCCATATGTATTCGAATTCTGGATGCTCAGTCAATTCGCCTTCGACAAGATTAGGTTAAGATATATAAGGTTAAGAAGATAGGGTTAATAATGTCCATTCTTCTAACATGGAGACACTTGGCCTAGCATGGGACGTGTATGAACTGTGTAAAACAAATCATTAATATTACCTTTGACTGCTTTCTTATCGTGCGATTTTTATTCTTTTCCAACTTTACGTATTCAACAGTTTGTCGGGCCGTAACGTCCTAGTTGCAATCATCGTGAACTCTGCACCACGAAGTGCAATCGCGACCTATTTACGTTGCATAAAAGTTGCACAAGCGGCAGAACGCAGAACTCGCGGAAGAACGCACAATGTTCAATCAAGTTATGAGTTTCTTTACGAAATATCTCTATGCAATAGCGAACGCGAATTATGTATTTACTAGCTTTTGCCCGCGGCTACGCTCGCGTGGAATTTGGTCTGCCACATTAAGTTCACATTAAGTATTAGGCGCTCCTTTCAAGTCAATTATATCGTGATAACTTTTAAACTATTCAGCCAAATTACTTAGTGTGAAAGACAAAGTTTATCTACATGAATTACTGAAAGCGACAAATGTATTAATTTTGATAAGTATCTAATTTAATTAAATTTATGGTTCACAATTTTGGTCATAGTGGCTTCCACATAAAAGGTAGATACATGCTGTCGCGGACTTTTATTTAGAACTATTCAAGATAAACAATCCTACAGTACATCATCTTTGTGTGACTCCAATGGTTTAGGCAGCCTACGCCAAGATGCTCAGAGGCCAGATTTTTTTCCGACTTAATTGACATGTATCGTTATATTACGACCAAAAAAATTACCTAAAATCATTACAAATTGTAGCCTATATGTTATTCTGATGTATAACCTATATTATTGTGAAGTTTCATCCAAATCCGTCCAGAAGTGTTTTCGTGAAAGAGTAACAAACATACATCCATACTCACAAACTATCGCATTTATAATATTAGTAGGAGTAGGAAGCGTGTTGTTGATTTGTGTGCGATGCATGATGATTCCCAGGCATAACACGGTGGTATGGGTCATATGAATTGTGTTTAAAACAAATACAAGCGGGTCCTTGTTATCATCATTTTATTTAAAATCTAATTAAAAACGTATTAAGTTTATTTATTTATTTACCATTAATAATACACGCGTATATACATAGTTGTGTTAGAGACTGGACATTGCAAAACATCTATTGTTGATAATATTACAAGGTTGTTGAGTTCTGGCAGGATATTGTAACATATTACTACCGTTTTTTAAAATGTTGTATTATCAAATAGATCGATCAAATAATTGTAATTTCTAATAGTAAATAACTAATTCTTGTTTTAATCTCGCTGTAAAATAGGACATATTTCTTACTATTGAATGGCAAAAGGTGTTTATTTAAGTAATAAAAACCATCGGCTTCCATCTCAAAATTAAATGGGTAGTTTTGACCTTTCGTAGATTTATGTAGCCATAACCGTATCTTTTAGGAAATTATAATAGTATGTATAAAGTAATAATAATAATAAGTGGGTTAAATTCAAAATTCAAAATTCAAAAAACAGCCATATTGTGCACGGCTAAGATCTCAAGGAACCTTGCCTTTGTGTGCTTGGTTTATCCCGCCACGAAGGATTAATAACCCTAGTATTTATATAATTTTTATAGTGGTTAAGAGAGAAATATGTAAATAAAGGTGATAATAATATATTTATTGATCATTATTAATATACAAAAATTTACGATTTTGTTTCCCTGATTGCCGAACTTATCGAAAACCTTGCACTACGATGGACAGGACCCTTAAATATCACATTTATACGTTACTTAAGTTAATTGAGTGACAAATGAAATATTAAAAAAACACTGTGAAATAAGAATAAAAACTATAATCTAAATTTATTACGATTTTAATTTTGATTTTTTATCATACACAGATATATTATTTTTTGCTTAAAATTGTGTAATGAAAAACAAAGTTATACAATAATTGATTATGATATTGTTTATGTATTATACAAAGCGCGATCTAATGGTCAATAGCAAATTCTTTTAGACAACTATTCGATAGACAAGGTGTTAAAAAAAAATTATTTGATGTAGGCTGATGACACATCGATAGGATGGTAGAATTTTTTTGCATCTTGCTCTCTGTTTTTTTGGAAATAAATATATTTCGTACTAGAGATTATAGTATAATATTATTTGAAATATTGGTAATAACATATTATAAATATTTCCGAAATTCAAACTAACCATATCTACGAAATATTAATGAATAAAGAGAATGTACTTAGTATTCGTGACATGCCTGTCCTAGATACCTTTGTTTACGTCGTGCACTTTACCTTATAATTGGGTATTACACACGCTTGACGGTGTTCCTGCGAAATTGGTTTTTGGATAAATGTTAGGACCCTAATAGAAAAGCCTAGCACAAAAAAATACAAGATTTTTACCACTTAGGTAGACTCTGCTATCAGTTTACTGTTATTTACCCATGGTCACCTCATATAACACCCACGGGAAGAGATTAGGGGATTCTATTGATGAGGGTGGTCCAAAGAATTGTTCGGAATAATTTCTGCTGTTGAAAAATATCATTCTTATTCACCATTTGGATGAGTGACGATCCAGTACGATGCATTTTTCTGAAATTACATTCCACGTACCGCAACTCCATAGAACCAGTTGCCTTCAGTTGTATTTCCGTACCGATACGACATTAGACAAAAACCAAGGTTATACTGTGATGCCTGTGGTGTTGCAGATGTCTATGGGCGGCGTTGATTCCTTTTCATCAGCTAACACGATTGCTTCCCTATCCCATAAAAAATGTCGGAAACAACATAGCCCATATTTATCCCAATGCGACATCCAGACTCAGAACAAATACCTGCAGACCATACATATCTATATTTATCCCGATCAAGGAATCCTTGACCATCGACTCCCGAAGCTGTAATATAATAATAATACTAACGAGTCGCATACTGTATAACAGTATGCGACTCGTTAGTATTATCGAAATTTAACTACGCGGACACTGTATATGGACCCCGCCTACTCGCTCGAACAGAAAAACTTATACAGCGCGTACAAAATGCATGTGCAAGATTTTGTTTTAATATAGCTCCACGGGAACATGTTACGCCATACATAAATAAAGCTAATATAATAAAAATGAGACACCGCAGGGAGCTTCATTTCGCTACCCTTCTATTTGGTATGATTCGTTATGAATCCCCGTCATATTTATATAATAAATTAACATGGTCCCGTAAACGAAATAGCGCTGGCGATACCAGAGCGCCTAGGTCATTGCTGGTTGTTCCTCGCCACTGCTCAGCTGCGTTTCGTGGTAGCTTTAAATACGCCGCAACCAAATGTTGGAACAACTTGCCACCACCTCTTCGTGACTTGCATACAATAAATATATTTATTTCTATTTCTATTTCTAACTTCGCAAGTTGGGCAAAATGAATATACTAAGTACGCTAAATGGTCCTAATAGATGAAGAAGCTATCTTCAGTTCGTATTAACAATTGATATGACGGACAGGCTTTCGTTTTTCACGGCGAAAAAAGATTCCTACCTTGAGATGTTGTTCACTCTAAGATTGTAGTAAAGGAAACCGTGCGACTCGTAGAATTTAAAGATTACAGACGCTAATATGATATATACATGTATTAATGAAATTTATAGTTTTATATTCTTTCATTACAGAGGCTCTAGACGTCATCAAAGAAGAGCACACAATGCCTGCGCAGAGGCGGCGAAACAAGCGAGAGGTTCCTTTCACACACGATGAAAAGCGAATTGCCGGGGTAAGTTGTAATAAAAAAATTAAATAAGTAACAGATAAATAGATAGAGTAAAAGTATTACTACTAAGAACGTATGGAATATAATAATTACCCGAGACACCTTTCTATGGCTATAGGTCTCTCCTAATGTGCGTGACGTAGGTCGATCCTCGGCTTCAGAAAGGCAGACAATGTCTTCCGGCATTAAGTTCTCCTTTGCAATTAAATGTGTACAAAAAAAAAATAATTACATTTTACTTCAGCGGTAGTCTGTTCTCCAATTGACATGTCCACACCATTGCCACTTCAGTTTGTTAACTCGACGTAGACTTCAGTTTGTAGACTCGACCTATGTCGGCGACTCCGATTTTCCGGCGGATTTTCATCATTCTGAATCATACCCAATATGTTTTACCTAAATAAATACAATACTGCTAAATATCTAATTTAGCAGTATTGTATTTATTATGTATGTGCACAGTTAGAAATTTTACTTAGCTAAAACAAAAAAATAATAATGTGTGTTTTCTACTGGAAGAAGTGGATTTACCGGGAATGCAAACTAAATCTTTCCGAAAAAATGGCCGTTAGCAATTTTTCCACATTGCACATGACACGTGTTTCGCCTCAACACGAGGCATCATCAGGTATAGTCTATACTCTACGGAAGATAATCGTTATTAATTTTTTGCTTTTGTTTGCTTGTCGTGGATCTTACCTAAGTAAAAGTTTTAACTGTCCACATGGTAATGGATTCCCGCAAAGTAACTCCTGACTCCATTAATCTTTATATTATATTTATTGTTTTCTTTATTCATTTTTTCTCTGTTTCCAGTGTCTACTGCAGTGCGTTTACCGGAAAGTGAAAGCAGTAAGTAACGCTTTTACCAACCGACTTGTATCTAAAAGTAAGAGTTAACTGACTTCCACACAGATTTTACAGATAATGCGACACGGTTTAGATCACTTTTGGCGTAAGAAACCTCCGCGGAGTGAATCGTTTCTGTTGACATCGTTTGTATTGTCGTTGTTGGCATCGTTTTCCAAATCAATAGATAGCTGTCTAGTGACACGATTGCCTTTAACTTATAAAAAAACGCTAGCAATATTTTTAATATTACTTAAAGTCTCGTTCAATGTTTCAACTGAGCTAATAATGCTAATAAGCTAGGAAATAGTTTACATTACTCGTCTACGAACGAATATGAATACGAACTCATGACCTCAGATCATTAACGCGATCTTTTCTTTAGATCACTTTTGGCGTAAGAAACCTCCGCGGAGTGAACCGTTTCTGTTGACATCGTTTGTATTATCGTTGTTGGCATCGTTTTCGAAATCAATAGATAGCTGTCTAGTGACACGATTGCCTTTAACTTAAAAAAACGCTAACAATATCTATATATATAAAAATCAATTGTTGTTCATTAGTCTCGCTAAAACTCGAGAACGGCTGGACCGATTTGTCTACTTGTGGTTTTGAATTACTTTTGGAAGTACAGGGAAGGTTTAAAAGTTGAGTAAATATGTTATAAATATTAGGAATATAGTAAAAGCAACAATTTCGTTTTTCCTTAGAAACTATCCCTACCTGTCAAATATTTGATGTTCGTCTCGTCGTTCAGGAATCAATTAAATTTAAAAGTCGCTTAGAAATTAAATTAAATTCATAAGTGATGTTTTTTTTTCATTTGTTTATTGATTACGATTTCTTTCTGCAATTATCGTTCAGCTTTTTTATTTATTGATTCAGAGGCGGTACGAAGCTTGCCGGGTCAGCTAGTTTTTAATATTACATAAATTATCGTTCAATGTTTTAACTAAGTTAATAATGCTTGTGCTAGGAAATGGTTTACATTACTAGTCCAATGGAAGATACGAACCCGATCTCACCCGACTCAGATCATTAACGCGATCTTTTCTAACTGAACTATTGTTGATTAGATTAGAAGTTGTTAATGCTGGTAGCCTATTGGCTTTAACAGCTTCACCGAATACTGGGCCAGCGGGCTCAGCGTCCGCGGGCAAGTAGATATTTCGAAATCTGCGCAAATCGCAGATTCCATCGGCTCAACGCCGTGACAGACGTACTGTAAGGTGCTAGCTGTACTGCTTATGGCGACACATGGGATCTTTAGGGGGTTTTATCTACTATAAAATGAAATACTTCCAAGTGAAATTAATTTATTTTTCTATTCACTGTACATTTATATTTCATCCACATTTTATCCACACTTTATAAATATTATTTATTTGTGCAATGAAAGGCGATATGTTACGTCAGTTGATCGAATGCATTTGTTTTTATAAAATAATTTATTTCTTTTTTATTTTAAATTTGAAAATTACAAATGTAAAAAAAAGTAATATAATATAAAAGGTTTTATTGTCTTCAATTAAAAAGTTTTAAAATTTTCATTAGCGATACATTTATGAATGTATCACTACAGTACATGTATGTGTGTCGATTTTAATTTCGTCATGACGCTATTGTCATGACATGACGTCATGACGTTAGACGTGTAGGGTGAACTATTGTTGCAAATAATTTCGTGTTTTCTAGAATCTAGAAATTTTTATAACATATTTTTATTTATTATAATAGAAAAAAACATAAAGAGTATATATGACAATGTATTATATTAAAATATGTGTATATTATTTGCAATAATAAATACATTAAATTGACTTTTTTGAACATAATAATTGTAGAAGGGTACAATGTAGGTTGCTATTTTTATTTTATTTTTTTTTAATTAACCTACGTTATGACGTTTACTTTGCATTCTGAGCAGGTAAATTGCTTTATCCTTGTTATTATTATATCCAAGGAAGAAAACAAAGATAACAGGATTTTGCTACAAAATATAAGTTATTTTAACTCAAGATTCAATATTTTATGGTTCTGTCACAGATGAGATTGCTCCAATTTGTTAACTATAAAACTTGCGGGTAAAGTCATAAATTTGTAAAAAAAAAAAGAATTTTCTTGCTATTTATTAACTGCGAGAATAAATCTTGGAACAGAAATATGACTGTCATAAAAGATCTGCGCAAAGGCAGGCTGTGTTATTTGTTGTGTTAAATATATTGAAATAGTGTAGTGACCCAGGTATTTGAGGTCGCGCACGAAACGAAACTATCTTTTTTCAACTAAAAACAGATCGTGTCCACCGCAATTCGAGTCGAGTCATTAAAAAAGGGGTATATATTATCGTTACCCTTAACTTATGCACATAAAATATTTATGTTCTCTTGAATGTTCTCTTGAAATAACCATAATTGTTTATACTTTTTCTTTTTGCGTGTATAGAGCAGATGTTCGTTTAGTTTAAAAAACAAAGGTATGAAATTTTTAAAGCACATAAGCACTTAAAAGAAACGTTAAGAGAGATTTATATTTTTATATGGAAAAGGAAGGCAAACGAGCAAGCGTGTCGCTTTATAGAATGCAATCAATACCGCCCACAGATGTCTACAACAAATTAGACATTGCAAAAGCCGGCCTTTGAGAAATGTGATACCGGATGTACGTAATACGTAAATTAAATGAACGAGATTGAAGAGATGAAATAAAATATAACTTATTGTTAATGTCTTGTTGTCTCTCATCTTGTCTGTCTTTAAATGGCGTCACCAGTGGGCGATGAAACCGTTTAAGCGGGTTTAGCCACATTTATATAAAAATATATTGTAGGTACACGCAGGCATATTTATCAGAATAAAAAAAAAATGATATATTTTTATTACGTTCTATAACTTTTTATACAATATAACCAGTTGTTTATATTTTATAAAAAGTAATAAATGGACATAGTTCAATTTGATAGTTCAAATGAAACTACATTAGTTCTATATACTATTTTTAATATTTTGTTTAAATTAATAATTCATCCATAAAAATAAATTTGTATCAACATTTGACTCAATCGCTCGAACATATGATCCATCGGGATCAATAACCTTTTTTAAAGTGGACACGTCAACAAACCATACTACGCTTCTGATGTTATCCATTGACGTGTCCACGTATCCCAGGTTGTCCACATATTTATTAACTTCGAAATATGTTTCATACAATTACAGTAATTGTATGAAACAATATTTCTAAGTTAAAATAGAATATAAAGCTAAAAAATATATGTGCTAAAAGAAACGATATAAGATTTCATTCTACAGTAGCATATTACATATTATCTTATAGCACGTACTAAGATATATAATTTAAAGTACTTACAAAGAGAAAATAGACGATGGCTCAGACAAAATCTACACTCATTGAGCATAGAAATTGATTTTCTGCTATCTTGCAAATAAATAAATAAATTTTTCTTGCAAATAAAAGATTCTAGTCAATCATATTAGTCGACCATTCCTCGGAAATCCTAGATTTTTAAACTGCGTACAACGTATATTTAAATGCCTTGACTGTGCACGCAAAAACAACTCACTTATCCAAGTCCTCTTTTATCCAATTGGACGATTATTTCCCACACGATCAAAGGAAAATCCTTCAACATCCTCATCAAACAGATGAATGAGAAAAAGGAAAATAAAACGTAAATAATACATATATACTTACATATTATCACGCCTGTTTTCAGTAGGTATAGGCAGAGATCGCAGATCTCCATCCACTACGATCCCGGCAGATCTTCCTTGGTTCCTCCACACTCATTCACATATTCCTCCATCCTTCCTCTTACTTTCATAGTAGGGAAACGGCTCTCCATTATTCGCTTCAAGCCCTCGTGGAAATCGAGACGTGACGGGTGGCGAACCATGTCGTCAGTGATGCGGTAGTAGCTAGGAGGCCGGAATCGCATACCTGTATACCAATACCACAACGACAGGACATTCGGTTAGGCAAATATACTCCCTGACCGTAAATTATAACTTACAGCATTCTTCTCCATATCGACCTCAATTGATCTTTATTAAAAATTTCTTTTCAGGTTGACGGCTTTGGTTTTCCGACGCTAGAAGGTTTGGTGAGTCTTTACTCCGATGGCGTCAACGAACGTGGATACTTCATGACCGTACTGGACGCATCACGTGACTGTCTTATGAGAAACCATGACAAATTCTCCAGGACTACGCCTATGGGTACGTAGTTTGTGGAATATATTTGACAAAAAGGGACAATTCGCTATATACCTACATTCGCTGTATACCTACCTACATGTAATAAAAGAGTTCAACAATACTTTTCCGTATGATTTTTGATCAATGTTTAAATAGCTTCATCTCCTCCTCTTATGTCTTCCACACCTCTGGAGGAGTAGTTGTTATCATAGATCATCTTATAAGGTAGTAGCGGCTTTATCGAATCTTCTCCATATCATTTTATCCGTAGCACTTGGTGTGTACAATCAGTAATGGTACACCTAGTAGATGCTTTGTCCGTTCCTTCAGAAACGGGAAGACTCATGCTCAGCAATGAAACATATACAAGCTGTGCAAAAGAATTACTGTTTTAAGCTGCAAAAAATGTTCTAGGATTATTAAGCATTAATAATTCGATCGGGCAAAAATTTATTTTTATATAATATTATATATCCTTGTTTTTTTAACATTTAGTGCGTGCCAAACAAAAGTGTGTTTTGAATATTCTTGTTTGTATTGTATGGAATACAGGCAATTTTTTTTTAAATGTCAAATATTTCGTTTTTACTTTTCAGATAACGGGCTCAACTGTGACGTCTCATTCGACATTTTCGAGTGTATATCCGACCGCATTGGTGAATACTGCGGCACTTCTGGGCTGTAAATTTAACAATAAGCCGTTTTGAATACATTAATTAGGTAAAGAGTAAGTGTGGATACGACGGATTTTTTATTTTTTTTACGTTTCTCATCCTCTTTGCCGCCTATGAGTACGGACAATTTAGTAGTCTTGACATTTGGTATTTCTTAATGTTGATCGTCAAAAGTGTTATATACATATTTTTCGGTTACGATGAAGACCATCTGCATTTGCAGAATGCAGATAAGTGCCTTGGGGCTTACCCCCCTTTGCGCTCAATTCGGGGTCAACGGCTCCCCTTGTCTTTATTAATATACTTAAAATATACGCTGTGTCGACCAATTGGCTCAGTGGCGGGGCCCTCCGCCCGCGGAGTGAATGGTCGCGGATTCGATCCCCGCATCGAAATCAATATATGTATGGATTATAAATATTTATTCCGAGTCTGATAACCCTGCCAATCCGCATTGGACAAGCGTACGGGTTAACGTCCGTTCCTCCAGAAGTGAAGACGCCCGCACTCAGGAGTGGGACATATATGGGCTGTTAAAAAAAATTCGCTGTGCACTTATAGACCCACACTAGAACTCCTATGATGTCTGTATTTGTAATAAATACACATGACAAGAAGGACAAAGGGCCGCACTCCCAATTAATCTTCTTTTTAAACCAGAGCACGCAAACGAACATTCGGATCAACTGGTGGTAAGTAATCACTGCCTCCAATAGACATTCGCCATCCCGGAGGCGTCTCAGATTCGTTGCTGGACTTTTTAACACATACGCTCGTTTCTTAAATGCCTCTATGTCGTATTTACGAGGGAACACTGCAAATGGTACATCGTTCTCAACAAACAAACAACCAAATTAAAACATAATTTTCTATTGTTTATTTACTACTGATAAATTTATATAAATATATTATACATAATAACTTTATGCCTTTACAGAATAACCAGCGCTAATAGAGAAGAGAGCAAAGAAGCAAGCTAAGTAGCTCATAACAAAATAGAACTCATATATTCACTGTTCTTTGTATAAAAACTAAATAAAAACGAGGGTTCATTTTTTTCCCCGCTGGATTCATCTTGAAGAAATATTAATGACGACAATAAATGAAATTTGATATATATGTATGTAAAGAGTTTTTTTGTAAATGTCGAAAATCATGTTTAGAGAAAATATTATTGTAAAAAGTTAATGTATGTATGTATGTATGTATGTAGGTACTATATATGTTCTAGTTTTCTTTAGTTCCCTTATTTCTTCAATGTTTTATTTCCTTATCTGTCATTATAGACATGTATGTATAAAATATTAGTAACAAATTAGTAATAAGACGAGAAATTAATGTGTACTTTTGAAATCACTTATTATTAACATTTTTAACTTAATTCGTCTAAACTTCATTTTTTTCCAATATGAAAATTACATTTGTTAGATTTGAGATTACGTTATGTAATATTAATTTGGTTACCATACATAAAACTATATAATAAGCTGGAATTGATTATTGATAATGCATGTATTGTATATAGCTGTAATTAATTAACCAAATTGTGATGCTCAGTAACTATTAATTATTAGGTTTAATAACACCCCGAAAGTTTAAACGGATAATATAAAAGTTATAACAAATATAATTCATGTAAAATACGTGTATTATTTCTGATTAATAATAATTAAAGAAAATATCGCAAAATAAATTTCAGAAAATTTAAAACAAATTTCATAGCATGGATTGTTTTTAAAGCTTTATAACGAACTGATAGAATAATGTAGTTTAATGTTAATTATATTAAATGTTTGTAAATAAACTCCTTGTTTATTTTATTTCTATAACCTTAAAGTTATAAGAGAGAGACATATTCGGATTTTATATATTGAATGACCTAATTAGTTGTGGTGAAGGTACCGGTTGTCGCGTCGGGATGTATATAGGATGTATTATCATCATACATCATATATTAAATTTGTTTGGATGTATGATAATGATGATGTATGGTATGTAATGAACCTGTATTCCTTCAAAATTTGGGTGTACCATTAATCCGACAAGCGTGGTTGGTTAATGTCCACTTCTCCAGAAATACGGAGAATCCATACCTAACATTGTAACATAGACTGTGGAAAAAAGCCTTGAAAAATTCCAGTATACTGAAAGATCTCTTATTAATGATTGGTTTTATAGCTCTTTCAAGTACCTCATTCGTTCTGGTTGCTATGATATCTGGAATTTTGAACAAAATATTTTAGAATTGAAAGATGCCTTTTTCCATTCAATAGCAAATAGTTCGCAATTGCTCATTACTGGATTACTACAAGGGTAGTTCCAGATTAATCAAAAGGTGATGTGAGATTTGAAAATCCGCAATATACGCAGAGCTAAGTATGGAGTCGAGTTTCGTCTCCGTGACAACAGATAACTGATGTATACTAAAAAAAATTATTATTATTTATTTATTAGGCAAAAAATAAGTTACAGTCTTAAATATTACAATATAATATAAACTTAACAACGCCTGGATTATAACTCTTTAAATTTGCGCACAACAAGGGTACATTCGGACAATAGGGTTACTTGGTTAATAATGAAATACTATAAAATTGAACAGATAGAATTAAATTAAAAAAAAGTTATTAAATAAATAAGAAATTTAAAAAAGAAGGATAACAATGATTTTGGTGATCTATCAGCTGCCAAAGATAACATGCAGCTATCGCTTTAATTGAGGTATTTAGATGTTAAAAATATCGAAAGTTTCTGTACCATGGTGGATAAATATATTATTGTATATAGATATATATCTATATAAAATAAGTATATATTTGAACGGTATATTGATAAACTAAGAACGTGGCAGTAGATCTACCGTATCCGCTATACGTGTAATAAAATTTGCCCATTTGTAGTTCATAGTGGTATGAAAAAATCTACAATAGTAATCTTCACAAAAAAACTTATAGTTTATCCCAAAAGCAATATGATTTATTTTACAAAATATCGCTTTTAACATATTATTTAAGAAGAGTAGCTGATGATCTCGACATCAGAAGTACGTAACTGTGAATTGATAAGATATATAAATACTAAGTACATATATATAAAGCTTAATTTTTATCATAATTTATTAGTACTTTATAAAAACTTGTTGAATATAAGACAAGTTAAACAAAAACATGGACCAACACAAAAAAGGAGAAACAAAATTTTTCATTATGTGGACAATCAATTTTTAATATTGATGAGTAAATTATGCATTTGGTCTTTATTTTACCTTCCTTTAACATTTTACTTACTTTGTATATTAAGTTATTTAAATAATACGCCTGTAAAAATGTGATAGTTTTATGGAGTCTGATACTATTGCTATTAAAAAATTTTAAGCTTTACATTACGATTATAAACATCTAAGAAAAGCGAATATTACATTGTGTAATTTACGGTCATCGTCTGCAATTTGTAAATCAATTAGACAGGACAAAAAGACAAGACAAGGACTTACTGTCATATTGAAAAAAGTTAAAAGTCCTAGCATTTGCATCGACAACGCTGATATAAAAATGGGACATATAAAAATTATTTCCTAGTATTAATTTTGTAATAATCAACTTTGACTACTACATTTTTTTATGTATGTTTATCTCATATAACTTGAGTGAAGTAATAAAACGCATGATTTTTTAAAGCATGTTATAAATTTAATTTATAATAATAAACTAACAAGCTACAAAACTTTGAGTAACTTTGAACTTGTGGAGCAGATAATGTATATCAACACCAACTATAAGAAAATGATATGGGTTTTTATCTCCATTTTAAGTTCACTTTCTGGGCTTTCTTTTCTTGCAGGAATTGTGATAAAAAATCGTGGCCAAATAATATGATGGTATCGTCTTCATAATCTATCAATGTTTCCGTTACAATCCATAAGGCTATTGCCGTAATCCCTACATTTGGCAGGCGGATTGGGAATTGGATCCGTTTTATTACTCAGGTAGATGTTTTTTGCAGCACCTTATGTCAAGAAATTGGGTACCCTACCTATTTTATTCCAGAATCCAATAAAGGTATGTGTGGTAATGATTTATGGAGTCAGACGTTATTTTGCGGAAGTTATTCAAATATCGAGTCAATAACTTCAATAACGCACACGAATCAGTATACATACAACATCACTTTTCAACAACGTACAAGACACGCGTTCCGCCCCAACACGAGGCCTCCTCAGGTTTAATAGAATCTACGGAAGACCAAATCTTACCAGTACTACAGTATTAGTTGTTGACTCTCCATTCGATGTTTGATAATTTTAAATAAAAACCCGGAATAAGTAATAGCCAACGTGTGTTAAACCATAAACTAGTGATTATCGTACAAGTATATAAAAAGATAATTATGATACAAAGAAATCGCATTGATGATGAAGTCATTAAAAATCGGGAAATAAAAACTCGTGGGAGACGGCGGACAGCAATGAATGTTATGGGTAAATCCTGCGAATAAATTTGATGATTGATAACATTGTTAGTTGAGAATAGGCAAAGTATTCTCAGTTTACTGGACTGATTATGCGTTACGTGACCCATTAAAGGATTCGATTTATTCTATTAACATTTTGTTTAGGTACAGGTATGAGGTCAGCTCGTCCAGATTTACCAATCAGGACGAATCGAGCTCGATCGTGTGGTCAAATAGAAGACGAACTTCTTAGAAGTAGCTCTTGTTGCGTTTAGTTGTAAGTCCTAAGTACCGGAAGCCCATTTCTACTCTTGTTTTCTTCTTCCTTCTACCTTACTCTTTATAACCAGGAGAGGCGCACTGCCTTTGCCTGCCCTAAACGAGATTGAAAATGAAATGAATGAATTTTTTCATTTAGATTAATATCTTCCTTACAAGAATTTTTAGTGCATTATACAGAAAATTGCATTTAACATTTATAATTATGGAGAAAGAATATTTTCATCAGAACATAAATTACATTAATAAATATTTATAATATATATTAATACATATTTATAATAAATATTATTTCAGACTAAATAATGAAATTATCGTTCAATCAAGCGCATAATTTCCCGCGCTATGAAATATACTTTTTTTAACACCCCCATGAATACTTTTCCCGCCAACTTACACTAGTTACGTTGTTTTTATTTCATTTTCATAATCTTATATTATTATCAATTTATAATTATGCTAGTTTATTATACAATATAGTTCGATTAAGGCGTATAAGTGAAGTGATTTGAAATATATGCGTGTATCGTCACTTTTTACGTCGACTGAAAAAGTCCATAGTAGGTTTTGGTATAATAGCCACCACTTTATCAAGACAACGTGACAAGCTAACTAGACATTTCAAGAGATTTGGTATTATTTCATTTTACTTGACACTGGCATAATAGTTTTAACTAATTGCCATCAAAGAAAAAAACACCCCGTACGGATGTGCCCCGTTTTTACAGATAATAAATACATTAATAGAAGCTAATTAAGTACGTTATGTATGGCGAACGTATTAAATACGTTCGCCATACATTCAACAATGTTAATAAAATTAAAACGGTGTAAAAAATGATTTTTTGTTTCGATATTTATTAATTGACGATAATTATAAATCATTGAATAAATCATTGAAATAAATCGCAGCTAAATTAAGTTTGCTTATCTAGTCAGATGCGTCAATTGTTTTAGTTGTTTGGCAATATCGTTTACGAAAAGCAGGTTATTTTTTAAAAAATAGCAGGGTTTTTTTTAAAAGCAGCAAATTACTATGCTATCAACTAAGAAATATAAGTAAAACTATCAGCTAGCAATGCCAAAATAACATTAGGCAGTAATTTTAATTATTTTTGTCAAGAGTCACACAAGCAGTTCCGAATCTTATTAGTAACGACCGCAACTACTTCCTACTCATAAAGCACAAGAAATAACAAAGCGCGAACAAAATTGACGATCTCTATCTTCCATTGTCACTAAGCCCGTCTATCCCACGACCTCTAGGGATCCGTACTCGACTACCTAGTAAATTCAATTGTGTGGCTATAATGTACATAATAAGTTTCACCTCTACCAGTTAATTACGTTAGTTTTTATTAACAAGGCACACTGTGAGATAATACAGGATAACAGAGTTAGATGTGTTCGGTGATTTTGTTTTTTTTCCACGTAATGTAGATTACATTCATTCGGGTTCCTTCATAGCCTACATTAAAGCGTAATTTATATAATACTGCAATTTGATTATCACGAACAATATAATGGTGAACTTGCTATATATTGTTCTTTGTTTGAAGCAACAGGTAAAGTGGGAAACGTATAAAAAAAGTTAGCATATTTTTACTTAGCTCCGGAAAGTGTAAAATTGCTTGATTTTTATTATCTTTTTAACACTGTAAAACATAATATTCTTTTTCTTTTAAAAATACATACGAGTTAAAAGTACATACGTCTAATACATACAAGTGTGTCCATATAGTCAAAATATAATGACTGCTCGCATTGTATAAGTAAATATGACTGAAAATTAAATAAGCAATAAATCCGTAATCGGCTTAATAAAGATCATTGTTTACTTATGGACAAACTTAGGTCCACAGGTACACTCCAATTCCCACTCCTCCCAATCCCACTCCCATAATTTCACTTTCCTTTAAGGTCCGCAACGCTTCCGTACTGCCTATGGCATTGCGGATGTCTATGGGCGGCGTTAGTTGCTTTCCATCGGGTGGCACGCCTGCTCGTTTGCCTTCCTATGCCATAAAAAAAAGTCTATTAACTTTCTTCATAACAGGAGCGTTGTCATAATGCCTGAATTACAAAATAAATGGGTAATCTGACTTCACCACATTAAAATGCTTTATACACCAGCATTTCTCGTAAAATGAGTATCATTACAAACACATAAATAACAAAGACAAACGCCTAAAATCGGCATAAATATATACGTGTTACAAGTATTGATCCTTATTCGAGAATCGACTCTATAACTATTGGCCCAGAAAATGAACATTTCACCACTGTGGCATGTGCTGCAAAAAAAGGGTGATAAGTAAAGCAAAAAAAATGGTGTTCAGGCCACCAAAAAAAATATAGTACAAAAACATTATCTTATAATCTATGAAGTTTATGAACCAAAGCGGATTCCTCTCGAAAATATTATAGTTATGGAAAATACGTCGCAAGGTAAAAAAATATTAAGTTTTATACCTGTTTAATAAAAGGTAATACACGTACTACTAAAAATATTAATTAATAATGATTTTTCTGAACCAACGTTCTTTAATTTTGTCAGTCACTTCACTTGAACTCATATTATTTATTTTTTTTTCGAAGATCAATTGTTTGATTCGAACATGTTAATGCTGGTAGCCTATTGGCTTTAACAGAAATCATTCTGTTTACAATTTAGTTACTACCAGCGTTTCGTTTTGATGTTATTTGGAATGGCAAAGAAACCAGAAAAGAAACACCATTATTCTTTTTTCTTTTGTTTTGAGTTACAATGCAGTCATATTTACATAAACGTTTTATACAGATAGCAATATTTTACACAGATAGTCTTATAGACTACCAGAAAAACGTTCAATAAGATGGAAAAGAAAAAAAAACAGATCTAAGCTGGCTAAATCTAGGCTGATTAAGAAATAAAATGTGTCATCCTCAAAATTTTAGAGGGATATTTTTATTGTATTATATTGTAATGCACATCTTCAAACACTCGAGACTTGCATTCAGAAGGCCCGACTTTTGACTCGCTAACAAGACAAGTATTCACAAAAACCAACTACTAAGCTAGGGTTGTCAATTATACAAAGGAAGTCTAAAGTTTTTATAACAGACTCACATGTCCGCGTACGTCTCTAGTGTAAATGTATTATACGTAATAGAAAGAAATATATATTATCGGTGGTTGTAGCAATCTATAACACGCCTACCTTTGTTGTACTAATATTTGTGTTCAAAGTTATTTTTCAATAAATTTACGTTAGGTTAATAAAAATAAAAATATTATGTATATATATTTTATGGAAAATTAACATTTTTTATTTAGTTCCAAATTCATGTAAACATCGTGACATCTAACAGTCAATTAATGATAATTATATCCAGGGTCACTCTTCGACATATGTGTACATTTTTTTAAACATACTATAGTAGAGAACAGTTTATTTCATATATTGTTTTAACGAAACGAGAATTTTTATTCAAACAAAACAAGAATCTTTCTTAACTATTCAAAATGCTAGAAACCACACGGCAATTGCCGGGGAGTTTCTGATATATAATACGACCACCCCATTTCTTCGTGGATCTCGTTGTGCTTTATATCATACAATTCCAGTCCAAAGGGAATGCTCGTCACCGAGGTAAATGAACGTTCTATGATTAGACCGACATCAATCATTACGGTCGCCTAAAACCTATAAAAAAAATAAAATTAAAAAAATAAAATGAAATAAATTTAAAAATATGTAATGAAATTTTTATTAACAAAGGCGTGTACGTTAATAAAAAAAAATATAATGAAATTTTTATTAACATTGGCGTACACACGTAACTCTGCCAAGACAAGTCCTAGTGCGGGTCATGAAGTATGTACGAGCACCTACCGTGAAGATGTTAGATGCCCTTCGGACATTCTATTGTCCCTCCCTTCGACCTCCGCACCCACACATCACTACTCGCCCTACCTGATTTTAATGAAAACACCTTTTTTTAAGTTAACTTTTTTTTAAATAACAGCATTAAAAAAGTTGTATTGTGGCTACATATTATAAAAAAGTAACACCCATAAAGGTGATGTTGATATAAAAATATAAATAGACAAATAAATAAATACAAATACGTACATAAATGAAAAAGAAAATACATAAAAAGCTTTGCACTCATAGCACTAAATTAGGATTCATTGTCTGGTGGGTGCCATCGATACTCACAAATCACATGATAAAAGAACAGAATAAACATTAAAGCGACTTAAGTATTCCCATCTGAGTTCGCCGAAGTTCCGCATTCTGAATCGATTTGAGGCAGAGGGAGATACATTGGACACATACAAATAATAACAGACACTAAATTTGGACTTTCATACAAAATTTGATTTTTAACGAGATTTGAAATCAATGTTCAGAAGTTAAATAGCCGGACTTTAAAAGCTTTCATTTATCTATTATATAATTTTGAAATACCAAGGAAATAATGAATTACTTAAGAAATGAGCATATTTATCAATGAAATGAAAGCTAGCAACTTGTATATTGTATTTGTGATGCTTCAGGCTTCATAGATATCTATGCGTAGTGTGATCACTTACTGTTGGATGACTCTCATTTTGCTTTACCGTAACAGAGTACTATGCTCCCTAATATCTAGTATAAAACATAAGTCATATGCTTAGTAATTGTAAAATATGTCCCTGTTATTCGTTAAGCCCGTAATGCCTTTACATGGTCCTCTTGTGGCACACCAGGTAATTTTACCACATTTTTGTCAGTTTCCTAAGAACTGTAAATAGCTACATGTATAGGGCACATAAACGAATATATCGTAAGAAAACAATGGTTTGGATGGAAGGACATATGGTAATGATGAGACCAGAGGCCAGCGCAACTTGATACGCGAATTGCGCAAAATTTTCATTTGAGGATCAAGAAATGAGAGGTCAACCTGTAGAAGCTTCACATCTGAGTGAATACGATTCGACACTATAATCCACGATGACCGCACCGGAACGGGCATCGGTGTACTGTTTCCATTGTAACATGAGTAACGATAGCTGAATATTATTTGATATTATTAGAAAAAAAAGACGCTCAACTAATAAGAATTCAATACAGGATGACACTTCCGCGTTGTTTTTAACACGTCATAGCAGGCAAAAAGTTGTTTCATTTTTTTTTTGGGAAACGGGAATTTATATTTATACAGATAAAGCCTATGTATCTCTTCAAAGCAGCAATAGCACAGTTGGTAAGGCTTGCGCTTACGATCTGATGTCGTGAGTTCGTCGAGGAAATAGTTTACATTAATAATCCAATGGAGGCTATTGGACTATTAATATAAACTGTATCATAGCACAAACAATTAACTTAGTTGGAATGGTTAACAAGAATTTTAATAATATAACAAAAAAATTGTTAGCCTTCTTTAAAAAAAAATCACGTGGTTACGTCACGTGGTATAAAATACTTATTTCCTTGGGTGTGTAAGTTAAATGTGTTGTTGATGATAAGAAATACCAGTAAGTGAGCAGTAGCAGCTTTCCCTTCCATTAATTAGATCATTAACTTAAGGTAGGCAATGTATATGTATAATGTAACATGGCTTCAGTATTGTGTATGTCAATGAATGGTGCTGTTTGCTTTTCAGTAAGTAACTCGCTTGCTAGTTTGCCTATATATTTCGAAAAAAAACTCTACATACAACACATTGAAAGAAAAGGACTTTTATCCTAATATAAAAAAAATGATGACATTTGATGATGACGACTAATTGTCTCAGTGGCAGGCCTAATGGAGTCAATGGTCGCGGTTTCGATCAACCAATACTCTCTCAACTCAGCCAATCCTCATCGGACAAGTGTGGTAGGTTGACGTCCGTTCCTCCAGAAATGGGGAAGCCCGTGCCCAGCAGTGGGACACATATAGGGTGTGCAAAAATACAATAAAGAAAAAAATATAACAAAATATTGTATATAAATCCGAATCCGACATAGTTGGCGCGTGGAACCGTTGCGTATAAGATCTCTCATCACAATTAGACATTTATTACAGCATTGTGCAACATTCCAAGGCTCAACGAGCACCCAGCCGACGAGGAAGTCTAACAAACGCCGGACGCTCAAATTAATGAACTCGATAATGAATGGGATCCCCTGGCGATCACTAAGGCACTCGATTCATCTCTCTCGTTGTTTTTATAAACTTATATTTAAAAATATATTTATAACAAGTCACTACAATTGTTTATTATTTTTGCGAAGATAGCATGGCTTATAAAATCTATTGGTTCAAAAAGATGTGGACGCCCAAAACAAACTTGGCAGCGTATTGTGACCACCGAAGTGCAGAAGATGGGCCTATCTTGCAGCGAAGTAAAGCTTTATGGCCTTAGACAGGCCGAGATGGAGAAACGTGCTTCTTTATCAGCTTGTCCACTAGTAGATATAGGGCTCTCCTAAAATGCTGCTTGTCTCTATAGGTTAAACGTTTTCAGTTGCTGCTAGTCGCCATATATTCATCTGCATCTGCATACATCTGCATATATGGCGATTGGCTGACTAGCTCCTCTAAGATACTCCATCGAGTTAGAAAGAATGAAGATTCTCTCGTATTTCTTCATTTTAAGTTAAACCAATAAAAATTAAATGAAGTATTGGATAGCAACGAAACTGGGGCCAATTCTTTTGAGGTTGTTCAAGTTTTGTGTGGGAATTCAATGCCTGTAAGATTCCACTTCTGGCCATAGGTCTCTTCCAAGTTGGTTGGTTGCATTAGTTTCCGTTCCAGAGATTAACGACTGCAGAACGAAACACTTCGCGTTTTCAAAATGAGCATAAACATAGTAATTACATATAATTAGTACACACTGCCAACTATTTGGACCAAGAAACAATATAGGCATTTTTAAAAGAGAGGCATGTCGCCCACGCCTCAAGCCTTACTAGAACAATGATAAATCGAGAAGGTAACATGCGCTAACGCATTAAAATGAAGAATTATATAATACAATGATCGTAATAGTCTTTTTGTCTAGCAGTACAAATGAAGATTAGCTGTAAAATATTTCAAAAATAGACTAGATAGTATTTTACAATCGCAGTTTAAAAAATATGTATTTCTGGTAAAGACGGAACTGAGGATGTGGCGGCCCTCGTATCTCAGTTTGCTGCATCTTCGTTAAAATCTGCCTGTGCACACAGCGAGATAAGCTAGTACGGCTTACTTGCGACACCTTTTGGAGGTACAAAATTACAAAATCATTTAATAAAATTAGTAACGATATTTTTATGCTTAATATACAATAAAATTATTTTAGCATCGGAATTCAATGACGAAAACATGTTATGATACACCTATCTTTAAAACTTATATACCTAAACGTCTTTTTTCTTGGAGCTTTTGTAATTGTTATGTCTAAGTACATCTCTCGAATAGGATTTTTAATTATTTTTAGTGCTGAATATTGCATATGTAAAATAATTAAGTCCGCAAATCAAATTTAATAAAAAACATATATTATATATATATATATATATATATATATATATATATATATATATATATATATATATATATATATATATATATATATATATATATATATATATATATATATATATATATATATATATATATATATATATATATATATATATATATATATATATATATATATATTAATTTATAATTTGTACCGAAAAATTTCGCTACTAAATCATATCTACATACGGTATACTTTCTGTCAGTAACCAAAACCATTTATCATTCACATCGCTTTTGGCATTTCTCAGAAATTATAGAAGATATTAATATTACATTAAAAAAGTAAATTAAATTAAAAAAATCTAATAGACATTGGTAACAGACTACATTGGTAATAATTTTTTCCAACCATTATAATAACTACTGAGGTACAAAAATAATCTTAAGCTTAGCTAGTAGTGTAGCGCGCACCTAATGTTAATAACAATGACGTCCGGTCGTTTTCGCGCGTTGTACTTTGTTGTACGTTCAATTTTAGCGCCATATATAAGCGAGCCTTTGTTTTTTACCTCCATAATCATATTCTATACACGGGTTAACAGTGCTCTGAGAAATGAAATATTGATACGAAAAATAGTGCAAAATGTCTTGGACTCTATTCAGTGTTCTTATTCTGTGTTTGTGCTTAGCAAGGACTCAGGTTATCCCGGGCAAGTCTAGGGCCGCTGATGGGGAGTATAACAACGTTAACACAGATGGATCATTCGATTTTGGGTAAGTAATGTTGTGCTACATAAATCGTAAGGATGTAAGGAGTGCTGAGTCCACATCCATCTACGTCAAAATATATATATATATGATAATAGTTATATAATAAGATGATTATGATATAACCCGTTACAGTGATTTGTTTCAATACTGCGTTAAACACACACGTACAAAGTCGAGTAAATTTTGGTCAGTTTCACAGTTCACGATTTAATACCACCAAAAATAAGCTTAAGAAATAGCATGAAATATACGATTTTTAAGATTTAATTTGTGAGTCTTTGAATATTTATTGATTCTTTATTATAAAATGTTTCGTTAGAAGTATTAAAGAGTTTTTATTTATTTATTATTTTATGTCATTTGCTGGTTTAATGCTAAGAGGCATGCCCTGTCAATATTTAAATAAGTAGAAGTAATATTATGTGGACGCAATAAAGTAAATAAATTTGAATCACTTTAAAATATGGGGTTTTTATAAGGATATATAAAATAATCTTGAAATACAAATAATATTATCATAGTAATAACACATATAATTGCATACATACATACATAACTGTTTGTAACATACTGCTGAAGGAAACTGGCTCTGTATAATCGTACGTATTTTTTTTGAAAAAAATAAAAAATGTGAGCGCCCATTCATCAAAGTGTGACTTATCACTCTACCCAAGTTAGATGTAATGAAACATAATCTTATATATTGTACATTAAAAATGAGTAACGATACGAAATTATGCCGATTTACATATAATATATATATGGATAGATAATTTTCTTTTGGTCTACAATGTATTTTTACTTGTTTAACATTTTTACAACCATACTTTAAATTTTATAATTTTATACATGAAAAAATTATATTTTTTAAATGCGGGAAAATTTAAAAAAATATTCTATTATATTATATATATAACATATTCTATTATATATATTTAAAAAATATTATCTACTATATTACTTTCTCAAAACATTAACTTTGTTTCAATAAAATTTGTGTAAGTAATGTGCATAACATTCATCATCTTAGCTATTACCATTACTTTATCTAATACCAAAATTTTCATCGATAGAACAGAGAATAATAAATATAGATATAGTAATATTTAAAATATAAAAAATTGAGCTATATGACAGAAGACTTAGGCTATATCAAACCAACAATAATTTACAAATATGAACTGAACGTACATAAGCTTTTACTAAGACGAGCCACCTAAGCTAATTTTTCCACAATCGGTTTCTGTCAGCCACCGTTTGATTCGTTCAATTAATTTCCTCGATAATTTTAAAATATACTATGCTTAATTTTCATATTAATAATTCACATTTCACTGTGTATATGTACAGTATTGAATAAATGTTTAAATAATTAAGCAGCAATAGACCGTGAGTTCTTATTTTCTATTGGACTATTAATGTGGATCATTTCCTTGCTTGTGCTATGGTCCACATCAATAGTCCAATGGAAAATAAAAACTATGATTATTATTATTATTATTATTTACTAATGCTTGTGCATTAATAAATAATAATAATAAAATTCATTTTTATAGTAACCAAGACTCATGAGTAAGAAATGACATTCTAGCTTAATAAATAAATAAAAAAAAGAAAAAACATATATTAAAGGTGTTCTTTTCAACCTGTTACACCATGTGCAATAGCGCAGCAATGATTAACGTAGACACAGTCTAGTCTATTCGCAATCATGGCCAGGGTGTTGTTGGTGATGCCTCGCAGCCTGCGCCACAGGAATGCAAATCTCTTGCGCATAACAGCGTAGAAGCACTACACGCGCCTCTGCGAACATTTCTGATGCATAATATGGTTATTAGCTTAGTTGAAATGTTTAACAAGAATTCTAGTAACATTAAAACAGTGCTAGTCCTCCTCTAAAAAAAAATTAATAAAAAATAAAAATATATTAATTTATAGAAATAAATTCCACTGGTGTACTTCAATAATTTTATTATAATAATTAAAAATATATGAAATGGTATAATTAATATACTCAATAAACATAAACGCAGGTATGCAAACAAAGACAGGGGAGGCAGCTATCACCTCGCACGAGGCAACTCTAACGGAGTGGTAGGAGGTCGTTTTGGAGCGAGGGACCCAGCTAGTGATACTGTTAAAGAAACTATATACACTGCTGGACCAAGAGGGTAAGTTACATACGGAATAAGGTTTTTCTCGTATTAAAATTTGATTTATATAGATAAGACGGTATCGTGAGAAAAAATAATAAGTTATAAAAACTAATAAGCTTTATATGAGACGAATAAAATAAAGGCAAGCAAATAAAAGAATATTTTTTTTAAAGATTGCGCATATAAAATAATATTATTAATTTTGGTTGTCGTATTACAGATTTCGCCCAAAAGGTCCAAATATACATAGAAAAATCGATCTAGACCAACGACCCCGTGGACCCATTGGTAATAAGGATGACCCGTACTTCGACCCCAATGAGGATCCGAGTTATTCTTACAAATTTGATACAAGAACTTACTCTAAGAAAGAAAACGCTGATAGTAGAGGGGATGTCAAAGGTTTGTTCGAAGATTTTTCCTGAAGAACAAATACGTAATTTGGAATAAAAAATATTGGTGCGATTTTTTTCTAGAATGTAAAATATCGCACCAATTTCGCATTATATTTCGCAATATACAAAATTTATTTTCGATATATTTTTGCTAAGATCTGCGAAAAACAAAACAGAATAGAATTACTAGACTAATTGTTACCACAAAAACGGCCGTTTGCTAGGATTTTGAATAGTGTATATTTGATGACATTGGTGTTATTGACAACAGTTAAGAGGTAGATAGTTGTTAGGGTACACACGTCCATCTTTTGGTAGTCACTCTATCATAACTATTTTTAAGCAATTTATCATTAAAGACCGTTTCAGTCACCTGTAGTCCATGCCATGTCCACTGGACCTCTTCTAATGCACGCTGGTTAGATCGGATGATTTCTTCCTGTATTAAATTTGTCTTGTTTAAAGGCTCTACTTTATAGCGCCCATTCTTATGTTCATTTACGCAACGACACCCCCTTATTATTCAGAGTGCTTACTCAGCTTGTTAGGCTATCCAGTTGATGGGTGACTTGATCTCCATTGGAATTCTTAGTTTCATATCTAAGCCACGATGAAAAAACTATTGCTATTTGACCTTGAGGTATCATAGTCAAAGGTAAACATTTAAATGAAAAAAAACTTGATGGAAATTCCTTCAAATAAATTATCGTCTAAAGTGTAAATAGTTCTGGTTTTATTCGCTTTAGCGAATTTAATTCAATTTATTGAACTTGGAACAATTCGTAGTATCATGAATTGTCTATATAAAGATTTCTCTGGCCATAACTTAATTAAGAAACTTATAAAGCTCTTATACATATCTTGTAAGTTTTTCAGGGTGGTCGTGATATCATCAGGAAAATATAAGAGTGCTGAGAGTAATAACAGTGAATACGCAAATGCGTGTGCAATTACGAAGTTCCTATCTCTTGTTCTTCTAAACCAGGGGTAGCAAACCAAGTCAATTTTTTTATAAAATGAATTATCCTCAGTGAGTTCGATGTTAAATTTATGAAGAAGTACTCATTATTATAATTGGTAGATCGCACAGAGTCTACTTAGCAAAAAGCAGATCTTAGATCTTATCAAGTTGACCACTCCTGTTCGATATCATACAATTCGTTGTACTTTTTTGTTCTGGTTGAGCCATTATCTGCTACCCACTTACTGATATAATATTAGCCTCATAATAAGCTTTCAATGTTAGCCTCATACGATATTGTCGGGAAAAACGGTGTAATCCCATTGTATGGTGGAACCATATATCAAATATTCAATAAACGATACCTGATATATACTCATATTACAATAAAGTATAATGTGTAGGTCAATACTCCTTCGTGGACGATGCGGGTGAGCGGCACGACGTTTCATATGTAGCGGGTAGGGACACTGGATTCCACGTGTCCTCCTCACATCCGGACAACCCCAGTGTCATAGGGTCACCATTCCACCGAGCGCCTCTGGTGCGCGGGGAGAGCAAATCTCGTGGTCGCACTGCGGTACAACGGGGCTTGGACGGATCTTATAGGTAATGTACCCAATCAATTTATAATTTAGTATACATGATAAGAATTAATTTTGTGTGTATATGTATGTAGGTGTATGTTGTATATATTTTGATAAAATATATATGTATCTATATATTTATGTATTTAATTAACATATTGTTATTGTTTTTGTACCTACTACGTGAGAATCTTTTCCATGAACGCAAAGGTTGATGGACAAAAAATGCCTTTTGCCATTAATTCCATCTTTGTACTATTATAGAATTTGTATAGAGAGAATAAATAAATAAATAAATTAACTATTTATTAAAGAAAATATTATTATTTCTTAAAAATAGTTCTTAAAAAAATAAAAAATTTAATTATTTATTAAAGCACATATTATTTCTTAAAAATAGCTCAGAAATAAATTAATAATTTAACTATTTCTTTACTCATATTCTTTTCACCTCGATTATATAAAAATAATTCAGAAACAACTACAATTACACCAAATCTGAGAATTACAGATTTTGTAAATATTTGGAATTTTTTACAAAACAATTCTAACAGGTTAATATTATAAGCATTTTGATGTAAAATTAATTATATTGTTATTTTTATGTACATACAAATGTATATCTTGTAAAGGTAATAGATAATTAATAATCTTTCAAAAAAGACAGATGTGCTTGTAAAGTACTTTCTTTTAGGTTTCAATATTATCAAAATGTAATTGACACGATACAAGTAACATTTTTTTTAATAAAAAGCATTACTAAAATCATTATTTCCACAGGTTTATATCAGCTGGTCCAGATCAAAGAAGATCAGAGAGCAGTGATTCTCAAGGCAATGTTAGAGGTTCTTACACATTTTTGGATGACAAAGGCGTTCAGAGGTAAATAATATTACTTATTTGTAGTAAATAATAATTAAAAATAATAAAATTTCAAAGTAAATGAATATGAATGTATATAAAAATGAAATTAAATACTGCCAAATATCTGAATTTTACATAAATATAAAAAGTTTTTTTTAATTTATGTAAAGACAGATATACACATTTTTGAAAGTAATTATTACATTATAGGATTTTTGACAGTCTGACTTATATATGTATGTATATAATCGACAAAACTAAAAAATGTTTGTGGTGGAAAATGTTTATGATACCATACTTGATGTCATGGAAAAACTAGACAGAGATGACGATAGTAATGTTTAAATATATTCTAGAACAATTTGACTTAATATATTTTTCTTTACTTTACGAAAATACAGGTAGTAAGTAGGTATTTACTTATTTCAGGACGGTGCACTACATTGCTGGTCCAGGAATCGGTTACCGAATTGTCAAAAACAGTAAAGATCCCTTTATCCCACCTTTCTTCCCGACCATACCGAGCGCGTATGATCCTGAATTTGTTAGTGGCGCCATTGGTCCCAGCGTTGCGAGCTATGTACCTGACGATACAAACAGTGAAGATGTATTCAAAGGTACTTGAATATCATTAATATAAATCAATATAATTTTAGTATGAAAAATAATTCTAGAGTTTACTGACGTAATAATTTTAAAAAATGCAGTACCATGTTAATATATATTAAATAAATAAAATCTTTACTATAATTTATACTACATGTTAAATAATTCTGATCATAACTTCATAATTGAGTTGGTAGAAAATAAAATGTATTTAAAATTCTCTTATTTTTTCAAAATAGATTCACAAGGAATTCTTTTCAAAGTCAATAATAGACTACCAATCGATTTTTAAAAAGTAGCACTCTGAAAAAGATGAAACGATACAACTAGCTCTCTCAATCCTTTTTTGCGCTCTTTTGAAATATCGTATACATATTACCAAATGTTAGATTGATTGATCATGACACCATATAATTTTGATAATCTGTAATAGAGTAATAAACTTTACTGCATAGTATTTTTTTTATTAAGGTTAACATTAAAAAATATGAGAATTTATTGTTTTAGGTCCAGATGGTGCCGCTGCATCCGGTCATATTAAGCCACCACCTTTTATTACCTCTGATAAAGAAAGACCAAGCAGTACACTTGATATTGAATCAGAACCTAGTGATACTTCTGCCGACGGTCCTCCTGATAGTTTTAACCAACCTCCCAATTATAACCAAGATTCTGGAAATGAAGAAGTGGGCTTTGTTGATGAGGATGCATCGAGTTATGGAGGGTCCCAACCTACCAAAGGACCAGGTGATGATGAATAGCACAGCTGATGCCACCAGATTGACGTTGGTGATCTTGTTATTTATTTGTGATGCTCAATTGTTTTGTGAGGTTTTATTTTATTTTTATAACCAAAGACTTAACCACTATGAGGACCATCATTTATCTTCATGAACATGAAAATAATAACTGCCCAAAAAATACAATCAATAATTTACCTTGTAAAATATATTTATAGTAATATATAAATCACAGAACCAAAAAACAAGATCACAATTATCAATCCCAATTGCACGAAGGTTGGAGATTGCACCTCTGGATATTATACATCAATATTCGCTTTACCGCAATAAATATTGTTCACCAACAAACTGGTTTTTATTACACCAACACCTTACAGCACCAGCACAGCGTAAAAGCACAGCACAAAGAATTTAGTAATGATTAAAACTTGCAGGCATACCGTGGCGACCTTCCAGCAAGCCTTTTAGACCTACGAAGAAACCTTATGTGCCACTAAAGCCGTCACAAGACTCAAATAATAAAGACGATGGCACTTTAGATTTTGACGATGACAAAGGCTACATTAACACACCAGAATTTGCGGTAGGATTTAACATACAACAAAAGAAACCTGGCACAACAATTATTAAAAACGTAGGTCAGAGTTATTTCGGAATACCACCCGGAGTATCGGTCAGAGCGCACGTGCAAAGTATTGACTTATATCCTTTCGGTGCTAAGCCAATTTCGCCATCGGAAGCATTGGAAAATGACGAATCATAATTTTGCTTGTGCTGTAAGGTTCAATTTGTGATTGACCTTCCATCGATATTTACGATTTGTTAAAAAGAACTACTTACTTCGACTATATTGTGAATAAATATTGTGAAGAATGATGTGATTTATTTAAATAAAAGCCTGCAATATTAAAACATGAAACATCTTCCTCATATAAATTTTTTAATCTTGTATTTTGATAGAAAAGCAATGGATTAGCTGAAGTTAAATTAACGAATTAATTTAAAATTGTAACATACGCACATAAATTGATTTAGCAAAATTTTTATGGTTTATTAGTTTTATATCTGCGGGATTTGAAATTTGTAATTTCTGGTACAATCGTGCACATAATACGAACTGTAATAAAATTGGAATATTCTAAATGCGTATAAAAATATACTTAGGAAATATATTTATAAAATAAATACTCTTCACATAACATTTTGATCATACATACTACATTTGTGTATATAATACTTGACTTTTACTTTTCATCATTTTACTATCAATACTTCATTATCTATCTATACGGTACGCGATACACCTTGAATGTAAACTTAGTTTGTAAACGTTTTTAAAGCGAAATTTAATATAGTGAAAGAATACTGTATTTAAAATATTTTTAACCAACCTAAATCACATCTTTCACTGCGCTTGTGCTACGAGATTTTTCATTCCGAATTAAAACATTGTAGGCCAGTAGGACAATATATGTGTTTTGATGTTCAGTCTCTAAATATGAAAAATAATTTGTGTGAGAGGTTTTATATAATTTATTTAGAGGACTATAGGGGTGTGTAAGAATGATTATGATTCTTTTACGGAAAGGGTTGGTGCTACCTAATTATAAGTAATCACTACTGATCGCGGACATTTGCTACAGTTTGAGCACCACAGATGCATTTGTTACCCCAGGGTAAAACGTAAATAATCATAAGTAATTCTCATTAAGGAAAAAGCTTATCCAATAATAACTGTGAAAAATGTTAGATATGTAGAATGTTTCATCTCCTACATTTGGATGAATGATTTTCCAGTACGGTGCGTGTTTTCTAAAACTCCTTTCCACACACCATTACTCTGTGGAATCAGCTACCTACCCAGCGGTGTTTCCGTACATACAAACCTACATATGTTTTAAAAAGCGTTAACGTTTTTGCATCGCCTAGAGTGCTGCGAATGTCTATGGGCAGTGTTGATTGCTTTCCATCAGGTGACACGTCTGCTCGTTTGCCTTCCTATCCCACTTAAAAGGCGGCCAACTTAATAAATACTGTACTGTACATACTGCGTAGCAGTGCAGTTCTGAATCGAAACGTCAGCATTTTTGATTCATTTTGTCGCTCCCATTTTGTGCCCGATTTATAGTTTGTTCAAAACATGTAAAACTTTCATGAAGCTGTATCTGCAATACGTATTTTGTGCGAAACAGGAGTTACGTTATACATGTACGTATGTATGCGTTAACATATTTTAGATTAAACACCTCCAGCGTTGCGGATGTCTATGGGCGGTGGTGATCACTTACCACCAGGTCACCTGGATGCTCTGCTATATAAAAAATAATAAGATAAGGTATTTATTATATATTATTTGCTAACCAGAGTACTTTATTCGCTACCCAGATTATTTACAAAATAATAAGTATACACTATAAATTTATAGAATTAATAGTGCCATCAGCTACCAGTTTTTTGTCAGAGTATCCTTTGACATAGGCCTCCCCTTCATCCACTTTTTCCTGTCCCAACTTAATCTTCTACATTCCTTTGGTAAATGTAGAAGATCTTATTTGGGATGAGATGGGAAGACGATTATCAAAGGGATGGAGAAGATTAAGTCGGGATAGAGAAAAGTGGAAAAAATAATAATACAGAATTAAATATTTCGTCGACCCCTGGCGTAGCTGTCACTTTCGAAATCAATTATTGTGACTTTAGTTAAAAGTAGTAATACCCCAGCTGATAAGGATCGGCTTTACGATTTGATTTCGTGAGTTCTTATCCTCCATTAGCATTAACACAAGCAATAACTCTAGTTGAAATCGTTAACAAGATTTTTAGACATATCAGGTAATTCCCGCACCGAGATAAATATATGTGTAACCTATTTATCTCGAGTTTAGGGATATCCCGCTAATCCGTCTTGAATAATCATGGTGGGTTGATGTCAATTCTACCAGAAACGGGAAGGCATCGTTTTCAGCAGTGAAGTATGGCCTGTAGAAAAATAATTAAATATCTCAATTTATTACTATTTTAAATGATGGTAGGAAATAAATTAGCTACGTAAATAATCATCACTACCGGTACGATAGGTAACGCAAAACCAAGAAGATGGCAGATTCGTTACTTGAGAACAAAGTGATGGCAAAATCTATGAGCTCTAATTTTGATTCTATGACCTCATTTTTCCCCCTCTCATAACGAAGTAAGTACTTCACTGACCTAATTATTAGCTCATCTATTCGATTTTGACCGGGAAGTGTATATACAAAGATTATAAATAAGAACAGGGATTATTAAGTATATCGCATACAGATATAAACAAATAAATATACAAGATGGTATTTTTTCTCTCTATATTTTATGAAATTAACTACTTACATACACTATAAAAAAAAGCCTTTGAAACATACTTTTACCCGTTATTTAGCCTTAATTACATAAGCCTCGCCGTAGAAGTGAGAGGATGTGCCAAATGGGGCTCTGTTTCTGCGACAACCATCATGCTCATGCTACTAGGAATACAACTTGGCTCGTCTCCAACTTTATATAATACAACTAGAACATTTACTTGACTTATTTGGTTTTCAACTTGAAGTGAAGTAATTTGTTATAAAAAAAACTAGCAGTTTTTATATTTTATTAAAAAAATATTACGGGCACGATCCTTGACTTAGAGCGCTCACGGGGCGTGCAGGTACGTTGACAGCTAGGCTATTTCATCGCTCGAAAAGTGAATTTTTTTCCCAATGTATAAGCAGTTTAAAAGTTTTTCTCTGAATTGGCTGGCCATTCTGAAGTAATATTTGAAGCCTGAATCACTAGCATCTTCTCTTTGTCGTAAGATTTTTATTGTGTTATACTCTAGTACTTAATTTCCCGACCATAGTCGACACTTTTCCGATGCAGGTGTAGATCTCATCGTTAAGCGAGAGACTGTTCGAAACGGTTGACCCCAGGTAACTAAACTAGTCGACTACCTCGAACAACATGCCGTTGAGTGTGATTCTTGGAGGTACAGCTGCATCTTGTGCAAGTACAACTGTTTTTTTTTTTAACATTGAAGACATGTAAAACCGAGAAAATATATCTACCATTCACTGAAATTCGACTGCAGAATTACTGATAAAAGCTGCGTTATCGGCAATTTCATACACTCGTAAAATTATTTGAATATATTAAGCATTTTGGGCGGACACCCAATGCTCTCCAGTGAAAAGTACAAGACATCTCTACTGATGGTGTCGAAGGCTTTATTTAAATCGACAAGCGGCACAAACATCATATTTTGTTCTTTATACTTCTTCTGTAGTTGGCGTAGGGTAAAAAGCATGTCCACTGTAGAACGCTGGTAGCGAAACCTACACTGAGCCTTGGGATAGATACGCTACAGATCTAAACATTTAACATCGATTTATATAATACAAATGAATACAAAATACAAATGCCGTAATAAAAATGTAATCAAATCATATGTTTGCAATAATTAAGCGAGGGCGACAATTTTCAGTAGCCACAATTCACAAAAGCCAATCAATTCTATTTAGCTGTAACATTTTCAATAATTATTAACATTTTGCAACCATTACAAACAAATATGTATTGGGATAATTAAGTTAAAATGAAACGAAAAAGTTATTTATATTTTTTAAAAGTCAAATGATTTAATAAAAATTACATTATTATTTTAATTTTAATATTGAACATACAAGAACGGTTTTTAAGCTATTGCTTGACTACAAAGAATGTGTTGAAAAATAAAGCTAAAAACATTTTTGCACGACACTTTCGTATTAATAAGCATTAGGTCTGGGATACAATGACACGATATCTAGGGTACATTAGAAGAAGACTAATTAATAACGTACACTACTTGATATTTTTCTATTCAGCAACAGCAAAAACTCGGGATACATTTATGGATAAATAAATGGGTCCTATACCTAGAATACATTCTTACATACATAAATCAATACTAAAAGTTGTCTATCGGCGACACGAGAAGCAACGATAAAACTTATTTTAAAAGAACTTAATCCACATCTTTTACGGACCTTATTTTCCCAGACTTCACACTATGTACTCTTACATTATTCATGCCGGGCAATAACGGCTGCAAAATTGAAGTAAACCGCATAAGTTTTGTTGAGTATGAGCTTAAAGGCGATCGTGAATAATGTCAATAAAGTATATGCACTGAAGAGATGCTCCAAGATGGAGGTAGTTTTTATAAAAATATTATTTACACGGACTATTTTATCGCATAAAACATTAATTATAAACAGGCTTATTTTCGTTTTTTACCAATCTAATAAAGGGCACAATTTTATTTCAATCTTTTTTTATCTAATTTTTAAGATTATATTCAATCGTTTTTTTATTTACAGCCTTAGTTATAATAAAATAAGTAAACAAATCTCTTTAATAAATTTTAAACGTTACGACAAGACATAACCACCACTGGTTAATGGCCTTTATCACTAATGATGGCTATTGCTGTAATCCCTTACGATTAACAAAATGACTTACTGGTATTTCCTACCTTAGTCATCTCGTACTACACCCGTGGAAAGAAATGGGGAACCTATACTTATCCAATCGTTATCTACCCATTACAAATAAGCTAATAATGCTTGTGCTAGGACATGGGTCACATCAATAGTCCAATGGAAGATACGAGTTCACGACGTTCAGATCGTAAGGCCGAGGCTTACTGACTGAACTATCGCTGCTTGATTACATTGATTGCTAAATTAATCGTACATATGATGAACTAAAAAAGTATATTTTTTAAATTAATTCATAATTTTTTAAGATCCATAGTGAAATAAAAATATTATTTATTTTTAATCTATCTAATAATAAATAAAAATTAATGTTTCTTGGTATGTTTGTCCTCTATTTATTCCCACACAATTCATCCTATCGTGATGAAACTTTAATGAATTATTCTGCGTATGCCCGTAAAGTTTCCTGGTAAAAGCATTCCACGTATGTATATTTATCATTTATGCGTTATATTATATAATAAAACGTTTTATTAATTTTACATAGCAAAGACATGCCGATATCAGAACATATTACATTTATAAACATATTGTTTCATTTTGTTAATATACCATTTCGCGTAAATAAAATGTAAGCGACACACACTTTTCCTGAATTTGCGCTGAGGCTTGTGTTCATCCGCGAATGAAATTGGACGCGGTTGCGACTGCATGGATTTATATCAGGAGCGCTCGCTCATCATGAAAACGTTTTACGAAATGTTCAGTTTTAATTAATACCGTTATTTACTCATTTTATTTTTTAATGTTTTCATGCTAGCTAATTATTGCGATCTCTCTTGAAAATCCCAAAGTGTCAGCTCCACAGGATATTTTCAATGCTTTAGCATATTGCAAATGTAGTGTAGGATACAAGTTGACTAGATGCGATCTACTATATCTCGCATCTACTGTAGATCGCATCTAACAGAGACTGAATGCGTGTAGTCCAAGATTGGACAAAGATGGTGCGCTTTTGCAGAGGGTTATGTCCAGTAGTGGACTGCCGTAGGATAATGTTGATGGATGTTGCATACACAGAAGGCACTCTAGACTATATCCTTTTATTGGGAGTGGGGGACATAGAAATTATAATCTCCGTAATCGGGTGATACAAAGCTTTATCGAAACAAATAAGCCTTTATATATAATTTTTTTTTCTCACAGTAATCCTATGTGAGCTTTATCCAATAAACATTTCTAAATAAAATTGTTCCTTCACTTCATAGTCTAATCTGTTTGATCTTTGACGTGTACTTTCTACCTGTCTATACGAGAAGATTATCCCTTGTGTGATCGCTAAAAGAACATACAGGATTAGTCTTGATTCTTAATGCAAATGAAACGTTATAATGTTATTTGCAGTTTACTACGAAAGGAAAAAAACAAAAATATTTCATGATAAGGGCCGAAACCATGAAAAGTTTATCAAGATGGTAACCAAAGAATTTTAGAATGCAGCGTCGTGTGTTACGTTTAAAATACTTTATAGCACGCGTTTGTCTTTCAACTGCATTCTCCTTTACTGCAAGAATTATGTTCTTTCAACGCGAGAGCACGTATCGAGTACAATAGTTTAATTTCTATATAATTTATAGTAGCAAGTAATTACACTTTTTTAAAATTACATTAATTATTCGCATCTTTACATATCAAATCATCTGTTATTTATTCGCATGTGTTTTTGTAATTATTAATATAATAATAATATATTTATTGATCATTAACAGGTTTACAATTTTGTTTTACTACCTGCCGAACCCTGTACACATATTATTATAATTGCCATACTTAATTTTATAAATAACTGAAACAAAGAATTAAATAGTATGTTGTCTTCTGTCTGTCTAAATATTTCTCAACCGCAGGCTTTTCATGGCCATACGGCAATTTATTAGCTAGATTTTAATTTTTTGACATACATTTTACTCATTTATATTATTCGTTTATACTTATATGTAAATTTTATGCTTCTTCTTGTTGTAATGCAATTTCCCTAAAAAGTTTGTATTGTTTATAAAAGTGTATGGTTTTAGTGGAGGAATATTGAAAATAAACCTATGCGTGCATTATACTACTCTAATTAATCAACTAATAAAACATCTCTCATCTATTTATTACATATGAACTGTTAGTGTTACTTTTAATGCGAAACAAAATGCGCCGTCGACCAATTATTTCTAACAAAGCGTCCACGTCACGGGATCACTTGACCTAATTGCAGTAACGCAATTAGTACAAAGTGCACTATTTAGAACAATGGCTTGTTAAAGTTAAAATACAAAAAGTATCAAAACAAACACAAGGCCGACATCGTTTCCATCAGGTGACACGCTTGCTTTTTTTATGGGATAGAAAGGCAAACGAGCAAGCGTGTCACCTGATAGAAAGCAATCAACGCCACCTATAGATTTCCGCAGCGCCATAGGCAGTGCGGAAGCGTTACCGACCTTTAAGGAAAGTGTCATTATGGGAGTGGGAATGGAAGGGGGGGTAAGGGGAAGGGGGAGGGTGTTGGACCTCCAGAAATCGGCCGCTCACCGTACGAAGCGCAGTAGGTAAGTTACCACTCAGACGCCGGCTTTCTGCGAGAGTCTGATCCTTCCCCGGGCGAGCCGGCCTATTCATGCTACAAGCAAATATTATGCCATTCTCGACAAAGTATTCATCTGCAGCGTAGCTCTACCACTATAAAAACTGCTTATTTGCCTCTCTATCCCATAAAAAAATACGTCTTAAAACATAAACTTAAGAAACATAGGGTGTCTAGAATTAGGTTATAGATTAAACAATCAGTTAACGCACGCTTACTGATTATTTTCTGGCGATATCGATAGAACATCCTGCCCTCATTTCACACAGTTTCAACAACAGACTGACGAGATTATTCGAGATTTTTTCCTCACAAATTAATAAGCTATTTCGGCAATATCCCCTGGCCACCCAGGTCACCGGATCCCACCCCTATTGACTTATTTCTGTGAGGGGCACTTCAAAATTAAAATCTATGAAATACACCCAGTGACTATCTAAACATTTCAAGAAAATATCGTCCGCAAAGTTAACGGCATCCAGACGTTATTACTTCAGTGAGTGGCACAGAACACTGTGTCTAGACTCTAAAAGTGTGCCCGACATGGCGGTCAACATTTAATCATAAAACACGCATTTCTTTACTTCGTAATAGTTATTGAATTTTATTTATATCCTTTGTAGTTTTTATTACTTATGTTTCAAACCTAATGCGGCCACCGGACACCCTTTGGAATCCTATATCAGATTCACTATAGGTATAGGTATCGAGTTTTGGCCTATACCCAATTACCAGGTCTTCGCCTAACAGGCGTCTGCTGCTGCACTGATGAGTTATTAGTGTAGCGTGCCAGCCATACTGCTTCGGCGACACCTGGGATCTTTAGGGGGTTTTATCTTCGATGTAATTGCAATACTTCAAAATGAAATTAATATATTTTTCTATTCACTGTACAATACATTTAATTATACTTTCTTATATATATATTCACGCCTATCCCCCGCAGGGGTTGGCAGAGACCACAGAGCTCCATCCGCTGCCATTCATCGCAGCGAATCGGCTCGTCATTGGTCGCTTTTCGCCCTCGTGAGAATCAGGACGTGACGGGTGGCGAACCACGTCGCCGTCATTTTTGACAAATTAGGTATATTAAATTCGTCTTTAGTGAATCCTACGAGCCGCAAGGGAGGATGGAGGTCAGCCCCAGCAGAGCCCTGCATGCTGAGGTAAGGCACCATAGTCCCCGGGGGAGCCCGACCCCGGGACGATCGGCACGCTTACGACTAGGCTCGCCCCTAGCCATGCATCCATTGGCACGGCAGACCGTGGATTGGCGGAGAGGAAGGGAAAGGATAGATAGGGAAAGAATTTTCTTCACACTTTATCAATTTACATTTTATATCTCATTTTCTTGTGCCGGACGGGTGACATGTCTATCGAAAGACGTCAGACGAACTAATATTTTTGTTTTTATATAAAACAATCTCATTTTTATTTTAAATTTTAAAATTACGAATTTAAAAAGAAAATATTATAAAAGGTTTTAATATATTCAAATAAAGATTTTCATTACGATAGTGATACATTTATCAATGTATCACTTATCAATGTATTACCGCCATGTGATTTTTAAAGATGAGTAGTTGAAGGTGACCTCTTTGTATTAAGCAAACCCTTTCTTCAGTGTGAGCTTGTCGCTGATCTATGGGTGTTAGTGACTGCATGAGTTCTCATGGAAGTGGCAGCAGATGAAACGTTAGGTCGCAAGAGTGTACATGCAGCCTACTTTTAGCATTGTCCAATAACCGCCAAGCCAGATGAACTTCTTTCAAAGTTTCAGTCGATTCGGATACGGTGACGGATTTGGGAAACCCCAGAATTGTAAACTACACGGGATATTAGAATGCCGCAACGTGTTACTCCTTAACCCTAAAATAAATCTAATTCAAATTCTGCCTTATTAGATGAAAGGACGGTCCCTTATGAGACTATTAATCATACATGTTGAATCACGGGTGTCCGGATTGATTTATGAGCGAGAGAAGCGGATCCATTATACAGTCGGTGTATAATATAATAGATACCGCAATACCGCATATAAATCACGTAAAAAAAATAGATTATTGATTTAGACGAAAATTTATAACAATAAGTTAACTTATATGAAATGTTTTTGAAAAAACAACCAAATAGTAATGGTAATAAATTATTACAGGTGTAATTATTGTAAAAGTGTTGATCCTCTTGATTACTATTTGATTAATTCATAATTACAGGTGATTCATGTGTGACCAGTGTATGTATATATGTGTATAAAATGTTACTTAGCTACAGATTACTTGGTATCAGATGATACGCTTGTTTCGTTTACCCTCCATTCCTAAAAAACATAATTAATTACATCTGTAAATATAATACACACATATGCATATATACACAATGTTTGCTAGCGTTTTAAATGAGATTTCTTTATTACACTAATACAAAATGTGAACCGAATAATGTCCTAGAATATAAATATAAAATTGAAACAGCAACATTAGTATACAAACATAAACTTTATCAAAGTTGGTATATGTGACGCATTTCTATGCATATGTAAACGTTTAAACTATTTTGATATGAAAAAAAAAAGGGGGGGAATTGTGACTTTTTAAGTTAACTGAAAAAGTCCATAGAAGATTTTGGTAGAATAGCCACCATCTTATCAAGACGTAACGTGATTAGTTGACTAGTTATATTTCAAGAGATTTGATCTTATCGTATTTTACTTTATAACTATTTGCCATCAAAGAAACAAAAAGTACGAGTACCGTTTACAAACAAAGTTTGTAAGAGTTCCGTTAGCTTGGTTATATAAATTGGGAACATTAACACATTAACATTCCTTATAAGTTTGTGCAAGAACTTACGACACTTTAAGATTTCACCATATGTGCTGTTGAATTTAAATAAGGCTTACTTTAACTCTAGTTTATTTTACGTGAACTTAGTGAACCTATATTATTTTTGTTATAGTAATAACAAATATATATATATATATATATATATATATATATATATATATATATATATATATATATATATATATATATATATATATATATATATATTATATATATATATATATATATATATATATATATATATATATATATATATATATATATATATATATATATATATAGTTCTTTGTTATATCTCACTCGCTCAGGTATTCTTATCAAAGATGGGTGTCTCTCTTTCAACCATCGTTAGTCGACGTGTTTGTTTCAGAAATGGGTACACGCATTGAGATATCTAAGGGCAGTGAAAAGAAATTTTTCGCTGGGGATCGTTCAAATCATCGTGTATTGCATGAAATTGCCTCCAGCAAAGACACATCCAATCGACGAATCAACTTGTTTCAATTAGTTGACGTAATTGGCAATTTCAACGCGAGGATTAATCCGCTTCTTGCGTCATGGATGATATAAAAGGTAATATACATATATAAGCTATGTGTAATATTCTCAAAGATAAAGAAGAATTATACAAAAGAGGATAAGACAATTATTCATGATGCCTTGAGCCATTATTATTCATGATGTTATCGGAGTATTTGGAGATTGTAGAGAAATAAAAAGAGCATGTTTTATAATATATATGTAATAAAACCATTGAGACGATTGACTTGCGTTGTAAGACAGTGAGTATTGAGTTAACAAAGAACATAATTCGTAGACTCTTTAGCAGAAAGTCAAAACCCATCGATAAGACTATCATTGACCTGGGTTATGGAACAATATCCATTGTGTTTGCAAACACAAGGAATTCAGAGGAAGGGTGAAGACGAATGGCTGTTTGAAACTGATCGACGTGATTTCATTCTTGTATTCAGTAGCAGTTTGTTCATTCCGAAACATATCTACCAGAGAAACTCCGAGCATAGCTCTCTCCATAGCTGTCTGAGCGACTCTGAGCTTATGAAGCAGACGGACTGTCAGCGTCCACGTTTCGGCGCCGTAGGAGAGTACGGGTAGGACACACTGGTTGAAGACTTTCGTCTTCAGGCTCTGATGTATGGGCGACGAGAAGACCGGACGGAGTTTCCTAAATGCTGCCCAGCCTAATTGAATCCTTCTATCGGCTTCTTTCTCAAAGTTGTCTCCACCCAATTGCAAGACTTGCCCGAGGTATATATACTGGACAACTTCGAGAGTTTTACCACTGACGACGGTCGGTTGTGAATCCAAATGATCGTTGACCATGACGTTAGTTTTATCAAAGTTCATGGTCAAACCGACTCGTCGAGAGGATTCATTTAGGCTGTTCAGCATCCCTTGCAGTTCCTCTAGCGATTCTGCCAAGATCACGATATCATCGGCAAAACGCAGGTGTGAGATGTACTTACCGTTTACGTTTATGCCTCGTCTTTTCTAGTCTAGCATCTTGAAAACGTCTTCCAGTGCATTAGTGAACAGTTTCGGGGATATGACATCCCCCTGTCTCACCCCGCGATACAACTGGATTTGTTTTGTTTGACTGCCCTGTACTCGAACGGACATCGTGGCGGCATTGTAAAGACATCTCAATACCTCGATGTATCGATGATCTCAATGAAGTCAAAGGCCTTCTCATAATCCACAACGCTAAGCACAGGGGCTGATTATACTCGTTTGTTTTCTGTATAATTTGCCGCACTGTGTGAATGTGGTCTATGGTGCCGAATCCTCCTCGAAACCCAGCCTGCTCTGGGGGTTGAAACTCGTCAAGTCTTCGTGCGAGTCGATTGGTGTTGACCCTTTAAAACAACTTATAGACTTATAAATATAGCTTTGTAACTACTAAGTATTACTTTGTAACTTTGGTTGTTTCTCCTTCTAGTTGTTGCTAATATTATATTTCTTCTTCTTTTAGTGACCCTCCGATTAGTGAAGGTTAGCTGTCAATACAACGTAAGCATCTGTTTTTAGGGAGTGAAACAGTTCGGCCGCTAGTGTAGTCAAGACTTCTTCCTCTGACTAACGCTATAGAGCCGGTTGACGGTTGTAATTGGACGGAGAAAGGAATGAAGATCTTGGTTATTGTCTAATTTCGAAAAATTGCCGTTTTCATGCAAGCACAGTGCTCGTGCAATCAACGCCACCTATACCTCCTCGTATAAGGGATAATAGCACTTTTGATTTCCCATTTAGTAATTCAAAACAGATAAAGTAGATGGCATTGTTACACAAAGTAACAATGTTTATGTAATATATTACATGGCTGATATAATCATTACATTTCATTAGTACACTTAAATGCTAATAAAGATAGATAGACAAACTCACTTTGCTAAGATCCGAGCACATACATACATATCATCGCGCCTATTTCCCGTACGGGTTAGCAGAGACCACAGATCTCCATTCGCTACGATTCCAGTACACCCTTCTTGCTTCCTCTACACTCATTCATCCTTCCTCTCACATTCATCGTAGTGAAACGGCTCTCCGTTAGTCACTTTTCGTCCTCGTGGGAATCAGGGCGTGACGGGTGGCGAACCACGTCGCCGTTATTTTTTAATAAATTAGATATCTTAAAATTGATCAGAAAATACAAATAAAAAAAAATAATATTGTGTGTTTGCGAAGCAGTGTATAGATAATTATTTCGGCCGTCAGCAAAACCAAGAACCTCGTTATGGTCATTAATGTTGACAGGGTCAAATACACAATACCAACTTTCAACAGAAACACATAGCGTGCGCCTCGACACGAGCCATCCTCAAGTACACTTGTCTGTGTAGTTTTCAACCTTCGTTAGTTAGTTCTGAACACAAAATAGTATCAAACTTGCCTCGCAATCACGGCAGCCACGTGTGCACCATCCCCGCACCTACTGTGGGGACTGTCAAGCTTTACGGCCGATGTGCTGAGGAGATTGTTGACGCTACTCAATAATCTACTCATTGCGGACGCGGTCCGCTTGCATATGATCGCACAGAAGTTATCTTCACGAGCCTCCGCAATTATGGCCGACGCGCTGCAGTACCGGGGCTTCCTCAACAAAACCCTCAGCACATTGTGATACTGAACACGCAAAGCACTATACGCTCGTCGTGAGTAGTTCTCCCATAGACTACACGTGTAAAAGGACTGGCAAAAGGCTTTTAATAAAATTTTATTCATATACCAATGTTAAATGTCCTTCTTAAATTCTACATCAAATAAATTAATCGATAACATGTATAATGTGCACAGTTAAATGTTTATCAAAGTATAATCCCAATTTAAGCTACATTGCTACGCTTCTACTAACAACCTATTAATATTCACGGACTTAGTGATGAGATTATTAGAAGGGGAGATACTCGTGTTGATAACTTTAATGTAAATCCAGTTTAATATTAAATTAAAGGACTTGCGCCTGTAAAACTTTCGCTGAATTAAAATTACATACCATTGTCTTATTTTTGGAATCATTCTATATAACTTTTTGGGTCCGTTTATATATACTAAATTAAATCGGATAGAAAAGTCTCATAATCTAGATGTCAAATCACTAAAAAAAATTATAAACAAATGGCTATCCAACCTGGCATATAATACTACAAAATTGATATTAAGTAAATATTATTAGCATAAAATAAAACAAATTCAACATACACTCAGACACAGGCACACACTAAAAAAAACATATCTACATACACTACACATAACACAAAAGCGCCGCATCGTGATTTGTAATGTAATTTTGTTTTTGTAAACTATATTTCTTTTTGGTTTGTATAATTATGTTTATAGTTTTTAATTCTTTGTTTCAGTCTTTTGTAAAATTATATTAAGTATGACAATTAGAATTAATATGTAATACATAAATGTGTCATAGAAGGAAACTGTCTGCCGTAGTACAGGCTCACCATAGGAAGTGAAACAAAATTGTAAACTTGTTAATGATCAATAAATATATTATTATTCTATGGGATATTCCCCGGCTATATGTAATGACGATTTGCTATGCTGGCAGAAACTTAAAGCCTGAAGCCAAAGACTGAGCGTGAGGTGATTTGGTTTGGGGGAAACCTTATTCCAACGGTGAGCGGGCCACAGGATGATGATGATGAGAAGTATTATTTTACGAAATAACATTGTATCTTTCAGGTTATGAGTAATTTCCATTCCATGATATGTATTATTACTCTTAATGAGATATAACTCAATGTATTATTATTCTCATCAGAACGAGCCCTTCAGCATCGAATGCGAAATTTTTCATTATTTGATTACGAAGGTAGGGGACAGGCACGTAGCAAGGAGTATAATATGTCGTAATTATATTTCCTTGAGCCGTCACCTCACCTGTTTACGTTGTACAAGTATCTTGCTACAACAGACGGTGCTCTGCATATCTGACAACAATATTATTATTTCTGAGTCTGTGTCATTTGTTGACCTAGGAAAACCAATAAAGTTTAAATTTATTAGGTCACGTAAATTATATACTTGAATAATCTAAAAACATATATCATAATATCACAAACGTATCTATATAATATTATCTGTTTTAAATATATTAAAATAAATGGTGATCTAAATATGTTTTAAACATTCGGCCATTATTATTGGATACATAGGACATTATGTACGATTACTTTATACATAGATAACAGAATTCGATAAGGTTATTCTTCAGTAAAAAGAATCTGTTCGATATAGATCGCAAATCGTTACAAATTTTATTAATGTTTTTTTTTTTCACAATCGATCACACTCGTATATATGCGTTACCTTTATGTATTTTTCTCTTATCTCCATTATTTTTTGTATTTGCAATCATTGTAAGTACGTATTTTATGATAAATGAATGCAAATGTTTACTGGAAACTGAAAACGAAGCCTAAATCTTTTAGAGAACAAAGAAAATCTCCATTTAATCTGGTTGTATTTTTGCTGCTGTAAATTCATCCATTAAAAGACTGTCTATGAAAACAAAATATTAAATGAAATCTAGAATACACTAAATAATTAATTTCATTTCATTTTAATGGTAATGGAATGTTTTGGTACAACTAAAATTCTTTTTACCGTTATAAGTAAGCTAACAATGCTTCTGCTAAGGAAATATGGTTCTTATTAATAAATTAAATTTGGGATCGAACCTTATCATCGTTAAAGCAATCTCTACTAATTGCTGGTTGTTAATAAATAAATACGATAGATATATTTTCAGTTCAATTAAAATAATTAATTCATAATTTGCTTTCAAACATGAATAATAATTACATTTTTTTCTACTTTCTTCACATTTCTTTTTTATGTCTTTTTGTTATGATTTAGGTTTTTTATTTTCTGTTGTCTTTGATTTAGTTTCTATGTTGCATTTTTACGTTTTTTATATACAGAAATAAGAGGGGGATAATGTTGTTGGTGACATTTTTAATTATTGTTTAGTTTATAATATTTTAGGTTATGCATTGTGATAGTGTTTATTGTCTTTTAATAAATCAAAAAAAAATAATAAATAAAATTTTTAACACATAGCCTTACGCTGGAAGAATTTGAACATAAAATGACAAGAATGAAGATCCAGATTAGGAATAAATACTTGTATGCCGCATATTTATTGTGCTAAGACTAGATATTTCATGGAACTCGCAAAAATTCACTCCATATGTGGTAACTTCGTCACTGAGTAAATTAAGTCTTAATAAGTTATAATAAGTTCCATACAGTGGCGGGATCAATTAATATCACTGAATACTGACAATTTACCTAAACAAGATCTCTTCTAAGCAATACAGGCTTGTATGGTCAACAGTTTAACTTATCTAAAATTGGACCTGCAGTGATCGGAAAATTGGCTTCGTAAATAAAAATCTTTAAATTGTTCGGTCAACCTTTCTGTACCACGTTTCTCTTTAAAGAGAGAGAAATGTCTATATTATAGTTAGAGATAGATTAGAGTGACAAAAAGCAGGTTTCTTTTACCGTTTATCTCTAGATCTTTGTCTTATATTCGTAATATATACAATTAATCTTCAAAACTTTCAGAGATTAATTGTATATGCCCAATCGATTTCAATGAAATTTTGTAAGTATATAGTTCGTTGCAGCTTGAAAGATAGGATACTTCTAGACACGGCTAGTGGCGCTATTTTCGATATCTCAAAGTTTTCTAATTTTAAATGAAATATTTTTATTATATTTGTCATATTCCACGTCTAAAACTATATTCAAACTCAAATTTTTAGTCTGTGATCGAACAACGTCTGACCGGGCTGAATAGTTATAAATATAAGGAAATCCCTCTTTCCAAACTTTAGCTCATCACCCTAAAATTACATTAGCGTCCATGTTAGTCCGCTATATAAAGGTATTGGAAAGTCCTGACCTATTTCCCACACGAATTCGAACCCTTATCAACTGTCAATCCTAAATCAAAGTTAAAATATTTTTTGTAAGTCACGTACGATCATTTTATCATTAAGGTTTCTTACTAGGGTTCTTTATTTTTTCAAAGTTTATTTGATACTACACCCTATCATTCGAATATCGTTAGATTGAATTCACTAGATAGATACATAGATAGATTTTTTATTGTACACCAAAAAAAGTTATACAATTATTGTTTGTATTAATTATATACAAATAGCGGTCTTATCGCAAATAGCGATCTCTTCTAGGCAACAGTAGAATGGACACAATGTTAAAAAGATAATTCGATGTAGGTTGGTTATTATTATCGTTAAAATGAAAAAGAAGATAAAAAAAATAATTAACAAAAAAACAAAGAAAAGCGAATATATAATTATACACACACACACAAAATTCACGTAATTCAAATTGATTAAAATTCATGATCTACAATTTCGTAGCTGCATCTACGACAGGTGTAGCAGCGGTGAGTGGTTAGCAGCAATAAGTTCAATTTTATAGCCTTTAAAACATGTAATATTAAAATATCTATAATATCTTGTTTGTACACATTTTTTTTTCTAAATTTAATTTTAATAATTGATACTTGTAACCATTAGAGCCATCTAGCGATGGGTTGGCCGGGGACTCTCGCTGGATGGCACCAGTGTCGACGATTTTGTTATTGTAACACGGTGTTGTTGTCTCGTTTGTTTACTGAATCAACCCATAACAGCCAATTCAATTCTATCACACAATAAATATATTGAATATACTAGATATATTGAATATACTACAGAGGAGTAAATCTATTCCAATACGAATGCGTTTATTTGGGACCCTTAATTCGGCAATAATCTAGGTAGCCATACATTTTTAGAATTTCTGGCCCATATTGTTTCCTTTCTCAATCGGACAACTTCGAAACCAATTTATTTAAAGTTTGTTCACTTTCAAAGAATAACACATATTATCATTAACAATCGGTGGCATCGCTGCTAGATATAGGCCTCTAATATAGTGTTAGCCAGCCATCTTATTCATTGTCGAAATATCTGATATTGACCTTCCATTCTACGTATGCCAAGACCTAAGAATTCCAGTACTTGTTTTTTCCAACGATTGTCGGTACTGCAATATAGTCAATTAACCCTTTATTTTGCTAACTCGAAGAGCTATTTCGGTGATTTGTTCTCTATAGGTTTCAAATTATGTGCATCAGAGAATTTCCGAACAAAACCCTAGCCATAACCCACTGGACGACTTCAAGCAAGGTCCAGGACACCTTTCGTTAGGCTGGGCACGTAATATGGATAGACTAGAGAGTCTAGAGTACCCAAACGCCTACTCGACGGCAAACCAGATGGTCGTAGAAGACGCGGAAGGCCTAAGACAGATGGCTAGATGGAGTCGAGGACAACTTAAAGGCAATCGGTGTGAGGGGCTGGAGAGAAAAAGCCAAACTAAGATCGGAGTGGAAAAAATGACCATAACCTGAACCAGGCTAAGACCCACCCGCGGCTGTAATGCCTTAATGATGATGATGACTTCTAGCAAGGATAGTTATTGTGGAGACGTGTGTATCACGAGGGCTGCAATTTTAAGTATTAGTACTTTTAAATGTCAAAGAGAACTTTGAATTGCTTACCATCAGGTGACCAAATTGCTCTTTTATCCTATCTCTTCTACAAAATAAACACAAAGTTTTTGCGATTCGATCGAAAGTTTTGAAACATTACGTAAATATAATTTTTTTCTCTTTTTATACTCTTTCTACACGACTTTATTCCATGCTATTAAAATGGAAAAGCTTAATATAAGCGCAGTGAAGCAAAAGCAAGCAAAGCGTTGCTTAAAAACACCACCGCGTTTCTTGAGAAATATGAAAGCGACTAAGCTCTTAAAGGATCGTTTTATTTTTTATTTTAAGCTTACTTCAAAAAATTTTGAGGCGCTATCAAAATACGAAAAATGTATAGTCGTAAACGAATTTAATAGTGGTAGAGCTATGGTAGTACGAATGGGTTAGCTCGACCCGGGAAATATCTACCGTAGTTTCACATAATATCAGCGTTAAGTGATAGCATTTTTTTTTTGTTAACAGGTGTCGTCTAGTGGATGCAGAGTTTCGGAGACGAAACTGATTTTTATTTTTTACTTACTCTTCCCCCATTCTTCTTTTTTATGTTATCCCGGAGATCACGGAGGTCAACGACCGTTTGTACGTATTTAGCCAGAGATTTGGTTGAACGTGGAAAGCATGGAAAAATGGTTTCGCATGACTGAAGATAGTCATGCGAATCAATTTTTCCATACTTCCATGCACCAGTCCTTCATATTGTTGCGGTAAAGCAAGCCATTACAACTTTATAAAAATAAATTGAAAAGACGTCCGTAAATGCGTGACAAGAACATTTAATAGAAAATAGCTGCTCGCGGGAAAGAGCCAGGACGATGTCTCGAAAAGATTCTGCATAGCTGGAACATTGAAATGCTAGAACTTTCGTTTTACCTATTTAAAGGGGCGACGATGTGTCGAACTCTCCGTTTAAAGTTTAATACGGAGAGAGTTTTAAAGACAAATACAGAGAAAGATCGGAAGAAAATAGTAGAAGAGAATAAAAATAATCAATAACGAAGTAATAGTTGAAATTTAATTATTTCAAAATTAAAATAAAAGAAAAAATTCATATGTTCCAGACAATGCCAGGTAGAACAGGTAGTTTAATAAAATAAATGTTCCTTAATTATAAAGTTCCTTTGTTATTTAATAGGATGCAGTAATCAGCAGGTTTTCTCCTCGTTGAGGCTAAAGTTACAGAATTGTTAGCTCTCATTAATTGCGGCTCCCCGGGCGCTGCGAGCCGTGTTGGATTGTGGAAATAATTTAGATCTGGGACGTTGTGATCAACTCATTTAAATTTTGAATAGTTTTAATGCCTGCTCTGTGCTTAAGTCCAGATATTTATCATAGTTTATTAAAAATTTTCAAAGTTAGTTAAAATTACCGTTATTGGTAAGCGACGACCCAACTGGTTCAGTGGCGAAGCAATTGCTATGGAAGTCAATAGTCGCAGGTTCAATTTCTGCGTTAGGATAAATATACAAAATAAAGAGATAGGGATGCTAAGATGGTTTGGGCACATAAAGAGGATGGATGAAAGACGACTGATAAAAGAAATTTACGATGCGGGTCTGGATTAAAAGGTCGGTAGGGAAAGACCACGGCGAACATACCATGATCAAATTACTGAAGTTCGGAAGAAAGGCCAGGTCAAAAATACCCTTAACCAACGAACTTCTATAAAAAGAGTGATGAGTGTGAAGCAAGTATGCCGGGATCGTAGCAGATGAAGGACTGTGGTCTCTGTCTACCCCTACGGGAAACGGGCGTAATCATATGTATACATATATATATAATAAAACAGGGTCACCGTTACATGATGAAAAATATCTGCCTGGAGCTATGTGACACATTGTAATAACATAACATTTTTCGCGGTCTCCAAGGGTCATATTTTGGCAGGTGAAATACATTACGGTTTTGTTATTACACACCGCTTTCAGGGCGCTACGAAATTTTGACAACACATACACATGTATAATATATGTACATACGTGTACACGTCGAGTTAGTACATTATTTGTTTATTTTTATTTGTCGTCATCATTTAGTAGACGACCTAATTTGCTCAGTGGCAAAGACGCACTCGAAGTGGTGGTGGATTCGATTACATATATATATATATATATATATATATATATATATATATATATATATATATATATATATATATATATATATATATATATATATATATATATATATATATCATTATATAGTCGGTGTATAATAGATACTGCACATAAATCATTAATAGATCGTGGATTTACATGATAATTTATACATATGATTTATATAAACGATAAGTATTACACTAATAATAATGATAGGTGATTCAAGTGTGACCCTTGTTACCAGAATTTTCATTAGCACAGTCTTCTATAAGCAGTCTTGTCTCGGTAAACGTATTGTGGATCGCAAAATATTTATTCCATGTCTAGTTATCATGTAGGATGGATGCCTTTAGAAAAGCGTGGTGGATTAATATGTATTCTTTTAGAAATCGAGAAGCATCTATCCAGTAGTGGGCTATATGGCCTGTAAAAACAGTTCACAGCTGTATGTACAGTCACAACAGTCAATTGTTGAACGTAGACTTCTCTTGAAAATGAGGTTCAAAATCTTGTATAAGCAACTAAAGATGAATTGACTAATATTAATATAATTGAACACTTTTTTCGCCAAGGATAATGGCAAGACATTCCATCCGTGTAAATGTACCGTAATGTAATATCATACCCCTGAGAATTATCGAAGATATATTCCACGAAATGTGAGCACGTTGAATTAGAACGCTTTTCAATTTACCCCACAGACATTATTTATGAAGTTAGGTGCTATTCCTGTCTGATTAAAAGCGATGTAAAGAAGTGCACAGAGGTGTAACAGAATTATATATATATATATATATATATATATATATATATATATATATATATATATATATATATATATATATATATATATATATATATATATATATATATATATATATATATATATATATATATATATATATATATATATATATATATATATATATATATATATATATATATATATATATATATATATATATATATATATATATATATATATATATATATATATATATATATATATATATATATATATATATATATATATATATATATATATATATATATACCCTATATCTCTTGGTCACGTCATAACTTCAGAATAACTTTACGGATTTCATTCATCTTTTTTTATAAGTTTCCTAATACTTTGTGATTGCGCAGAAACTTCCGAAAATATAATGATTATTAAAACTTTCCGCATTTGACAGTTCGCTATGAACTCCGCGCGTTTGGCATATTATATAATATATTAATACTATTTTAATTGATTGTTCATAGCTAAGACAGAGCAACGTCTATTGGGTCAGCTAGTAAATTTATATTTATTATGAGAACCAATTTGCTCAGTTGTGGCTCTTCTTTACAAGTCGATGGTCGCGGACTCGATCCCCATATAGGGTTAAATATATGTATGTATATATTCATAGTTTAGTTACTCCGTAAATTCGTAATGGACAAGCGTGATGGGTTAGTGACCGTTGCTCCATAAATATAGAAGTCAGAGACATGTATGAACTGTAAAAAAATGTTTAAATGATCTTAATTCTTTACTTTATGAAATAATAAGTGTTCTTATTTACATCGAAAATATAGAAGCAAAGTTTCTAGTAGTTCTGTTAGAGTAGGTAATACATTATAATATAAACATATTATTATTATTATATTCACGCCTATCCCCCGCAGGGGTTGGCAGAGACCACAGAGCTCCATCCGCTACCAATCTTCGCAGCGAAACGGCTCTCCATTAGTCGCTTTTCGCCCTCATGAGAATCCGGACGTGACGGGTGGCGAACCTCGTCGCCGTCATTTTTAACAAATTAGGTATATTAAATTCGTTTTTAGTGAATCCCACGAGCCGCAAGGGAGGATGGAGGTCAGCCCTAGCAGACTCCTGCATGCTGAGGTAAGGCACCATAGTACCCGGAGGAGCCCGATCCCGGGACGGTCGGCACGCTTGCTGACTACTTGACTAAGCTCGCCCTTAGCCACGCATCCAATGGCACGACAGACCGTGGATTGGCGGAGAGGAAGGGAAAGGATAGAGAAGAAAGGAAGGGAAATGCGGATTGGGGGGTTACCAGACTCGGAATAATTATTTATAAATCCTAAATATTTATTCCGATGCGGGAATCGAACCCGGGACCATTGATTCCGTGGACGGGGGGCCGCGCCACTGAGCCAGACATTAATCCTTATTAATAATGGATTTTAAGATTTTAAGAAATACTTGAACTTACGAAACAAACCATAGAGTGGTAGATATATGATAAACAATAAAGATACTTCATTTATAACTCTCTCTCTCTCTCTTTCTCTTTCGTTACTTAATACTTTTATTATACAAGCAAAACGCTATAAACAAATCAATTTAGGTACGACAAAAAGTACCAAGTTATGACCGGTGTGAAATGGGTAGTGCGTGCCAAGCCTTATTGGATGTTCCGCTATAAAATACATTGATGTCATTCCCAGTCGATTGGGTTTGTAGACAGTTTCACCTTTACAGCTTGTTCGCAGTTAAGTACAAAAGTAGTGAGAGCAGTAGTAGATCTTTTATTCTTGCGTATTTATTTACGTACTACAAGCTGTTTTCAACGATTTCACTTGCGCCATGTTATTTGAAATTGTTGAAAATACTGACCGTAGATTTAATCGTAATAATAGGAATTAATTTTCTATTATTTCGATTGAATCTACTGTAAATTAATACTTTTATATTATTTATAATGAAGCAATCTCTTATATAAAAATGTCACACTGCAGGCACGTTTCTGTCAAAAAATTTGGTTAAAAATTCTCAAAATGTCAATATTTCTGTTTGGAAAACAAATAACATGTCTATTCACTATATATATATATATATATATATATATATATATATATATATATATATATATATATACATTCATATATATAGATTAGTATATATATATATATATATATATATATATATATATAGATAGAGTTTTATCATAGGCAAACCATACTTCCGCAACACATCTGGTTCTGTAGAAGCATCTATAGACGTTTTTGATTACTTTCCAGCAGGTGATACCCATTTTCTCTTGCCTTTAATTTTTTATATTTGTTTGTAGCGTGAATATACTGGCTCATTGGAAGAACTAACATGGATAATCTTTTGGGTAAAAATACTTTTATTTTTGGGATAGGAAGGCAAACGAGCAGGCATGTCACTCGATGGAAAATAATCAATTCCGACCATAGACACCCGCTGTGCCATAGGCATTTCGGAAACGTTGCCCGCCTTTAAAGTTTCTGGAAAAATGCACCTTACTGCATCGCCATTCATCTAGGTGGTAGGGATAAAACTTTCAGTTCAGGAATTCAGTGGCCGGAATTATTCCGAAAAATTCTTTGGAGCACTTCCCATTATAAAATTGGTCAAAGCACCTTTTTATAGCAGAGAGCAGGCAAACTGAGAAAAGAAATGTCTCTCCCTTATGTCAAGAAATTTAGTCGTTCGGTAAGGTCTTGGTCATCGATGATTTGAAAAGCCTGATTGTATGTAATCAAGAAGGAGAAACTGTAACAGTTTTTCATTTGCGGCCTGACTAGTGCTTTATAAAGTTGGAGGCAATGAATTGGCATGAAATACTGTCCTAGATTTACCACCGTGGTTTATTGGATGAACATTAAAAGCCGTAGATCCAATTCCATACATCCTTTCTTTACTTCCCTTGATGTTTGAAATGTCCTTGATCTTGATAACTACTTGCCATCATCAAAAGGATTTTTCACAAAAAAAAGTCGACTTCCTGTTCCGTCATTAGCTGAAATGAGCAGCGGATTTAAATGTGAACAATTTGAAAAGCCTTTTATACTTATAAAATGATTTACAAATACGAAATTCCTATTCGCAGAGAAGAAATCTCAACGATGTATGTCGATTTTAATAACACATAGGAAGTTTGCCCTTTTTCAAATTTCTTTATCCTTACATTGGCTTTTACAACATTGTGAAATCCCAAATAGCAATTCCAACCCTTTGATCTTTTAACTTCCGCACAAGTTAAATAGAACCGCTAATTCAGTTACAATTTATTTTCCAAAGTACAATTCTCATTTAATGGACATTTATCTCCCTCGGGGCATTGGGTTAATCTGTCCAAATCCTAGTTAGGAGAGCTTCAGTTAAATAAAGTGGAATATTTAACTTTCTTCATTTATATTTAGATTATTTGTGTTGCTATTCATACATACATAGTACAATAATATAAAGAGATCGGTAGAAATTTTTTTTTATGTTGCTTTAGACTTTTTTACCCATTCAGTCTTGGTAAAATATAACTATGTAAACTTATCTTTAGTCTATGTGATGAGATTGTTCTTTTAAATAACTAACTTTACCTCACAATTAAACATATTTAATATAATATATTTATACGATTTTGGAGTAATGCACATACATATTTTGTAAAAAAATAAAAATTGAAGTATAAAATTTTTAGTCTATTTTTTACATCCACTACCGGTTTTGAAAGTCCAGCGGCACGGCTTGCCTCTACTGTAAGTAACGTTGTAAGGAAATGTTTTAGCGCCTCGAAAAATTTCAATTTCCTAATAGGAACATTTCAAAATAATGTTTCAATTAAGCAGTAGTAGATAAGTTGGCCAGGATCGATCATACGATCTGTATATTATTAGTTCGTATCCTCCATTGAAACACTAATCTGAACCTTTTAATAATACAATAATTGTAACACACTACTAGCTTCCCTTAATTATTAGTATGAACTAAGCCAATATATTATAATATAATCATGTACAACTATAATAGATGTTGTAATCTCTTTAAGCCACATTTTGAGGAAGATTTTTTCCCTGAAAAAATTTAGACGCAAAAACTACTTCATATTCAACACGTTCTTACAGACTGTGCCAATGTCAAGGAATCCAAAATTTATATGTAATACGAGTCAACTTTCCCCATACAACTTATTTTTACCAACAAATTATGCGGAGCGGACCCCTTTGTTTTGTCAAGCCTTATTTTGTTCTACATATTTTGTTCATCTTTTTTTTGTTTATCGTTTTGGTTTGGTTTTAGTCAATATATATGAACTACGTCTTACATTTCATTAAGAAGTCGTTTATTTGCAGCATATTTTACAGAATAAAAAAATATGATGAAGAAACCTACAGTACCCCACTTTTACAATAATATCCCTTCTCATTCACCCTTTTTGTCATCTTTCCCTCTCTGATAGTTACTATGTTATAAATTGCATATAACAGGTCATATATATAAAAACATACCCCCTAAATTCTGTTTTTAGAAATTATTGAATGGAGGATGATAACAAAAAAATATTTAATTATAAAATTCTTATATGTATTTTGTAACTTGCTTACGTGGGATTTGAGTTATAAAAAGATAAAGCCTATCCGGATTCATTTTCAAAAGAGAACTTTTCTTTCCACGCGCATAAAATGTGGAAACTCATTAAAAGTAAGTTGATTAGAGAGTAGTTGTGAGAAATTTAATAATAAATATACGGTGAAAAAAAATATATCATTACGTATGTATCACAAACACAACTGAGTAACAACATCTCTCTGTTGAAATACCACAATAAACTTACGTAGTTTCAATGTTTTTCTGATTTTAATTTACTAGTTTAGTATTTTATGTAAATTGTTAATAAGTAAACTTAGTAATAAGGCTCTTTTAGAACAGGAAATCCATTGTAGGGATGGTATGTACCAAAACTATAATCGATTAAGTACGACCATCTATCAGTAAAAGACTAAATTTCTTCAAACTTAATTAAAAATACGTTCCATAATTAAATTTTGTTTTAACAATGTATACGAAACTAAGTTCCAAACTTTTAATTCTCCTCTCACTTCACTTCACCTCTCACTTTTAGTTAAATTGTTACAGCTCCACGTGACAAACTTTTGCATTAAGAAACTTTTCTTCAACCCATTCAAGTGACGATTACGTTGGAGTTTATTGATTAGTTCGCAACAAGGTAAGAGTAATCTGGTTGAGAGGAAACAATTAGCTATCGCATCTCCTCAGTATGTAAAACTAGTAACTGGCCTGAAAAATGTTGTTACCAAAGACATGAAAAAGATGTGGTATGTGGTAGAGCCACGCTGCAGACGAATACTTTGTCAAGAATGGCATATTATTCGTCTGTAGCATGAATGGGCCGGCTCGCCCGGGGAAGTACCATACTCCCGCAGTTCTATATGTATCAAAGAAAAGACACAGAAATTAACAAAGACTAAAATTATAACAAACAAAAATAATAAACAAAAGTACATTTAGAATATCTCTTATTGTAAATTATATATGGGCAACTTTGAATATCCATCAGGTGACGTATCATGTGAATTGCCTTTGAAATCTATATAAACAGAGTTATTTCATACAAGTGAAATAGGATGATATTTCTTGACAACGCAATTGCAAATTAATATTCAATCTATAATACTACGAAACAGTCTTTATTACAAATGTGATATGTTCACCTTCAAATAAACTGTTTTCACATCTATCAAGGAATATATATAAATAAAACAAAAACATAAAAGAACATGAAGTAAAAAATAAGTTAAAGAAAGAGTTATATAACCTCATAATTTAACATCCTCTACAAAAGGTTGTGTTACGGTCCCTTAGAAATAGCGCGGGAAAATTCTACACTTTATCACTTATCCCCGTAGAGCCGAAGGGATATCGATAATTTTCGCGATATTTCCCCTAAGAGGGCTTTTAGAAAGCATGTGTAACGCCCGATCTTTTTCACCTTTTACTATTGAAAAAAATGTACGGGGAATGAGAAAATTGATTTAAACACTGACTCTAGGATTAAAGTGTTAAAAAAAATTTTAAAAAAGATGTTTCTAGTTATCTAAGGTAATAACATACTAAAAATAGAAAAGTCAATGACTGTAAGGTGTTTCTTTTGGAAAGGAGTAATATTTAAAAAATTCACTCACGAAATTTTTATCATGAAATGTTGCACAGATAATAGAGTAAAATTTTTTTCTTCCTCAAATTGGGCTCATACAACCTTTGCTCTTTTTAAATTTAAAGTTTTAATGAGAGCTACAGTTTCAAACTACTGGGGTTGGCTTACAACTGCTGGAGCTACAAATTTTTCAAATATGGGTACGAGTAATTCTCGTATTTTACTGGAGCATGTTTTTTTATTTGTAAATGTTACGTATATTGTCATATTAAATAGAAGGGCTTCGTCTATATCGGAATATGTCTACGAGGAAGACATCAATAGGGCTAAGAATATATATATCGTATTCGTTATTTTTGCGCGTTTTCATTATATTGTCATAAAGAAATATTTCCTTCCCACGTATGGTAATATAAATTTTAAATAACTACTACATGGTAACTAATTTTATGTAAAAGAAATATTGAAAATATAACTTATTTTATCAGAGTTTAAATAATTATGTTAGTTTAAATATTTTTTTATTTATGTACACAAATAAAGAAAAACCTAAATAAAAGAAATATCACTAGAAATTCCCTGTTTATTCGAAGATTAAATATCATGTGATCGAAAAGTTACATTCAAGTTTTATTCCATGAAATTTAATTTAGTTTCTATTTTTATACTATTTAACGGTATAAAATAACCTAATCATTAGATTAGGTGCTCATGATGTAGCCTTAACCCAATTATAACGAACCATTACACAATCAGCCATGTGTGGTTTCACTTCAGAAGCCAATTACCTGTTATTAAGTAATTAATTGGTTGTTTGTAATGGAAAATGTTACCTTTTTGACTTCGTGTTTTGTTTTTTAATCCCTTGTTTTAAGGTTTTTTTTAGGTTAATAGGTTGATGGTAAAACAGAATATAAGAATTACAAAGTCCCAATATGCACAAAAGTTATCGATAACATTCTAAACAACTATGAATTTTAACATGGCAAAGCGAAAACTAATTACAAGTTTTTCTAAAATTAAATTTAAGATAACGATTTTTAAAGTGTTTTTATAAATATGCTTCTTCTAGGATCAAAAAGAAAAATAATGTTTATGTCAAGATCATGGAAAGCTGTTCGAAAATTTAAACAATAGCTTGAAAAGTAACGGTCATAATTCTTTGCATATAAGTAAAGTTAATAATAAAAGGGCCCCCAATCCGCATTTCCGTTCCTGCCCTTTACTTTCTTCTCTATCCTTTCCCTTCCTCTCCGCCAATCCACGGTCTACCGTGCCAAAGGATGCATGGCTAAGGGCGAGCTTAGTCGCAAGTGTGCCGACCGTCCTGGGATCGGGCTCCCCCGGGTACTATGGTGGCTTACCTCAGCATGCAGGACTCTGCTTTGGCTGACCTCCTTCCCTTGCGGCTCGTGGGATTCACTAAGACGAATTTAATATACCTAATTTGTTGAAAAATGAGGGCGACGTGGTTCGCCACCCGTCACGTCCTGATTCTCACGAGGGCGAGAACCAGTGGAGAGCCGTTTCGCTGCGATGAATGGTAGCGGATGGAGCTCTGTGGGTTCTGCCAACCCCTGCGGGAGATAGGAGTGAATATATATAAAAAAGGTAAAGTTAAAATGTACTTCCAATATGAATTTATCCTCTGGTTTTAAGGTTATTATCATTATATACGATTATATAGACTATACCAAATTTAAACGTGTGTATTGTGGCGTGCCTGCCGTTCTGCTTACGGCGACACACGGGATCTTTAGGGAGTTTTATCTTCGATGTAATTGAAATTCTTCCAAATGAAATTAATTTATTTTTCTATTAATTTTACATTTATATAATATCTTATTCATGCTTTATTCACACTTTACATTTAATATCTCAATATATTATATATAATTTCAATTACTTATGCCGGATGGGTGACATGTCTATCGAAAGACTTCAGACGAACTAATCATTTTGTTTTTATATAATACAATTTATTTCTATTTTATTTTTAATTTTAAAGTTACCAATTTAAAAAGAAGTAATATAATATAAAAGGCTTTAATATATTCAAATAAAAAGTTTTATTACATTAGTGATACTCAATTAATCAATGTATCAGTATTACACTACAGTATTAACATCACGGCCTTTTCGCGTCAACTTACATCAGTGACGTAGTGTTTTTATTTCATTTTTATAATCTTATATTGGCATCAGTTATAGTGTTTATTTATAGTGGCGTATTATACAATATACTTCGCGTATATAAAGGCGTATAAGTGAAGTAATATGAATTAAATGCGTGTATCGTGAATTTTTAAGTTGATTGAAAAATATACAAGTACTTGTATCAAGACGTAATGTGACAAGGTGACTAGTACATTTCAAGATACTTGATATTATTGTATTTTACTTGACACTGGCATAATAGTTGTAACTAATTGCCATCAAAGAAAAGAAAAAAATACATCAAAACGGATATTACAAGCGTTCCCAATAGTCAACCAAAGTTTTAAACGTAGCGAATTCTTTCACGAGAGGCGATACGATTTCTAGTAATACAAGATAGCGCTCCATTTACAATTTCGTTTTATTTCTCTTTCAAGTGAACGCTGTGATATATTGAATGAAAGATAAAATCTTTTTTATTTAATCTATTTCTATTATATCAAATCAATTGTATATCACTTTATTTATTAGTTATTTCACTGAATTTTATTAGATTATTATTATAATTTTGGATGATCATACGTTATTCGACGTTATAGTATCAATTATCAGTTGTAATTACCAATTACAAAGAGTGGCTAGAGCTATGATTGCATTTACACATTAATTAAGAGTACTTTAACATTGATTAAATTAGTTCTAACCCTTTAATTGAGAACTTTGTTGGGATTATGTGATTATTTATTCACACTTTATGTACTACCTAGTACGTATAATATTCTGTTGCCTATCTTAAGGTAAGATTGTGAATAATGGAAAGGAAAGAAAGGAATGATGAAAAGCAATGAAGAAAAAAGGAAATCGACCCCAGGATCTCTGCACTCGCCATACAAAACACTGTAACAGTAAAATTCTGCCACTTGTAGCTGATATTCTGTGAGTGACTATTAAATAATACCTTTTCATTTATTATTATAATTGTACTTAGCTATAAAACTATACATTTGATTCGGAATTAGAATAAGAATCCTGTCTTAGTTTGTAATTAGGAAAGCTTTCTGTGTTCCAAAGGTCTATAAAGATATGCGCTGTAAAAGAATTCACCAAGGAGATCGCTTAATTAATAATAAAGAAGGAAAGTCTCTCAGTGTACACAGGGGAATGGCAGTTAATTAATATTGCATAGGAAAGTTTTATCTCTGAGCTTCCCTTTTCTTTTAAGCAAAAGTTCCAGTCTAGTTTGTTTTCTAGCAACCTTTTTATGTATTATAAAGTTTATCGTGACTCTCCACGATACTCATTTTATGTGCAATTTTAATATTTCCTTGTAAATATACAGTCTGTCTGTCTTTGTTTCTTCTTTCCTTCCTTTTCTTAACCAAATGGTAAAATAGAATTAACATAAATCTAAAAAACCACGCTTGACCCTTGTCCCGGAGCGGAAAGTACTGCTCAAGGCAAATATTGAAGTTTATATCGAATATTCTATTGAATAATGAATTTTAAAAGTTAAGAATAATAAATATTAAGTTAAGATAAAACCATATTAAGTCAAGGTTTTTTTAAAGACGATTAGCAATGTTTTTAATATTACAAGAATTCTTGTGTCCCATTCCAACTAAGCTTATAATGCTTGTGCTAGGAAATGATCCACATCAATAGTCCAGTGGAGGATCGTAAGCCCGAGGCTTGCTAACTGTGCTATTGCTGTTTCGTCGTATAGTTTCCGACATAGACTAAAACCACTTAATTTGTTCTCGTGGGTGACATAATAGGCAATTATATATAACAGAGTGTATATAACAGAGTGTGTATATGAAAGCCAATCTGCAATCCCGAAAGTGCCCACCAAACTTGAAAATTGTAGCAGCTTCCCAGCAATTTCAAGGAAGGCCATTACCAAAATATCTTTGGTTGAATTAATAATGTTGTCATTTTACTTTCTAATACGATAAAATTAATGTAATGTTAGCACCTCGTTTGAAGCTTTCTATTCCATAGTGTGTTTTTGTTTTTACTCTTTTATCTATTTTCTGCTATCAATATTTGATCTGCATATGGTTGGTCTCATTATCAGAAATAATAACTCGAAAAATCATAATTTTCTCAGTTTTGATAACATCTAACGGATTATCCGAATTATCAAAAACGATATTCCTAAAATCTCATTTTATATCTAGAATGGGTTTATAAAAATTTCTCAATCTATGAAAGAAAATCAGTTTTTTTTTGTTGTCCCTGAATATGTATCCCGTATGGACTTACGATTTCTGATATTTAGGCTGTCGATGTCTTATTTTGTCTTTTTTTGTACGTAAAAAACATTAATTGAAATTGCATTTCAATGTTTGAACATTCGAATGCGTGTTTGCGATGTGCCCTGGGAGCGTGCTTTTACGGGTATTCAAATTTTAAATCACTCCGATACGATGGTAAGTCAATAGCTATATACTATTTTCTCTTTTATTTAATATTATAATGCTTATTTGCTGCACGAAATAAAGGAGTTAAATATTTTAAAAATAAAAATATTATAAGGAAACTGTCACATACGCATACAAAATTTAAAGTTATATTATAATAAATCTTAAACAATGAAAACAATTTTTATTGCTTACAGTTCATCAGATAGTAAATATATTTTGTTTAAAAAATTCAAAAGTACTACCATACTTACTAAAAATTATGTTAGAGGACACTATTTTCATATTATAATACACTCATACGCATGGATTATATTTTTTTATTTATAAATAAATGATATTTTTATTTATTTATTTTTTTATATATTCACGCCTATCCCCCGAGGTTGGCAGAGACCACAGAGCTCCATCCGCTGCCATTCATCGCAGCGAAACGGCTCTTCATTGCTCGCTTTTCGCCCTCGTGAACCAAGTGTGGCGAACCAATACGCCGTCATTTTCGACAAATTAGGTATATTAAATTCGTCGCACGCTTGCGACTAGGCTCGCCCCTAGCCACGCATCCATTGGCACGGCAGACCGTGGATTGGCGGAGAGGAAGGGAAAGGATAGAGAAGAAAGGAAGGGGCAGGAAAGGAAATGTGGATTGGGAGGGTTACCAGACTCGGAATAAACATTTATAAATCCATATAAATATTTATTCCGATGCGGGAATCGAACCCGCGACCACTGACTCCGCGGGCGGAGGGCCTCGCCACTGAGCCAATCGGTCGGTCAAAAAGCCAATTTTTATTTACCGTTTTTCTTTACAGATTCTAAATGAAGATCATTTTGTAAATAAAGATTAAGTAGATTTTAAAACTAATCCGTAAGAGAATGACGTATTACGTAGCCAAGACTTTATAAACGATTTATAATACATATTTAATCAGCTTAGTCACGGACAGTTAGTATGAAAATTTGTTCATATAAAATTTTATGGATCAAATGAAAACTCTCGTAAACTACAAAAGGCGGGAACATAAAAGCGTAAAGTTAATATAAACCTTTTGAAAGCAAGCGTCAGTTATACGCCACAAACTGAATAACATAAAATTAATGAAAATATAAACAGATCAATGAAACAAATAATCATGCAAAAAATACGCAATGGTAGCATATCGTTTTCCTCATATTTTTTTCAAAGCCAAGTAATATGGCTTTGAAAAAAATATGAGGAAAACGATATCCTACAGTTGCGTATTTTTTGCATAATATACCAGCCGTAGAGCATACGTATGTACGCGTATATACTCATACATACGTATGTCCTATGGCTGGAGCATATCCCATGTTACTTCACTTCTCACCATGCTTTAATAAGGCAGATTGGTGGGATACCGATGTCTGAATAAATACATCTAGTCGATACCTTGTTATATCCAATATTGTATCGTTTATAGTATCTTGTGAGAAAGCTTATTCGTCTATGCTTGATGATGATGATGATGATCATCTTTGCTAAGTATTATAAAGCTCAAAATTTTCTCTATTTTAAATTATATATAAAATAGATAAGAATTTTGTTATCCGTCCTGAATATTAACAATAACAATATAATTAACGCACACTATAAATTAAAAAAAAAACAATAAATAAAATTAATAGTGCCATCAGCAAAGAGCTTTCTTATCAGGTTATCTTTTGACACAGGCCTCCCTTAGTTTCTTTCACAATTGTCTGTTCTGACTTAATCTTCTCAATCCCATTGGTAAATTGTCTTCCCTTCTCATCATCTATTTACCGTCCTTTTCGTCTTTTTTCATTCTTCCATTCAATGGTATATAATTAAGTTTAAATAAATATATAGGTATAAACAACACACATATTTCACATTACTTTATCAATTTTCAAATATTTTTTATATAATTTTATTACATTATCAATTTTCGAATTGCAATGGCAATGGGCTGGTCACGTCTGTCGGAGATCCGACGATCGTTGGAGCAGACGAGTGCTGGAGTGGAGACCGCGTCTCGGTAAACGTAGTGTGGGACGCCCCCCGGCTAGATGGTGCGACGATCTGCGCAGGGCGGCTGGCAGAAACTGGATGCGTGTAGCCGAAGATCGGGCTAGGTGGCGCTCCATGGGGAAGGCCTATGTCCAGCAGTGGACTGCCGCAGGCTGCTGATGATAATGATGATGATGATGATATTTCACATATCTCAAAGGTCAGCAACGCATCTACAATGCAATATGGTGTAAATGTCTATGGGCGATGTTAGGCGAAAAAAAAAAAAAAAAAAAATATATATATATATATATATATGTGTGTGTGTGTATATATATATATATATATATATATATATATATATATATATATATATATATATATATATATATATATATATATATATATATATATATATATGTATATATGTATTTTTATAATAAATAAAATAATATCGAACAAATTGTGTGTTATATATTGCTGGAAATACGGCGAGGAAATACTACTACTGCAGATCCTAGTTAATAACTTAATAACGAACTTTCTATTCTTTCAGTTTTGTTTAGTTGGCTAGCGTGAAACTAAGAAAGCGAAAACAAAAGGAGAAATCTTTGGGACTTCTTTTCAATAGGAAACTTTTCTATTCACGTCAATGGAATGTGCAAATTCATTACGCGAAAGTTTATTAGGAAAGAAAGTTATTTGAAATTAACAGAAGCGAACTTTATTATCCCATCAATACCTTGTTTACCAATAAATAGTTTTGTTCTTTATGTGTGACATAGCTTTATCTTTGAGTTCTTTACTACTTTGTTGAAAGGACTCACCAGCAGGTAACGACAATGCTTTGACAATGAAGGATATTCCTCAAAAATGGGGTTCAATTAAAATAATAAAAGATACCAAAGTTTGATCGATGGGATCTGAATGAGTAGCGATCCAGTACGATGAGTTTTCCCGTAACTTTTTTTCACGCACCACGCATTTAGGGTTATTAAAAAATTAAAAGTATATAGTAAATATTTATTTTACTCCTTCTATAAGCCCTTTATATAAATACGCGTCGTATGAACAATACAAGACATATTTTACAAGTAAATATAAGCAAAAGTTAAAATAAGCAAATGAAGCTAATAAACATTATGTATCATAAAATTTTACGTTCGAAATAAAATGTCCTCGTAAAGTACAAGTGGACAAAACAAGACGATGCTAATAAAGATCTTTAGAGTCCAAGCTCCTGCCGTTCATCTTGTTAACCTGTGAATAATATACAAGAATTAATCATGGAGTCAGGCGTTACTTTGCAAAAATCCATCACTATGTGGACAGTCAAAAGTTTTACTTAGCTAAGATCCGCAACAAGCAAAACAATAACAGAAAATGACTGGATGAAGTGGATTTATTTGGAACTTAAACCAAAAACTTACTGAAAATCGGCCATCAATTCTCCACCCACCAACCACTACACACAACACCAAACACACATTACCACTTTTCTAACAAGTTTTCGGTTGTCTTCCGTAGAGTCTACTATACCTGTAGATGCTTGGGTGTTGGGGCGAAACACGTGTCGTTTACAAGATGGAAAAGCTTCATCCAGCAGAAAAACACATTATTAATTATCTGTTATTGTTTTGCTTGTCGCGGATCTTAGCTAAGTAAAAAAAAAACTTTTGTCTGTCCACATAATATACAAGAACTAAAATGGGTACAGAATAGAATAAGCGTTTAAAAAACTTCCCTAACTCGAATTTGGAAAGCCATAGGCTTCTTTCCAAGGCTTTCCAAGGGTCTGGTCATGTTTTTCGACGAATCGATATCGATCCAAGGCAGATTAGATAGAAGAAGCAGAACGTTCAAGCTAGATATGATTACCCGTAGGCCATAAAAATAGTTATTTCTATGCGATAATCGTGTTGACTTCAAAAACGGTAACTTCGCTACTGAGACACTTAGATGTTAATACCCCACAATTAGTTTATATCTTTTTTGCATACATTTATACTAGTAATATTTTTACTGAGAATTTTATTAAATTTACTTTTCTAATGAATATCCTTATTAAATACGTCATTTTAATTAAACTCTCTTATTTAATTCCTAAAGATTGCACCATCTTTCCAGACTTGGGGAGGTAAGTCAATAAAAGCCGGGAAAGCTAACAAAAATGAAATGAAAACTGAGGATTTAAATACTAGAGAGAACCCAGCAAAGGAAAACTCTTTAATTTTATTTTTTACTTTTTTTAATTTTATTTGAAGTGTTTCCTTTGCCATCATTATAAAAAGCAAAGGATAATTTTACTTAGATACGGTTTGCTGATTCTTAAAATATTATAAATGTTGAAAATGTCTTTATAATCGATAATTTTCTATCATCATCATCAACAACCTGCGGCAGTCTACTGCTGTACATATCCCTTTATCAAGAGGGTCCACATAGCCCGATATTTTCGCCATTATGCATCCAGTTTTTGCCATCCGCACTGCGTAGCTCCTTGTTCCATCTAACTGGAGATATTTCACATTACGTTAAGTGATTGTTGATCTTCCGGCAAAAGTAACCAGGATATTGGCACTTCAGTTCGTTTACTCGAAAGATCTATTTCGGTCAGTTTGGTTCTCTAGCGGATTTCATTATTCCGAATCATATCCATTAGAGAAACTTCGAAACTAGAGCTAGTATAGAAGTATTTACAAGAAAGAAGTATAAATACGTAGGATTGGATAGATAGGTTATTATCCATTCCTCCAGAAATGAGGAAGGCCTTATCTAGCAAGAGGACCTATAACAGCTGTGGAAAAAAAAAGTTCCGAGCTAGTAATAAGTAACTAACAACTAAGTAGTATGCAAAGGAGGTCTTTATAGTAAAAAATTGATATCGCACTTTCCAACTTCGATATAAACAATTTTGTATAACTAGATGCCGGAATTTCAAAACTAAAATGTAGACATAGCGCTTAAATAATATTATAGCTAGTCTACTTATTTTAAAAAAATTTAGAATTTTTTCTTTTTAAAATTATAACAATGGTCGGTATTATTTCACACTGACATATATAACGAGCACTATCATGTCGGCATAAAATATTTATATAAAACAATCTATTTGTTCATTTCTTGTTCATTTTCAAGAATTTTCCTTGCCAATACTTTATTGAGGACGCGTACCATTGGCTACCATGAATAATATATGAGAGGGTGCTGAATTACTTTGTAATCCTGCACGTGGGGAAAATGAAGTAGTCTTATGTTACTACTAGCTGTTGTACCTTGCGTTACCCGAGTTACATTCGTTTTTTTAGAGATCCGAAGACCCAACTTCAGTTAAATATAAAGTCGCTCTCTCTCTCTCTCTCTCTCACACTCTCTGAGTCCTAAGTCCCCCTGTTAAGGGAATAGGGCAGACACGACGTTTCTCCATCTCGACCTGTCGGAGGCCGTACGCTTCACTTCACTACAGGATCAATATAAAGTACCGATAGTTTATATACATATACTACTACGATAATTGATTATAATATTCTTTTTATACATAGGGCGATCATATCACATAAAGTAAATGGGGTTGGGCCTCCGGAACTCAACCGCTCACCATACGAAGCGCGGTAGCTAAGTTACAACTCAGACGCCAGTCTTCTGCTTCTCCCCGGGCGAGCCGGCCCATTCATGCTACAGACCAATATTAAGCCACTCTTGACAAATTTTTCGTCTTTTGCGTGACTCTACCACGATTAAGCAATAAATAATAAATAAACATATAAAACACAAAAAAAATTTATAAACAAATATAGATAAATAGATAGCTCTAAAGATAATTAGTGGTTTATCACAAAATTTTTAAAAATCGGGAGAAATTTTGCTTATCTTATCATTCTTTCATTACTGGGTTAGCTGGAAGAAAACTCAATTTTGAGATAAGCTCGCCTTTGTACATCTTCTTTCCTTTTAATTCTTATATGTCGTGTTTTACGTGTACATTAAAGTATTAAAAAAAATTAAGTAATAGTATACTTCCGTTACTTACTTCTTCCCCTCCAATTACTACTATTTCTCCCTCATATCATTCATATTCTAAAAGTTCCGTATACAGTAACAGTAACAGTAACAGCGACAGTCGATAGAGACAGACGACAGAGACAGTAGTCTGTCGGACGGAGATGCAGATCCATATCGCGTTGCAACTTGTCGCGCGCTGCGTACGAGCTCACGTAGAAATAAAATAATAACTAGTATTGTCGCTAACACTGCGCAACAGGTGTCATCATCGCTTAACAATGTCGCATTATTCGAAATGTTACCTTAATCTTTTTTAATAATAGGCATGTAGTGTAATGTGTAGATGGTTGCGTGTGGATGTAGATGTTGACAGTAATACGTGGGAAACCTTCACGCAAGTACCAATGATAACTATATGAACTTTCATCCAAATTGCATGAACGATGTATGAAACCATAAGAAATGAACACATACATTCATTTTTATGTTTATGTTTATATTATATTCTCTATATAGTATAGTTACTATATAGAGAACATTTCTTTGAAAAAATCTACAAAAAGGTTGTAAGGGACACTGTCTTTCTTTAAGGCCCTTTATTTGTCCTTTTATTTGTGGAAGCGATTGGACCCAAGGGACAAGGGTCCTACGGCGAAGAACTATTAGAAATTCCCCGTGACTATTTGTCGTCTCAACGCGTTAAATGGTTTACGTTGGCACATTTCTCGCCTAAAAGATAACTGTCTACACTGCGAAGACAGGTTACTAGCGTACTTGGCAACATTCCAAATGGAAAGGTTTTGTATGATTACAAATTACATAATTAATTGATATTTAAAATGTATATTAATATTTCACATTGGCAGGAAATAAATGCATAAAACTAAAGTTCAGGTTAGATTGTGTATGTAAGACGAGGAACATGTTCACTAGAGAATTAATTCAAGCTGTTAAGGTTGATGATGAGGATATTTAAAATATAAATATATCATTTTTCTGTTTACTTTCCTTAAAACAGAAAAAATACAATGTTTTGATATTACTAGAATAACCAAGTAATCTGAAAGTGCTTGCACCAGGAAAATATAATTCGCCTCAATAGTCTAATGGTAAAATCAAACAAACGACTTTGGTTGTGCGTATCACGGTAAGCGCGATCTTTACCGATTCAGCAATTACTGCTAAATTCAATAAATCTACTTCTGCTTCTACAAAATTCACGCCATAAGTATATGGCGTGAATTTTGTAGAAGCAGAAGGAGGTAGAGGATGTAGAGGTTTATTTGTAGAAAACAAGCAATAAATATTTAACATTTTTATAAACCTTTTCAACAATGTCGTGTTAGGAAAATAAGCTTCACGTCAATAGTGTAATAATGATAGGTAGAATCGAACGCACGAACAAAGATTATAAACACAACCCCATTGAACTGTCGGCGCTTAATTAATACAGTTATTTGAGTTGCAAACATTTTTCGTGAAAATAGATTATTATTTCGAAAATATTAGGAGGCAAACGTAAAAACGTAACTAACTTTGATGGCGCAGCGACCCAAAATGGATCTTGGCCTCCGAACAGATCTTACGCCACCGTGCCCTGTCCTGTGCCACCTCCTGCCAGTTGCAGAGTTGAAGGTTGCGCAAGTCATCTTCGATTATGTCTCTCCAGCGGTACCTGGGGCGCCCCACAGGACGTCGTCCAGTTGGGCGACCCACATACGCTCTATTGACTGCGCGATCCTCCCCCATCCTCTCAACGTGGCCCAGCCAACGATTACATTGGGTTGGGCCACCAGATGCTCAATTTCGGCATTTTTTCGATTTCGCCAACTGCAATCATCACTTTTGGTTGGGCCCAGGATCTTTTGGAAGACTTAATAACGTAAAAATCTCTATAAATATTTTTAAACTATATTCCTTGTGTTTCGCTTTAAGTTTATATTTATCTTACATTTCTTGTATTTTAGAAGAAAATATATGTGCAGGAACGTTTTGATTTACTCCATACGTACAGTTGAAGTGACATATGAGATATATTTATTGAGCTTTCGTTCACCGCGTAGTTTCTTTATTGTTAGTGAACATGAAAACGCTACAAAAAGTCCTAACATATTTGTAAAGCTCAAATATATAGTTTTCTATTTCTCATATTTTTGCAAATGAAATTCGCTCACGTATTTCTGTGATAAATTGTGTGATGATGTGTCTTCACAAGTAACTAAAATAACTATCAATCTAAATTATCGATGGGCTGACCAAATAACGACACACTTAATAATAGGTGTCCGGTTGCAGGATTAGGAATTCAATCTTAACTATTACTTCCAAACAAGGAATATTCGACTAGGTATTGCAATCCCACAGCTTATTGGGATCCCACATCTTTGAAATTATGTTATAAAATCAAATTGAAACTGCAGATTTTTGTGTAAAATGAACTTTTATTAAACATTTCTTACATTAAGAAACAAGTAATTTCTTTTCTATTAATTAAGTATCAGTAATTAGTAATCTGTTTTCGTAGATGCACTTTTAAATGTTTGGCATAGTTTAATAGTTTTCTTTAATTTTATCGTTACTCCTAACAACATTTTTATATTTTAATTCAATTATATTCATATAATGACTAGTAATCAAATCACAACTTTCTCTTAGATAGAGCTACTCGCGATGTACGCGAAAGCTTTGAAGAAGCGGGATCCAGCAGATTAATAAAACAGCGGGATCCCGCGGGAATGCGTAATCCCATTTTGCGGTATTGCAATCCCTATATTCGACCTATGGCCACATATAAATATGGCCGAATATTCCTTGAATGAAAGTAGTAATTAAAGTCGAAAACCTAATTCTGCCATCGGACACCTTTATGTCATCATCGGAGCGAGAGGACTTGTAGCATGTAATTTACACCAAGGCTACCCTACCATTGTGAGTCTAAAACTTCAGGATTGTAAATACTACCATCGTATAGTTTCGAATTTTAATTGATAAAATATTATTAAAATAATCTCTATGCATTATGAAACATCTTTAAAAAGTAATTAAAATTATCACCAGTTGAAAAATAAGATTTTTGTAGTAAGAAATATCTTCTATCGATAATATAAATCGAACAAAAAGAAGATTTTTGTAAGAAGGTATTTGTAGTTAGAATTAAAATATATACTTTATATTGTGTGTTTGTTAACTGATTATTGGTTAAAATCAACATGATCATGTTTAAAGAAGTAGTACATATATTTAATATATATATTTTTTGTGTATATATTAAAAAAATAATTTTAACTTAAATTTTTTTGTCTGGAAGTTTTAAAAGGATAAATAATATTTTTATAACATCTTAACCGGCCCAAGTCAACCTAACCTGCACGCGCTTCGGCGATGGTACCCAAGCGGATACCGCTCCCTGCTAGATAACAGACGAAGCGATCTTCAGACATGAAGGATCGACCAGAGAGTGAGAGAGAGAGATAGTTATATATTATTTTAAATAATAAATAGTATTATAATATATATTAAAGCAACATAAATTTTAATCTTATATCGTAAAACTGAATGTTTTGAATGGATCAACACATCTATTTTTTTGTTGTCTTCTATCCTTTCAAACAGTCAAATGATGATTGTATGAAATGTTTCACCGTATCATTATGCAAACCACTGCTACGTGCCTCGTAGGTACGCTACGAATTCGTAGCGTTAAGGCTTAACACATAATGAGTGTGAATGACCGAACGTTAAAACAAATGTGGCTCTTTATGTTATTTACGGTACATCATTGCAACCATTACTTTAATAAAAACAAATGTATAACAATTAATGCTTCCTACTTGTTTCCTCGATCCTAAGGATCTAATAAGAACGAACGCTAATCAAAAACAATAATATAATAATTATTTGTAAATGTTTTTTTTTTATTTTAGCAATAACTCATTTAAAAAGGCTTGGGCTCACGACTTGAAGGTACATATATTCTTTTTTTTATATATTCACGCCTATCCCCGCAGAGGTTGGCAGAGACTACAGAGCTCCATCCGCTGCCATTCATCGTAGCGAAACGGCTCGTCATTGGTCGCTTTTCGCCCTCGTGAGAATCAGGACGTGACGGGTGGCGAACCACGTCGCCGTCATTTTCGACAAATTAGGTATATTAAATTCGTCTTAGTGAATCCCACGAGCCGCAAGGGAAGATGGAGGTCAGCCCCAGCAGAGCCCTGCATGCTGAGGTAAGGCACCATAGTCCCCGGGGGAGCCCGATCCCGGGATCGACCGATCGGCACGCTTGCGACTAGGCTCGCCCCTAGCCACGCATCCATTGGCACGGCAGACCGTGGATTGGCGGAGAGGAAGGGAAAGGATAGAGAAGAAAGGAAGGGGCAGGAAAAGAAATGCGGATTGGGGGGGTTACCAGACTCGGAATAAACATTTATAAATATTTATTCCGATGCGGGAATCGAACACGCGACCATTAACTCCGCGGGCGGAGGGCCCCGCCACTGTGCCAATCGGTCGTCATTAAATATATTCTGCTGATTAGAAACAGAAAAAACTTTATTCATGACACCCTTTTTTACAATAGCTAAAATTAAAACCTTAATAATATTATATTATATAAATAAACAAAACAAAAAGAAAATAATTTAAATCTAACAAGTGTCATAAAATGTTTCTTGCTCAGCATATCCCAGGCGTTCTATTGGAGCACCTGGCGCTGGTTTTCAGCAAGAACCAACGTGGTCAGATCGCGGACCACATTGATACGGATACACAAACATACATACACATAGATCCATATATATATACTGTTGTGGTTAAAAAGAATTCTAGTTATATTAATATATTGCTAGATTATGTTGATTGATGTTTATATTTTTTATAATTTTAAATTTATTATATTTAATATAATTTTAAAATTATAATATTAAAATGAAATAAAAAAACCTTTATATAAATATGTACGATATCACAGTAGCCGAATTTTATACGCTAATAATAATTATAGTACAAGTAATGTCTGACCCAGACCACATAACATTTATTAAGAAATTTTTACCATAAAACGATTACAAAAAAGTAAATTAAACGCAAGATATTATATATACTTATATGATAAATACCTGTATACAATATCCATCCCTTTTTTTCAGAACTGAAAGTATGTATAACACTTTCACGCATAAGCAATGTGTGACTTCACCTCGCATTGATGAAATGTCTTAGATAAGCTAATGTGCCCTCACATTTGCATATCTCTGCTGCTGCCTATGTGTGTAAAATATTTCCTGAAAAAATAATATTTTTGTACTCGCACCTGACAATGCATTTTCAAACAATTCTCTGTTAAATTGTTACTTTTTTTTTATAGAAGCCATAGACAAACGAGAAGCGGTTTCCATGGTCTAGCATTCTTTTACATCTGCAGTTTTAAGGACACTGCTATTGCGTTGTTTATAGTACAGATGTGAATAACGGGAAAGGATATAAGGGCTGAGAAGAAGGAAGTAATGAGAGGAAAGAAGAAGAAAATAAAGGAAGGGGAAACAAATTTTCCTTTTATGGATTGTTTATTTTTGGTACTAGTTGCTATTATGCATGTATTTCTAAGCTACCATGTATACATTCACCATCATTATCGTCATCATAAACCTACGGCAGTACACTGTTGGACATAAATCTACCTCAAAGCAACCATCTAGCCCGATTTGTCGAAAATCTTTGGTCTTTCAACATTTATTAAGAAGTTTGTTTTAATAATTACAGATGTATGCAATTTTCTGTTTCTATGTAAGTAAACTTATGTAGTAGTCAATACAGTGGTAATAGGGTGCCCGTTGACCTCCCTCAAAAATAAATGGTGTTTTCATAATTATGGTAGAATGTTGTTTATTAGTCAGGTACATCTTGATGTCTATCCAATGATATTTGCTTGCAGGTATTGAAAATATTCTTAACACCATTTTTAATCAAAAATTGCCATTTTTAATCAAAAAGGCTTTTGCCACAATATCGCCAGTATAATGAAATTTTCCTTTATTTCATTATACTGGAAGCCACATTTATTTGTGATTATATTCGCAAATAATGTAATATAATTTTCTTTCAAACAAGAAAAAATGTAGAGAACGTATAATTGAATTCGTGTCGGCAGAAATATTCAGATTTTAGGGTGCGCGCGTTTATTCCAATCTCGCAAGTCGAGATACCAGCAGAATGCATTCTCCGTTCGTGTAATATCATATTTTTAATTCTACAGGTATTTTTTTTTTTTAAACTAAATAAACTGATAAAAATAACAGATTGAATATATGTAATTGTGGTAGAGCTGTAATAGCATAAATGGGTCGGCTCGAATGGAGAAGCATCACACCTTATCAGAATATCGGTGTTATTATAGCTGATATTTAAATATGTTTTTCTTTCTCTTCTTTCTTCCGCCTCTACCATTACCATATTCACGTTTTTCGTTAAGATAAGCAACGCAGTGTGACGCAGAATTACAAATGGAATGGTGAATATGTAATTGTCAGATGACATGCTTCCTTGTATTCCTATCTTTTCCATTAACAAAATATCAGAAGTATTACCATTATATTATATAACAGATTAAGATACTATTATAGTTCGATTATTTTAGCTTTTAGGTCATATAACTTTTAAAATTTTTAAAATAAAAAAGGACTCTTCCTTTTTTATTGAATTCATAAACAAACAAGCAAGTAGGTCATCTGATGGTAAACAACCCCCACCACGATGGAATCCTTAATATCGAAAGAACTGCCTAAATTAGGATTAGGAGATGAACAATAGGAAAGTAAGAACAATTTAGTGGAGAGGAAAAGGTAGTAATTGGAGGGAAAGAAGGAAGAGCTAAAGGAATTAGGCGTTTGTATCCCTGTACTCACTGTGAGAGTAGAATAGGTACTATTAAAATTCTATTATATTAGCGATCTAGGTTTTTTTTTAAATAAAAGTCACACAGCAATTAATTTCTATAATTAGATATTCCCGCGGTGGTTTCAGAATAAATGGATTAAGACTGTCAGTAAAGTTTGTCAGTTTTTCATTAAAGACGACTTAAAACTAAATTGAGTTTTAATCTTTTATTTATTAAAATATAAATAATTCGAATTGGTATTGTTAAGATAAAATTTGAAACCTAAATGAGTTTTACTTATATACATACATATATATTACTTTTAAATATATAATCTTATTGAAGTACTAAACCATTTATTAAGTAAAATGTGTAAGATGATTTTATATAAACTTTATTTATAAAATTTTGACTGTGAATTTGAGAGTCGGAATGTTTTAAAATAGCATTCTATTATATACTCTATTTCGTATGAATAGGTTACAATGTTTATTATTCATTTTTATGGAATTTTGAGTTAAATAACATGTATAGAAGGTTTTATTTTAAGGAGAAAATTATTTATTTAATAAGTTTAATTTATTATTTTATATTGTAATTTATTATAAGTTAATTTACATTATATGCGGTTCTAACTGCGAACTTAGCATCTTGAAGATAGTGTTTAACTTACTCGTTATCTGTGCGGGATGCTACGGAAATTTCATTGACTAGACTTAGTTTTAGACTAGAGTTATCTAGTTTACTTAGTTTATAATGACACTTACATGATTCACACAGTTTGCAGCGGGTGATCATAGATAATTTCAAGTTTTATAGTGGTTAGAAAAATTCAATTTATAATTATTTCGCACCCATATTAGTGTATAACAAAAACTGAGTTTTAAATTAAAAATAAAACATGTTTTCTTACAAATATTCTTATTTTTCCTATTGTATTTCATTATATATCTTCTTCTCTTAGCTACAATAGCGCTCCAAGAGAGGTCTTGGCCTCACTGAGAGGCCTTGTATCGCGACTAATCGCTTTTCTGCTATCGCTCCAGCAGGGAAGAAAGGTTAAAAAGTAGCCTTAGTCGTTCTCCCTAGTCCACTTACACATGAGTATCTTACCATTTTTTTTCATTCCATTCGACAAAATCAATTCATACAAATAACACCAATCGACACAAAAAAATCTCTTCGGTAGGCAGAAATTAAAGACGGGGCTAAATGGCAACTGATAATATTATAATTATCTATTATCCAAGTAAAACAATAAGCGTATCCATATTAGGTCATATAATATTATCCATAATCATACATTGAAAAAATATGAACTACGGATAAAATTTTCTAAAAACGCTTAACAACATAGAAATTTCAAATAATTGGAGTCGATAGGTAGTTTAAGACGGGATTTAACAATTTGTTTCCATGTTTGAATATACCTACTTGTTACTCTTAAGTACGTTTCAGAACAATGATTTGAATTATTAATTATATATTATTACTTTTTTATAAAACTTGAAGAGATAAATCTTCATATTTTCAAAAAAATCTCAACTGATACTAAAATAATAAAGTTCTGAAGTAACCTTATTATTAGAAAGCTTTTTAAAACTACTTTTGTTAAGCTAGAAAAAGGTACCACCTACTTATTCACTATAATTCCATCGCCTTATAAAATATTATTACAGTAAAGCCTATCATAACTACAGATAAGATAAACATACAAATTGTAATCGGCAGACATGCAGTTTCATATAATATTCAATTTTATTGGTAAAATAAAATATCAATAAATTACGTTCAAAATTCGAGTGTAAAAGGATTTCATTAAATATAGATTTTTAATTACTCTATCGGGAACATCGGCACCGAATTTCCATAAACGATATAGCAATTATTAAAATATAAAAAAGATACGGTGATTTATAAATTATAAATTATTCGCATGCTTTTGAGTAAATTTTCTATATTGGATATTAATAAAATATTAATAAAAATAATCTTCAGAGCTACACAGTATAATTGATCAATTATACTGTGTAGCTCTGGTGACCTTTTTATTTGAAGCGTCCTATATTATATATATAGGAAGAATCGTATTGTACATAAAATCTAATGAAATAAAGCAATCTTGTTCAATATTTTACGAACAGAATCAACCATTGACTCACAAATAAGATTTCACGCTCGATCTAAACTTAATTTCCGTTACTTTACGAAAGTCGAATGTCCATTTTTTTTTGCTCGCTAACCAAATTATTGAGCTTTTGATTAGGGCAAAGAGGACAGTTACTTTAGGTGGTTCTTTGATACTGACTTAAAATATTTTTTATAATATGTAAGTTAATTACTGTGTTTAATTCCATTCCATTGTCATATCCATACATGACAAGTTGAAAAAGGACAAATATTAATTATTGATCTAACTCTGAAAACTTATGTGTCAAGAATGATCGTATTTGCTCGGAATAAAAGAAAACTAAAATGCTTTACTGATAAATAACATGAATTTATACATGTAACCATGGTATTATATTAGTAGAATATTGAGAAACGGAATTATGCCACTTTCAAAATAAACGGCTCATTTATATAATTTTTTGAAGTACTCGACAATTTTGCCGTTGTGTTACACTGTCATAGAAGGTAATCATATTCGACGTGAATTACAAGACGTGAACCCCATAATTTCAAATCGTATTCAAATTTCACAAACTAGCGCCTAAGATTAAGACAGCAGAAACCACGTCAATGATTTCTGCTATTATTAATGAGACTTGAATGTAAAATATAACTGTATCTATGAAATGGTTCCTACGAATAAGCGCATAAAGCATTTATTCTAAAATTGAAAGCATGATTTAGGAGTCCAACTCCTTTGTTAAAAATAGACAATCAACCTCAAAGTTTTAAGATGAATTCATACTAGTCATGGGTTATAACTAAAGTGGCCAAACGTCCCGTTTTGAATGGGACTGTCCCTTTTTTCAACCACCAGTTGCGCTGTCCCCAAATAAAAATCCGGGACACCAAATAGTCCCGCTTACCAAAACCGCGCAAAAATTTAAAATGATCAGTCAGACGGGCTATATAACTATAAAAAATATGTTGCATCTCTCTCTGGTCGATTCTTCATGTTTGAAGATCGCGATCACCAGACTTCACCCAGCGGTTTGTTAGGCTCTTCCATTTATTACGGTCAGCAGCCAACCACCTTCCACGAAACTTATTCTGCTTCAGTTGGTCGGACTAAAAATAAGTGACACATACGAATGAAACACATTTTGATATCACAAAATTTATTTTTTTTATATAATTGCGCTAACTTCCTGATATTATTACAATGGAATCAATCGCAAAGACGTCTTAAAGTAGCGTTGAGGAAATCTGTTGACACTTGTAGACGTAAGTATACTTGTTATGAGAGGTAGACAAAAGAGGGCTTAAGCTTCTACGTTGCAGAACACAGAAGGGTCCTCCTCTCAAGCTCTAAGTCTTTGCAAATGTCACGAAACATCATTATTTTAAAAAACGGTTCACTTTTTTGATTACGTTTTATATATCTTATGTTTAACCTGCTATCCCATATTCAAATATTAGAGTTTTTTGTTTTGATTAGTGATAGTTTTTGATTTATGACCATATGTTTTATAGTTTATTTTATCTTGTACCAGTGAGGCGAGTTTTTTTCTATAAAATATAGTGCCTTCTTATAAAACTCACTTAGAAAATTACTTAATTCCCTTGGGCACCAATTGGCTGAAGTTAAACTGTCCTTCTCTCTTATAACTTATACTCGCGATATATCTCGTATATGTCCGTAATCTTGTTAATGTTTGTCTATAGTGTTGGCGAATTAGAATTTCTATTTATGTAGTTATATACTTCTCTCCTCTCATACTATTTATATATACTTTATGATACCAAATTTGTTGTTATTATTTGATTAACCAACAAACAAAATTAGTTCAAGTTCTTCATAATAAAATAATATAAATAAAAAATTACTATTACTTATAACATGAGAATTATTTAAATTAATAATTCAAATAACTATAATGTTATAAGTAATAATTTAAAAAGTTAATTTACGGATGAATTGATGACACGATTTAATTTATAAGATATGTCACAGCAATTTTTGAGCTACCCGTTTTATTAAAATTAAAGAATATTGTTCTAATATCTTGTTTTTGGGTGGTTATTCAATACAACTTCATGAGAGAATTTAATAATTTCTATTTTGAAGTAATGTAAAGGAACCTGTAAAGGAAAAATTGTGCTGCGGAGAATACTTTTAGCATTAACTGTAAACGATGGGGCACACTATTCAAGATTTGTCAGTGAAAAATGTTTTCGTTTTACATTAACAAATGTTAAAAATCATCATTACAAACTAATACAGTTCAGTGCTGAAGATAGTACCATCTTAAAACAAAAGGATGAACTAATGCCATGATGGGTGAGCCTCTAACCAGTGTATTTCACACCAATTACGTTTCTGCCATTCACCAGCTCAATTTACCCACAACCTTGTTTCTTATACGCTTAGTTGTTAGCGGAGAGCAAGTTTATATAATCGTAAAAATTAAAATATTATGGAATTCTAGAAATTAGTGTTAATGTCACACGAGTATATCGTTTGTAAAATAAACATTTTCTTGTGTATTTCGTATTTCGCGACTACTGTGGAAGAAAATTATATATTGCATCACAAAACGATTTTCAAACGATAGTTTATATCTGAAATATGTAGTACTAGCTTTTGCCCGTGGCTTCGCTCGCATGGAATTTGGTCTGCCACATTAAGTTCCGTGACAGATTATTTTAAATAGTAAGGTAGGGTAGGAAGGTGAACAAACATTAGGTAAGGTAGGAAGTAAGATATATTATTTTGAAAATAAACTACCAAATTCAACAACTAGTAAAAAATTAAGAAAATGTTTGAAATATAGAAAGTACAAAATGAAACAATTAGTGTTGATTTTTTGCAAAATTTATTGGAACACGACTGTAAATTTAACAAAATGCAAAACAGTAACTGTCACAGGGAGTCAGGTTATTTTGTGTGTGTTTGTCTATTATCGCCCACTCCCATAGTCACTCCAATAACAATAACTTTTGTCTGAAACATAAAATGGCGGATGACAGCTGTCAAATATTACTTAGTGCATGAATAAAAGCTATAATAGTATTAAACAACAGCTTTAAGGTTATACGCCACTTATTACTAGTACATGAACAATTTATTTTGCTAAAAAATATGCGAATTAATTTTATATATCGTAAATAACTGCTGTCAAAGCCATTTTAAGTATTCAGACGATAATATTGAAAAAGTGTGTAACAAATTTAACAATAAAGATAATATGTAATTGGAAGGTTAATTTTGGCATTTTCAATAGTGAATAGTAGGAAAGTTAGTACGTGGGTAAATAATTAGGCCTACATAGATATTAACGATTAAGTATTAACTACATGCAAGATTAATAAAAAGGTGTCCGATAAAAATTTGTTTAATATATGAGGTAAGTAGCTGACCATAAATATTTAGACAGAGATTTGAATAAAATCTATTGGCCCTCATCTAGTCTTTGGATTATTCGCACGTTTCACCGTCTTACAAATTACTGTAGGAGACAAAGCTTTATAAAACCCAAGCAAGCTATTGTGGCAGATAGTTTCGTTCTTTAGCCCTGTCTATAATATTTATAGGCAGTTATAACAAACACAGTCCTTTAAGATTGTAAATAAAGGTTCCGTTTAAATAATCTTAAAGTATATTACATATAACATCATACAACTACACAATTTAACTATTATAAAGACAATTATATTTTCTACAATATACAAAAATAAATCTAATCTTAAAAATTAATAAAATATCAAAATTATACGTTATATAAATAAAATACAAATATGTATATGTGTTACATTCTATGTTCATTAAAAATTACAACTATTTATGAAACTATATTACAAATAACAGATCTTTGCGACTGTATTGTTTAAAAAGCAATCTATTTCTAATGTACAAGTAAGGGGATTTCCGATTTTAGACATATTCTAAATATTTGTATTTTCTTCTAAATTTGTACAATATATGACACTAGGAACACTAGTCTAGAGAGAACATTTGTAGAGTGTTATCAGTGTAAAACACAAAAATTTAGAAGAAAGTTCAAATATTCAGAACTTTTCAAATCTAAAAGAATTCAAATCCTTCTAACGAATAAGACATCGACTAATCTCATTTCTGTATGACTCAAAAGGAATTGGACACCAAGTATAGTTAATTAATCGAATCACAGTAAATAAACTGTGATGATAACCAACAGAAGCTTAGCTTCACCTTACACTAGGTATATAAAATCTATCCGATATATATATAGTAAAACATGAGATAGAAAAAGGCTTTAAAAGGCAAACCAGCAAATCACAAGGGGAAGCTTACATAGCGAAGTATCATGTGCGTGCTTACATCTAATAACGTTTATATACAGTACACCTTAGTTTACCATTTAAATACGTTCACATACACTGAATCATAATTGCTGTCAGCATAGATTATTCATACATAGATTATTATGTATACGATATAGATCGTTGAAGTATATCAGGCAGCACCCCTGTCAACTAATGTTTCAGGTAATATGCCTGAGAACTATGTTTTGAAAATATAAGCCAACATATAAAACGTGGATTACGTAGTTTTGATACTTTAAAAAAATGTTTTGAAAGCATACTTATATATTATTTAAACTGCATTATCACTCACTGGCTGACATGTTATTTGGGAAACTGTAAGAGATGGAGAGTAAACGTGTTCTAGGGAAATGTTCGGATAGGGTTCGAGGTAGAGGAATTATATCCAAACCTTGAAAATCTGAACCTGGTAACAAGTTGCTAGACGGCCCGCCCGAACCGTAATACCTACCGGGGTCGCCCTCGATCAAAGCAGGCGGGCCCCGGAAAATTAGTCCAACATATAAAATAGGAATTACGTAATCAATACGTTTGATCGACTTGTTTGATTGACGAAAAATAATAAATACGTTTGATCTTAGCTTAAATTTGTTGTTCTTTCTCAAATAAAACTGACGAATTGGAATTTTTGAACATACAATAAACCTATTTATCTACCCTTAAAGAAATTTTGATACACGACTCGCTATCTGAAAAATTACACGTAATAATTTAACACCCACTGACCTTCATGTTTTTATTATTTAAGCTGTGGTGAACATGTCGACATAAGAAGGAAAACTTTCAAAATATAAACTTTCGTTAAGGCTTTCAAAACTTTTTAAATTTTTTATTTCCTTCTTTTTTCTCCTAATAAAAAATCTTAACTATTAGCCGTTATGAAGATATTATTTAACGATATTTTGCTTCGTTTATATAATTACCCTTTTTCCTTCTTTATTCCAAATATCAATGGAACACACATCGAAATCCAGGGCATTAAGTTTAAATATGGACTGTTTTTACAATTATTTCACAGCCATTGCTTACTCTATAATTTATGGTTAGCGCCCACTGACGGGATGCAAAACATGAAAAGTCCACTGACAAGACATAATAGTATAGGTATTTAATGAATGACAATTAACCTTATTGTTATAGAAATAAGGTTGAAATTAGATTGCGTATAGCTCTCGGAATTATTCGGCACCATTTGCATACAAAGTCAGTTTACTGCCCTTGTGCGCTTATTTTGCTAAACCATCTCATCAGTGAGCGCCTGTCGCAACTATGATCCATTTGTACACTGAAAACGAAGCTTATATATAATATCATGATATAGTGAGGCAAAAAATAATCCATATATAATGTTTTTTACCTAATATTATCTTTTACTTTCTAAAATGTTATAATAAGTTACTTATACTTATTGAATAATTTATAACGGCATATAGTGCGAACGAATAAAAAATAACTATTGTAGAGCACTGTCTCTTTCGCACATTTCGTTGTCAGTCTAATAAAGGAGATATTTTACATAATCGAACAAGTTTTTCTTTCGTTCTCTTTAGCATTTAATGTGTAAGTTTTTTAAAAAACTTCACTATATTTGATATTAATGTTATTTTAAAATTATTTTTTCCATTTTTGTCATGTTTCAAAATGAAATAGCTTATGTAAGTTAAACGTCTCTAAAGTGTCGTAAGTCCAAATAGTATTTATATAAAGTCAAGATCAATATAGAGATGAAACATTAGATACTTAATCTCTACGGAAATTGATATAAAAACTGTGGATCTCAAATAACCGTTATAAAATCCCTTTATCAATTTGATACTATGTCATATTAAATATAAACTTATGAAATCAGATTTTTTTAATCTTAAATTTAAGGTATTTACGATTCATGAAATCTATATTACAGTTTACAAATAAGGTCAAGATTAGTAGAAAACACATGTTAGATACAAAAAAAAAACATCTAAATTTCTTCAAATTTAATCAAACAATAAGCAACGCATAAAATTCACTAAATTGTTTTCACAAACTTTTACAATAAATATGTATGCAATAAATCAAATAAAAAAAAATCAATCGTCAAAGCACCAATTGGTTCAACTTCATTTTGTGCATATATTTTTAAAGATAATAAAAATATTTTTCTAAAAAAATTAATATAATATTTATCTAATTACAGTAATAATTTAAATTCAAGAATAGACTCAATTTGCTTTTTTTATTCTTTTTCACAAAGAAAAAACATTTGTCTTATTTTAAAACCAGTCAACATTAAATTAATGAATTATAATTAACTGTAATAACTAGGAGCTTCGATAACCCTGTGAATCTTACTTTTTCAATAAAAGCAATATCCAACACTTTAGGCAAGAATATGGAATTAAGATTCATCAGTAATAAGAACCACAAACATTGTCAGTACAAAATGCAAACATCTTTTTTAGTTTTGAAGGACTAGAATAGAAAACACTACCTAAACCTACTAAAGATTTTAAAAATTAAATTTGAGTTAAAGTAAAATCATTTGTTCGTCAAATATAAAGTTAAGCCAAAGAGAAAACGGCATTTGGTTTAAATAACTTTGGAAATCAGTCCATACAATCATAGTTTTTCTTTTATAAATATTTAAAATACTTAATAAAGCTGGCTTATGATACACCTGACATTCCATGAAGATAAAACAAACAATGTGCTTAATCCTAGTCTGAAAAGCAAATTATTTCTAAATAATAATTAGGACTTCATGAGCGTCATTACTTTAAGTCCACGAAATCTCCGAATTCAACGCTCACGATATTGGCACAGACATTGTAATAGGTCAATTTGAAATAAATTTTAAAATTATTTTTTAACATTTAAATTATAAATAGGAAACAATTTGTGAGCAAACATTTTAAACACAATAAAACACTTCATTATTATCATTCCTTAATAACATTTCATTAAATAAATTAAAAGTACAATAGAAACATTTATTTGCAACGAACTTACATACTTTGATTATGACTTTCGCGAAACGTGTAGTTATTTAAATTTAAAAATATTCACGTTTACACTTAAAAACAGAAAGCAGGTGTGACAAACATTTTGAAAAAAACTTTTTATGGACGAACCTTTATAGGATGTTGCGTAATAATCTATGGAAAATGTTCTATGCTCTATGGTTTTATTTTGGTCTGTGTTATGAGAAATGTAATAAAAAATGAATGGTGGTTATGTTCTCCAGTTTTATTTTTAATCCGAAAATATCTTTACCACACAAATTATATTTACCACACCAAAGGCGGCGACCCAAAGGCAGCGGCGGCATTCCGACTGAGAAATAACATCTATATTTCTTTATTACAGCCCATATATGTCTCGCTACTGGGCAGACAGCCTTTTCATTTCCGGAGGAATGTACATTTAATCACCACGCTTGTCCAAAGCGTATTCGCATGGAACCCAGCCTCCCATTGAATACTTGTAGGCAACAGCAACATATATTCACATCGATGCGAGAATCGAAGACGTGAACATTGAATAATAATAATACCTTTATTTTTAAAATTTTTACATATGTTACAGGACTCTAGACCCCACACTAGGATGGGACTCTTCCCTTAGTTAATAACAGATTTTAAGAACACAAATATCAAAAATGTAAGTAAAAATTAGAAAAACACTAATAATAATAAAATATAATATGAATTAAGTTACAATATTTAAGATGGAAACATGTATGTATGCACGTGTGCTTGTGTATATATGTGTTTAATTCTAGAAAACTTGGGGCAATTGTGTCATTATTTTTTACTGTGATTCTAGAAATGTCATTTAGAGTTACGGTTACAAAGTTTAAATGAACAAAAATAATAAAAATTAACCACAATAACCGAAAAATGGTTACAGTTTGACCAAATTTCTAGGTTTTTCTTAAATGCCCATAATTTTCAAACTGCATGGGATAGATTTTTCTCATGATGGTTACAATCAATCCTGTCACCCCGTTTCGGCTTGACGTTGAGTTCTGGGACACCTGTATATGTGTTTGTGTGTGTGTGTGTGTCTATCTGTCTGTAAGCATGTTGTGGTATGAAATAATTCGTTTCGAAGAGCAGCCTTTCCGTACACTTCTCGAGTGGTAAGTAACTTCGATACTGAGCAAATAAAGTCGTCAAATTTAATAATAATTTTCTTGCTACTTAAGATAGAAAAATGATGTTCAAAATGTTTGTCACTTAACAATTTATATATATATACACGGAACTCTTGCAAAACGTACGTTATACTCGTGCAAGTCAACAAAAATTCCGACGGCCGTTAAATTGTAACAAGCTTAACTGTTTAAATAACATACACGTCTAGAATGGCTTATGACGCGTCGGAAACATTTGATATTACGTGATTTTCATTTTCTTAGTTGTCTCTTCGAGCATATCCTTTATTTTGGTTAAGGGAGATCGCTTTTCTTCGCTGCCTTTGAGTTCATAATTGGCTGGCAAGTGTATGTGCAGTGGATCACGTAGACGCGCGAGATCTTTTTGAAGTTTATCTACCTAGAATTTCATAAAAATAAATGACAGTATATTAGGAGGAAATTATAAAACACTAATCCATAACAATACCAATTAATTGGTGAGAATGTATTTTATGATTCTGTTACGGTGACGACATATTTTAAGAACATATGTGTAAAAATAAATGTGCACAAAGAGAAAGTACCCTCTGTCTCTTGCCAAATAGAATAAAGATTTTCGGTAGGTAATTGACGTACAACGAACTCTTGAAATATATGCAAAAACTCTAAATTCATATTTGCTAATTAATTGCTCTAAATTAATATTTGTTTTCACCAACATTTGTTTTCAGGACAAAAATTCAAATTCACGTATTTAGAATGTGTGTACATAAGCTCAATATCTCACAGAATAATGCTCAAAATTTTAAAATTATTTATTTTTAATATCTAAAAAATATTAGCAAAAAAATGTTGTGTACCTCATCCTTCAGGTAATTATAGTGATTGATGTCGAGGCCTATCTTTTTCGCCTTTTTATGCAGCATCAATAGGTGTTGCCTATCTTTTACGTCGGGCAATATGTATTCCTGTAAAAAAATTGTATTTACTCATCATGTATCTATAAAGGCGTGTTTATAACACTCCTATAGAGTAAGCAACATCATCTGAAAACTCGATCTATTAAATAGTTCAACTAACAACAGAATATATGGAAAGTTATCTCTCAATATTTAAATTAGGTTTTTTTTACAGTTCATATTGTATGTCCCACTGCTGAGCATGGACCTTTCTATTTCTGGAGGAATGGACATTTTAACACACTACGCTTGTCCAATGCAGATTGGCGGGAATACCAGAGTCGGAATCAATATTTGTAGCCATACAAATATTTATTCTCGACGCGGAAATTAAAAACCGCGATCATTAACTGCGTGGGCGGGGTGTCCGCCACTGAACCAATTGGTCGTCACTATGTTATTATAATGTAAATAGCACTGAATACTTAATATAAATGTAATGAAAAAAATTCTTGATAATTATATGAAAGTATTTAAAATTTTCACCTGTTTAGTAAGCACAAAGTATGCGTAGGCTGCCATTGCCGTGCCATATGTAACGAAATAAGTGACCGGCTCCATGATATCCCACGAATACTCCCACCAGGTGAGTCGGGCAAGAACCCCAAATTGCACCCCCATCAGACCCAGGCCGACCCACGTGAGCGCCGATGTGCGGCGTGTGGTCTCCACTTCTAAAGTCATGCGTTTCTGGACATAAAAAATATATATCACATTGTTGCAAAGGTTGTTATGTTTAACTAGCTGCCCGCCCCGGCTTCGCACGGGTGGTTTACATTATGAAAAAACTTTATTAGAAAAACCTCAGAGAAAAGAATAGCACGAACTACAGAAACAAAATTTTGCTTTTGTAATACAAAAGGAAGGGTAATTGAATATGAATGAACGTTAATCTGTCAATACCACACACAGACATTTATTTTGTTAATCATAGTAATGGCGCCATCTATTAGTTATATTGCGATTTAAAATGACGGAAAAAAGAAAATATTTTTCTCTTTACTACTAAAGACTACTAAGAAAATATTTTTCTCTATACTGCCGATTCTGATTTAAAATGACGGATCATTTTAAATCAGAATCGGCAGTATAGCCGAGAAAAGGTTTTTTAAGTTTGTCTGTAAAATTTCTTGAAAATTATCTTTTATACAAAAGTTGCCTTGATAATAACAAATACAACAAAAAAAGAATTATCTAATTTAGAGCATTATCTAATAGTTTATAAGTAGATATGATTTATTTCATATCCACTTATAAGTCTACACGTGTGTCGGGACTTCTTAAGTTGACTGCAAGAGTTCATAGAAGGTTTTGGTAGAATGACCACCATTTTTTAAAACGTTACATGACAAGCTAACTAGTATATTTCAAGATACCTTGATGTTATTATATTTTACTTGACACTGGCATTGTAGTAATACCTTATTGGCATCAAAGAAAGAAAAAGACAAAGGACAGTTTTATACTGAGTCTCTCTATTTTGTTCTTTTTATTTACGGCTGTTTGTGTGATAGCTCTGAGATAATAACACGCACCTGAGCCTTACAGTCTAGCGTGTACAAGATTAAGTACAAGTAATAGAAATGAACTAGAGTTTATTTTCTTTGAACGTATTTGCTCTTATCTATAAAAATATCAAACTAAATAAACAGTTAAGATTTTATATACAACAGAAGGGCGAGGCAAACAAAAACTGTGGACTTTAATTTTTTAATATCATCTACAATATCTGCCTGTATATCTGAATATGTAAAAATACGCACTTTTATCAAATTAAATAAAAATGTTTTATAAAAATCTGGCCCTAAAACCAACTCATCCGTTAAAGAGCTCTGTTATAAATTGAACTCTCTTAAAAATAAAGGATGTTCACGTATATGAATATTATAAAAAATAACTATTTGGTACTCCTTCATTTTATGTTATCCTAGTCTATTTACCTATAGTGATCTGTTGTGAAAAATCACTGAAGTGTCAACTTCGCAGATTAACTGTGTGTGTGTGTGAGCAAACACAAAAAGCATTTTCGACACAATTGGAAAAGAATTTGGAAACCACGCCCTTTACAGACCCCTGTTGGACATAGGCATATGAATATAAAAAAAAACAATTATTTCCTACTCTTTCATTTCATGTTATCCTAGTCGATTTGAAGTGACAACTTCTCAGATAAAGTGTGTGCAAATACAACTACAAACCATTGCAGACCTCTGCTGGATACCAACCTCGCTCACAAATGAAGGATGTTCCCGTAATTCCCATACTTGGCATACGGATCATGGATCGCAGATTCGTTTTTGTGGCTCAAATAGACGCTGCTACCCATTCACTAGTGTTTTCTCTCATTGTATTCTTTCGTACGACATGCATAGAAAGAAATTGATTTGTTCTATTCTAGACCGTTAACTGAAGTGCCTGCCGAAAATTGTATATGTATTTAAAAAAAAATTACCTCTTCCAGTGGTTGCAACTCCGCTGATAGCTTTTCCAGTTGTGACCTAAGTTCTCTTTCCTTACGGATCTGGTGCTCGCGGACGTTTAGCGCTTCATAAAGCTGGTTTACCAAGTTTCGTACGTCGCTCAACCGTGTGATCTCCTCAGAACTCAGTCGCTCCTGCACATAAATATACTGAGTGATCAAATGTATTCTAATAAAATGTGAAGCAGTGACAAAGTTTACCTCTCATTTTTTTACCAGCTCATACACGTTTCTCTATTGGGCACAGGCTGCACTTTTTCTGGAGAAATGCACGTTAAACTCCCTTATTCAAGGCCGATTGGTCGGATACCAAAAAATCGAAATAATATATACATATGAACATATCGACAAAAAAAGCGAAACGTAGTAACCCGCAAAATGAAATCTTACCACCAGGGCCAAAAAAAAATAGTATCTGATCACCCAAAAACAACCAATTTTAACCCTGTACAACATTTTTCATTGTTCACGGAGCTATAAGACTCAGACCATTTGACGAAATATTTTTTTCTGATCCGAATATACAATAAGAAGAAATTTAATATCTGTATCATTTACACCATACGCTTTTTTGTATCGATATTTTTCTCCCGTTGCGGTAATCAAAGGTGCGACCAATGACGTCAACAGCGGTAGTTTCTCCATTGAGTCAATTAGGTCGTAGTACCTCTACATTTTGGTCGTAGTACACTACATTACTTAAAATTCTACATCTGATCACAAAAGACTATCTAACCTTTTCTAAACGAACCTCTTAGTTCGTATATATACCAGTATTGAGCAAAGATAAACTTATTTTCGTTTCAGTAGAATTAATACAACTATAGATATTTATTTTGGTAAATTTTCTTTTAAGGCCTTCTAGCGCTTTATGAGTCCATAATAGTAACCATTTTAATTATTTATTTAATTATATTAGTAAATTGATTTATTATTAATATTGGACTCCTCATAGTAGATAGATATTGGTTATTACTTTTACAGTTGTCTATATACATCTGTAGAACAAGCTGACTTTGTACTTTGCCGCCTTCGTCTATAAAAACCATACCGCAAAAAATATTTTATTGAATATTATATTTCGTTCGCTCAGACGTAGTAGTTTCATGGATTCCTATCGTATTTTTTGCTTTACATTGTATTTTTTATTCCGATATCCGAAACACGACCCCGTTGGACCATTCAATAAATGCGACAACAACGCGTCATAAACGCGGTTAAATAAACTGCTTGCTTTTTCACAATTTCGTTCTCCATTCAGCTAACAAAGTCGAAAGAGAAATGTTTTTCGAATAACAGATGTTAGTTGGACACAAAAAGGTTATATGTCTGGCAGAACTGATGTTATTATTAACGGATACATAACATCACAATAATAAAATATATTTCTCAGTGTTCAAAATAATGAAACGTTTAACGTAAAGTATACACTTATATTGGAAGATTGACGTCTGAATCAGAAGTTAAATTGAAATTAAAGAGTGAAAAAAAATTATAGTTTTTTTTGTTGTGGATATATACATACATATTTTATTGTCGTCAAAAATGCCTTTAGTATTAGTAGATTCAATATATAAATCTTTAAAGATTTTTCCAGTTATTAATTATATTATATTGTATCGAGAAAGATTTTCAGTATGAAATTCTTCCTGACGAAGGGAGACCAGATACAGAGTGAAATGGAGAAAATCTTCTTGCCCTCCTCTACGATTCTTCTCCATTTCGCTCCATAATACCTGAATGTTAGTTATTGTGGGGTCGAAGTCGTTAATCTTTAATGTAGCGCCGAAAGAAGAATTTATCTTATGTATTATATCTTATGTGTAATTTATATATGTATATAATCTTATGTATTAATAATGACTAATAAATATTTAATCGATTTAACAAAATAGTATTATTTTTAGTAGAGCTCCATCCTTTTTTATTGCCTGTAACTAACTGTTGAAACATTAAACTAACCACATACGATTATCTTCGCTGACTTACTTGCGGCGGACTCTTGACATAATATTCGGTATCGTTAATAACCAGCCGGAAGTCGTTCTCCAGGAGTGACTCCACCGTATCGCTGGCTGCGATGCGCACACGCTCATCCGACGCCAGCGCCACTGCCCGTTCTACGCCGCGGTCTTCCGCTTTGACCTATTACATGTAAAAAAAGTAGAAATAGAAATGTTCATTCCGGACACTTTTTTACAGAAATTTAATGCTGAAATTAAAAATATATGGATAGATAATGGATATTATATTGGACATATTATATATAAAAAATAGAGAGGTAACAATAAATTATTTTTGTTATCGCTCTATTAAATTTAATCTGAAAATGAATTTCCAAAGGCTTGGAAAATATTTTAAAGTAAAATGAAACTGCATTTCAATGAATAAATAAAAAAAATAAAATGTCTACTCAATGTCGTATTTTCTATATAGCAATAACAATAGTGAAAAGTAAATTCCACTTTCTATAAATTAATTTTGTGAACTTTTGCAGACCGTCAAAGATAGAAAAGTTGCTTACCAGACATGATAGGTACAAATTGCTGCAACTGATCGCGGGCAAAAGACAAGTTGGTCGAAAAACAAGTCGGAGAAGCACTCTTAGAAGAAGATAAATTAATCTATAAATCCGTCTTTTTATAAATTCCTCTTCCTTTTTGCTCTTGGCAGAGCAGTCGTGGACGTTATGTATAGTGGTGACTTGTTTAACCAGTCGCCGTCATTCATCCCTCATGGCTGCCTTCTTCATGTATTTGTGTAGGGGGATTTTTTATAAAATAAATTGTATTTAATAATATAACAGTTAAAAGCAAAGATTGCACTACTTGATGCACCTTAAAGGAAGGCAGTGAACTGCCCCAGGCTGATGATGATGATGAAATAATAACATGTTCTAAAATCTTTAGATAAAAAAATGTGGATCCCTCTGTAAATACAAACGATTGGGAGATAACATCGCCATTTTCGTAATTTATCTAAAGACGCCTGCGATATCGCCCTTGTATCTTGTGATAAATTGACCAATTGAGATAGCATCTTCGACTTTTTATTGGTGGTTAACCCTTTCGTGTATACGTTTATTTGTCCAATGATTTTGAATATCATATATCTATTAAAATATAAAAATAGTATCTAACATCTGCTAGGACTAATTTAGTCATGCGTTATCATCACGTGTCTAAAAGAGATCAGCCGTTTTTAAGACGTGTCTGTACGATTACATGAAAAGTATGTTATGTATACAGAGATGATTTTTAGTTTAGGTATATAGTGCATTTAAAGATATGTATATCTACAAAAAAAAGATTTTTTCTTTTGACTGATCCGCATCCGACACACGTCGTTATGCTACTGAAAACTCCTTAGAGGACCAACATACAAAGAAAAAAAAATTGAACCAATAATCTTCAAAGCTTTAAGCAGAATAATTCACCAAAATTTTATCACATCCAGATGAATAGTTTTAGAACGCATCGCGGACATACATACAAAAAAGCATTAACTCTTATTTATATAGAAGACAAGATATTAATAAAATGTTAATTAAACTCGATTTTTTTTTCGATTTCAGATTATTGTGAATAATACAGTGACAAAATAGACGATACTAAGCGATAATGCACTAAACTGTACCCAATACCAAGACCAAGACCCATGACCAAGGTTAACAAATCGATTAGCATCTGGATAAATTGCTATTGGCCCGGTAAGAAGACTGTAAATAAATAGGGTGTAGTTGAGAATAGATGTAATTGTTTTGTGGCGATTGATAACTACACAGAGAGTTTTGAACTAAACATTTATTTGAATCCATATTACGAATGAAAATAAGTTCAACGTCTATATTAATATAAATAAATGTTTCTTTCTTGTCTGTCTAATATGCGTACCTAAACCTTTTGAGATTGTGATAAAACTTTGATGATTTGTTAAGAGATCTTTTAATTAATAACTTACCCGACTCATACTTTCTAATTATTTGAACGGTTGATTTAAATGTGTAATTTCTTAAATTTGTAAATATTATATCATAAGAAGATAGAGATACTTGTAAGGCATAGTGCAGTCTCTTTTTTATGGAATAGGGGGCAAACGAGCAACCGTGCCGCCTGATGGAAAGTAGTCTACATTTATCCCACAAATAATGGAAAATAACAGGAAGGAGCTAAGTCAGGAAACAATTAGTAGACAATAAGTTCCAAAATAGGTTCCGTCCTCATCACTTTTCTACCACGAACTGAGCAAATGTGGAACGATTTAGCACCTGCTGTGTTGTAAATGTGACATAAGGGCATTCGAGAGGTGAACGTGTGTGTTCATATATGGCCAACAACGAATTTGAGATACCTTCAGCGTTGCGAATGTCTATGGGCCGCGGTGATCACTTACCAAAAGTTGTTTACGTATTCTGCTATAAAAAAAATAATCGGTACCTGTTCCAACAAGTCTCCGACGGTCTGCGAGACAGGCCGCAATGTAAAGCGGCATCGCTCGCGCCGCGACGGCAGTGGCACTGTTATCACTGGTAGACCGCGCCGGTACGTCACCGACACCTCTGTAGACAAAAAAGAAAGTGATAAATAGTTTTATTAACACACTAAAATAAAAACGAGGGGCGCATAAGAATCTAAATAAATTACCACTTACATAGTTATTAAAGTGATCCTTATTATATATATCTAGTGGTTGAGCCACGCTACAGACGAATGCTTTGTCAAGAATGGCATAATATTTGTCTGTAGCATGAATGGGCCGGCTCGCCCGGGGAAGTACCACACTCCCGCAGAAAACCAGCGTCTAAGTGGTAGCTTAGCTACCGCGCTTCGTACGGTGAGCGGCCGAGTACCGGAGGCCTAACACCCCCCCCCCTCTCCCACTCCCTTTCCCATAATGACACTTTCCTTCAAGGACAGCAACGCTTCCGCACTGTCTATGGCCCTGCAGATGTCTATGGGCGTTACTTTCCATCAGGTGTCATGCCTGCCTCGTTTGCCTTCCTATCCGTTAAAAAAGAAAGAAAAAAAAGACCCAAACTTTTATTTTAATAAAACCGTTTTGCTCAAAAGGTTTTGAACCATTTTTTATTTTCACAATTTTAGTTTTTTCTTTTTTTTTTTTCACCGAGTGTAATATTTGGAACTCGACAAAACCAATTAAATAAGTCGAAACCTAAGAGATTCTAGTAACGGTAGAAGAGTTTCACTATCCACCTCCCGACAGACCAGACAGACACTAAGTTTAAATTATCATAATGTATTACAACAGTCACTGGAACAGATTGTGTGTTATTATTGGCTTACCAGTTGCAAGACACAGGCCAAAACCAAGAATATAGACCGATCAAAATCGATGGTGTTATGTGTTGTTCTGCGTATGATATAAAAACAGATTGTAATTGCAAAGAGCGAAAAAAATACCATACTCAATGTCACAACATGAAAATTAGAACTAAGAAGCTGCTGGCTTCAAAATTTTGGCAACTTCTCAAATTGTAGTCACCGTAACGACTCTGTTGACTTCTTTTGATTTTCAGAGACGGGAGTAAGATAAAAATAGAACAGATAAAATTGCATAAAACTCTCGAAAACAAGCTTCCGTACGCGTAGTCAACAATAGTTCTACTTATATTGTAATATATATTATAAATGTACGATAATAATATTTTTTTAATTATATCAAACATTATTTAGTAATTTATTTTCTTTAATAATTGGTTTTAAAGAACTTAGAGAATGTTAAATATATAGATGCGATTTACGTGGCATAGAACGAGCGGAATAAGTTCTTTTTTCGGCACTACATTCTTTATGGAAGAAATAGACAAAAGAACATACGGGTCACCTGATGATAAGAAACGCCACCGCCTATAATAAATACAATATAATTAAATATATAATAGAGATAGACCTGCGGACAAATAGGATTTCCGCCCGTAGGCGTGGTACGCAACTATGGAAGTAAATATCAGTAAATTCGCAGCAGCGTCTTCTTATTAATGGAAACTAAACTTACGCGGGGGCTGATTGCGGGATCCATCGCCGCATCGGAATAAATATATATACGGCCTATAGATATTTATTCCGAGTCTGGTAACCGCGCCAATCCGCATTGGACAAGCGTAGTGGGATTTAATGTCCGTTATTCCAGAAATGGAGAGGCCCGTGTCCTCAGCAATGAAAGATATATGGACTGTGAAAAAAAATCTAAAATAGCAACACCCCTAAGTTATGATTAAGCTTAATACTGATTCTCACGAGGGCGAAAAGCGACTAATGGAGAGCCGTTTCGCTGCGATGAATGGTAGCGGATGGAGCTCTGTGGTCTCTGCCAACCCCTGCGGGGGATAGGCGTGAATATATAAAAAAAAGCTTAATAACCAGCAGTGTATTAACGCCTGTATTGAATATGGTGTCACTAAACACAAAAATTATTCAAATAACTTAAATACCATTCTACAAACATTTCTAACATATCTTTTAACATAATAAAAAATAAACGCTCACAAAAAAAAGTCGATCACATATCGCACGCTGCCGATGTTAACACTATAGAGTAGGGCAATTAGAAGGAAATTGTTCCATTACACCTGCTCTAGCAACGGACGCAGTTGATTGTCGACACGCTCCACTAATCGACTCGTAAGAACGTACAATCGCGTACAGTTTTATTATGTTACAATTTTTATATTAAAAATATAACACATATGAACATAAGAAAAGAAAAATACTTTATGAAAAATGTCCCAAATAACCATGTAAGACTGGCATTTTTATTATGAAACTATGTCTTATGTATGTCCGTCCCTTACAAGCGATACCTGTTATGAACAAAGTCGTATTATACAGTACTTATACATGTATACAAACATATAAATGCATTTCAGGGCAGGCATGTTACTTTAGAGACGGGGCTTCCTCATTTCTGGAGGAATGAATATATCATGCTCGCCCAAAGTAGATTGACAGACTCGGAATAAACACCTATATATAGGTCGTATATATTTAGCCTGATGCGGAAATTATACCCACGACTATTCTATATCGAAAGTAGTACTTCATGATGGGTAGATGATCTAAAAATAGAAAAGCCCCGTGCCAAGCAATGGAACATGTACGGTCTGTGAAATTATCGCAATTTGTAAATACTAAGGTTTTTATTTCAACTGTCATTTTTTATTTTAGTATAAAAAATGAGTAAATGTTTTCCTCGCGAAGATACGTAACAATGTTAGACTTTCAAATAGACTAATAGCTTTACGGGAGAACTGTGGAGTGTATTGCAAGAGATTCACCGGAATACTCCACTAATGCTCGGATTTACGGATTTAACCTAAACTGGAAGCAACAATGTAACATGAACCCTTTTAAATTCTTATTCTATTTTCACGGTAGCAAAAATATATCTTGTTATATGCCATTTCTTAAAAACTTTTCTACTCTGGTTTATATCTTTTTTATGGAAGAAACCTAACGATTTTTAATCATCAGACGAACCATTTCACAATATAACATGGATCATCTCCAACATTTGTGCAAAGTATATTTTAGAGTTGCCAGGGGATTTCTACGCGGTTAATTAAAACCTTTGGAACCTTTGGAGAGAACACAGGGTTCTGAAAACCGTGTTGGGTGCGAATTCGCCTAGTCCTCGTATGGTATTAAGGATTAAAATAAATATAGGGATTTAATAATAGACATTCATTGACTAAATTTCGAATTAAAATACAGTCATATCAAAAATAGTAATAGTAATAATATATATTATACAGTTGTATTTGATGTTTTAGTTTATATATAATATTTTCTTATGTTTTGCATGTGGTGTCTACCTATGAAAAACATATATTTATAATTTAATAATTATATACTAAAAAATATAAAGAGAAAGTATTAGTGTTTAGGTTGTTGATGAAATTAAATAAAAAAATCGACACAAAAAGCGTAAACGTAGTAAACCGCAAAATGATAATTTACCACCAGAGCTAAACAATTTTAAGGTTTCTGAAAAAACAATAACCGTCAGTTTCAACGCTGTACAAAATATTCTATTGGTCGTAGAACTGTGAATCTCAGATCATTCGACGCAGTATATTTTTTCTGATCCGAATATGCAAAACTTTTTTGTACATCTGTTTTATTATCATTTACATTTTCGCTTTTTTGTGTCTGGTATTGTATGGCCTATAAGATAGCTAAGATAGCTCTAAGAGCTACAATATACGGAAGGCAGTTGGTAAAGAGCCGAAAATCGAGTTAGGTGGCGCTTTCGCTCCCGACTGACCTATGCTACGACCGACCTGGTGGTCTTTGACCTCAGAAACCAAGCGCAAACGCGTCCAGATCCAGCAGAATCTCTCTCTACGCACCATCGTAGCAGCTTGCTATGTGCGTAATGATGTAATAGCGAGGGAATTCAAGATAGAAAGCATCCATTTATAGTCCAGTTGGCTCAGAAGATGTTAGACCTAACCGACAGTGGACCATATTCATCCCTCAAAAATTTTACTCCCTTTCACGCTTGCCCACTTGAGGGACGTCCGCTCCCACGAGAAATCCTCCTTTCGCGACCTTACTCCCGTGAGGGGGGAGGGCCAGCGAAGGACCCAACGTAGGAATAGGCTCGGCCATATCTCGGCGACGCGAAGTCGTTAAAGGACGCCCAAAAGCCATTGAAAACAACGGCACCTAGGACCGGGGAGCGGTCACTTTATTGAGTGTCTGCGCTAGCTGTGAGGGTCATCCCCGAGGCTCGATCCCATACCTGGTGTGGATTTCCCTGGACTGCCGTGGGCTAATAATGATATGATGATGGTGATGAAGACCTATTTATATGAATTCTATATAATTAAAAGGCCATTGTCGAAGCATCAAAAAATATATTTATCCTCTACCGCCGCTGTCTTGCGGATATCACTGTCATTCTATTCCAAGTGCCACGCAAAGTAACGCTTACGTACGCGTAAGCAGACGTTATAATTGCCCCAAGTCACTTTCCTAATTATCAGTAAATCTTAGAATGCACTAATCGTTTCTCCGAGATATTGTTATGCATCATCATTTATGAGTTCTGTATTTTTAATTACTATTTCATGTCACTTTTATTAAAAACCATATTTTACTTTTTTTCCACAGCCCATACATCTCCCACTACTGGGCAAGGGCCTCTTCATTTTTGAAGGAATGGACACTAACCCACAACGCCTGTCCAATGCGGACTGAAGGGGTAACCAGATTCACAATAAATACCTGTATGCCGTACATACATATACCTATTTCTATGCGAGGATTGAACCCGCGACCTGACTATCTTGTTGTTTGCATAAAAGCATCACTTATATTTAAATACATTAATTAAAAAATGAATTTAAGAAATATTTCATTTCTTTGATCCGTACATAAATAACAAAATTAAACAACACATCATTATATCAACTATAAAAGGGAATATTCATTTTGAGGTAATCAACAAATACATACATAACTCAATTAAAATAAACAACAATTTCACTCTCAGTTCATCGACATCTCTTGCATGTTCACGCAAACATTGCAACGTGGAATAATAAATGTTACAGTCTTCTAATTACACAAACATTTACGAAAAAAACAACCTTTTTATTTAATTATTATAATGATATCAAAATAAAAAAGAAATAGTTATAAAAATAAAACACAAAAATAATCAGCCAACAGAAGTTGTATAAAAAAATATTTCTCTTTTAATGTGACAGGAAGGCAAATAAACAATCGTATCCTATTAGAAAGCAATCACCACCTACAGACATCTGTAACACCATGATTATTACAGAAGCGTTTACCAGCCTTTGAGACATGTCTAAGCCAGTGATTGTCAACCACTGTGCCGCGGCATTTTTGTGTATCGCCAAATTCTTAGTCTGTCGCTAAACTTTAGAAATGGATAAGATAAAAATTATAAGGTTTTATTTTATTACCAGTTGAGTTTAAATTAAAGAAAAGTACTTATATATGTATATGGACAAGTTAAAATTATTAAATAATATAATTTAAAAATAAAATGTACAAAGTATTTGCACAGGAATTATCAGAAATTAAATCCATAAAAAATATTACTTGTTTTAGGATGATTAATGGAGTCAGGCGTTACCTTGCGAAAATCCATCACCATGTCAAATGGACAGTCAAAAGTTTTACTTAGCTAAGATCTATGACAAACAAACAATAACAGAAAATTAATAATGTGTGTTTTCCTGTTGGAGGAAGTGGATTTATTTGGAACATAAACCAAAAACTTACCGAAAAACGGCCAGCGAAGTACTGTTGTCACGTGAGAGGTGACTAACGACTGACATGGGTTAATTTACAACATTATTTATCCAGTCTATATAACGTCATAGATTAACTTCTATATACCCTTAAACTTTTGACATTAATCATTTTTATAACACAAGTAAAATTAGTTTGTCTGTTGAAGCCAACATGAATTCTAATAATGTTGAAAGCATTAATTATCGTATTTCAAAGTCAACCTTCAAAAGCAGCACAACAAAGACATGCAATTAAAAATATATTTATTTTGTAATTTTGTCCCTAAACATTTCAGGTAAGTATAAAATGAAACGCTGAAAACTTAAATTGGAACGATGAGAGTGGAATTACGTGATGAAACGTGAAATTGCTTTTCAAAACGTTCTAATTCCGAAAAGGTCTTTCCATCGCTTTTATAAATCTTTGAAGTCACAAAACTATACTCCCAGTCTAGTCTTAGACTTAATTACGTACAAAAACATCGCCAGCATTATTCTAAAATCGGTCTCTAAATGGCAGAGATACGTTACTTATTTGTTTTCAATCAGCTGTCTCATATCACAGTAACGGTTCTGTGTCCTGCATCTGCGTGTGTTTCCTACTACATGTATTATCTCCTTTTCCGTACCTGATCTCTTTCGCTGTCTGTTATTAATACAAAAAAAATATTCAGAAATTTATCTTGAATGGGCGCGAAGTGTAGCAAAAGGATATTTGAACTGGCAGGCCGATTACTCATGTTAATATGAACCTTCGACAATAGGTTTCAGTGCACCTGGAGTTTTATGGCCCATCCCGTAATGACAAGACAGTCAGACAATGACTATCTGTCATTCTCGCAATAATAACTTTTTTTTAACAGCCTTTTTTTTATCCCACTGCTGACCACGGACCGTTTCTGTAGGAACGGACGTTAACCCACCATGCATGTCCAATGCGGATTGGCGGGTTTACCAGACCAGACCAGAGAAAATAATAACACAATCAGGCTCTATTAGAATGACAATTAATATAAGACGGAAAGATAGACATACGATACGATTTTATTTTACTGATGAACTAATTAGCTCAGCCGCCTTCGGAGATAATGATTGCGGATTCGATTCCCGCATCGGGATAAATATGTGTATGCCTTCAAGTACTTATTTCGAGTTTGGATACCCTACCAATCCTCAAGCTTAGTGGGTTTAACCTCTAGAAACAAGCTGACCCGTGCACAGCAGTGAGACATGTATATGGGATGTAAAAATAAAAATCCAACAGTGTGTTGTACATTCATTTTTGTATAGCCTATATATGTACACAAATCCTATATATATATATATATATATATATATATATATATATATATATATATATATATATATATATATATATATATATATATATGACATGTAGCGAAAATGATTGTATTTAAAAATCAATATGTATGTTAATGCTAAATAATATATTTATGAGGTAACAGACTCAGTAACTTTAAGAATTACTCTATTTTCGACGCAAATCCAACTTGGTTTTTTCAAACAAATAACGGTTAAGATTCAGGATAACACTTGTAAGCGGAGAGTTCGCGCAATTTTTACCTGGGAACTTGAATCGAAAATTGCTCTTTACCGAAAATCGACGGACCAGATATGCGAACTTGAAAACTGATTCTGATTCATCATATTATACTAACAAGATATTCATGGAGACTAACGAGTATTTTATAAACATAGTTATATATTATAAAACATAGGTTACACTATTTATTTTATTTTATTTAGCCTTTATTGCTAATACTAAAATTTTTATACATACAAATGATGTAACTTATATTAAGCCGGAGGACCAGAGTCAGCGACATAGCTCTTCAAGTTAGCAGACTGAAGTGCTAGTAGGCTAGACATGTTTGTCGGAGAACCGACAACAGACTCTACAAATATAGTGCTGGATGGAGCAACGATCTGCGCAAGATAGCTGGCATAGTCTGCATGCGTGAGTGAGGCCTATATCCAGCAGTCGACTGCCGCGAACTGATATTGATATTAACACTGGACTTTACGGTTCAGTGTTCAACGTGTTCTGAGACACAGGCTTCTTCTAGCTGTTTCCATTATTCTCGATTATATGACTTTCTGTACCAGTCAGTACCTTTTCATCTCGTCTATGTTCTTTACTAAATGTTTTTTAACTATGAAGTCAAAATAAGTTACTGATTTTTGTGTCACCTTTATAATATAAAATTGATTCACTTCTATCTTTGCTCTTTCCTAACCTCCTTACAATTCAAAGTATTTTCAATACCTTATGTACATGCCACATCACACTATTTAATTACTTACATATCTTTCTTGCTCTCCTCCTATAATGTCTCAATAAGACAGAGTAGTGTGTGAACATTTTTAATTAAAAACTTCCATAACAAATCTTTCTGTTATAAGAAAATACTTTACTTTTTGTAATAAATACTTTTTGTAAAAAATACTTTCACTTAAAAGTATACTTTGTACGCATAAAAAACCAGTTATTGCGTTAATAATTCATCGCAATGTTCACAAGACTGCAGATTGATCCAAATTACCTAGAATATTGTATCTCACCGCACGAAACAAATGGATGTGCAATCGAACGAACGAATTCCGTTTTGCGATTAATGTAACTACATAATACATGAGATGAGATGCGCTGTAAATCTCACTAAGGTGTTCGTTTAAAGAATTATTTGACAGGGATCTAGCCCTCATCAAACTGTTTCGCCTCGCTAAAGAAAGGTATATACAGGTGTCCCAGAAAGAATGGATAATTCTGGAGCGCCGAATAGTACGGCTATCAGGCGCTCTAATAAAAAAACACAAAAAAATATGCCAAGTGGTGCCAAAAATATGAGGTTTTTTTTTAAAAAAATACGTTCTTATTGACCTTACTGTACTTTGATGTACACCACGGCCGCAAATTGATGAAATTTGTTGTGTTTTTGGTGTTAACTTTTTCCTTATGGACTATACTATTAGAAATGCAGTAAAGAGTATGAGTATCTATTGAACTTTTTGGAAAAAAAAATATCAACTTCAATTTTTAACATGAAATTTGATAAAAAAATAATTTTGACAAAGTTTGAGAGCCTTTCGTGAAAAAACAAGTATAAAGACCTAAGCGGCCAACTATTTCAAAAATATGCGCAGTTAATACAGATTACAGTGATAACCTACATAACGTAAGTCCACTGGTGGACATAACCTCACACGCATGCACCGATAACGCCTTTAAACAACACTAGTCATAAATAGGTACAGGCCAGTTATCGACCTGTACCTATTTATGATCAGCTTTGAGTGTAGTATTCATATGTGTTTAGTCGATGCTCAGAGCCTTGTTTGTTAACGATACAATAAACCACTTGGTCAGGTTGACTGATGAGATTAGCCATAACTGAATGGTTGCAGCCGAAGATCAAAATAAGCAATGTGCCATGGAAGATATCAATTTCCAGCAAAAGACTCCTGCAAGCTGATGATATGATGAATCTACAGACAGTAAAAAAAATATTATAACGAGGTAATGTAGAAATGTTACCCGTGAACTATTCTTCATAGATACATACGTTTGTATGTATATATAGTACGATATGTATATATCGTCACGCCTGTCTCCCATAGGGATAGGCAGAGACCACTGATCTCCATCTGCTACGATCTCGGCATACTTTCCTTGCTCTCTCATTACTCTCCTCATGCAAGCCCGCCGACTAAGGGTACTCTTGAACTATTCTTAGGAAACTAAAAGGAACTATTTTTCATTGGCATTATTCTCATATAAACGGTTTTATTTTTAAGATTTTACATTTATTAAATGGAAAATGTTTTATCTTTCTTATAATTTAACATTTTTAGCTATAATAAATAAGATACGATTCTTACAGAAATGGGGTAATCCGTGCCCAGTAGTGGGACATATGTATATGGGCTATTGATCTCAATTGATGTGTTGAGTTCCTCTCATTATTATCACGATTGTGGTTAAAAAACCCATCAATCGACGTTCATTTGTAACGATGACTCGCTGCATATATTGCAACCGTTACATGGAAGAATGTCGTCGATGTCTATTACGTAGCGGGTTCGAACCCGTAACAATGTTTAGGTTGCAAAAAGGCACTAATAATATCTTAGGCGATGAGCAAAGAGCCCAGGTAGCCTAAATAAAAGTATGTAAATACGCGTTGTTTTTTCTTTAATTTACAATGTATATGAATATGAATGTATATATTGAACATAATTTATTTTATAATATACATATTTATTTCAATAACACTCAATGGAAAGTTTCCTTAGAGTTCCCACATTTAAATAAATATTTGTATGGTCTACAGATATTTACTATCAGTCTGAGTTGAGTTTATCTTAAAAAAAAACAATTTGTTACAAGTGTGACATATGTCACGTCCAATGCAACATAACAAAAACCACGTACATTGTAATGGACAATAATTTTTCAAGCGCAAGGGGCCTGCAAGATAATTACTGCTAACTTGGGAGAATACTTCACGAGGAAGACTTTCACATTTTCAGACACAGGTAACAATATAATGATTTAGTTATGTTGTCCATCGTAATTGAATTTTCACTTTCTTTTTTGTTGTATATTATGTACCTACTGATAAGCAACTTCACATCATCGGCCTAATTATCAGAATTCGTAAGTCCACATAAGTAAATTTTTAAGTAACGACAAAACCTGATTTTCTTTTATAGTCTGAGAAAGTTTTATAAAATAATTGTTACATAAGGTATAAAAAGAGGTAAATACGAAATATTCCATCTGATAGAACATCTTATACGACTGAACATCAAATTTGAGAAGTGAGTAAGAAATATTCTTTGGAGTTACGAATTCTTATAATTAGGACGACGATATGTAACCATGTTAAGACGTTAGCCACTGGGCAGCCACATCAATTCCTCGCCGCATTGTTATCCAGTGAGAAAGCAGCGGCTCGTGTAATTAGTAGAAACGAGAGCGAAGCGATTTCCGAGACGGATCGCGCAACAATTAGCCCGTGGACACACACGTCCAAGTGATAAACGAATAACGGAAACCATTTTAAAAGAAAAATTATTTTTTTTTTTTTGAAAAATAAATTCATCAACAATTTCTGATAAATAAGCAAACGCACCGACCAATTGACTCAGTAGCGGGAACCCCCGCCCACAGTGTCAATGTTCACAGGTTCGATCTCGGCATTGAAATAAATATATATACGGCCTTACAGATATTTATTCCGAGTCCGCTAACCCCGCCAATCCATATTGGATACGCGTGGTGGGTTAACGGCCGTTCCTCCAGAAATGGAGAGGCCCGTGCTGTGAAAAAAAAAGCAAACACATCACACACACAGGGGAATAAAGCGGCGCAATATTGCATCAAACCCCATAGACTAATTGTTGGTTACGCTTACGATTAACCGTCATAGGTTCGATTCTACCTACTATTAAACTATTGATGTGAACCATTTTCCTAACAAGCAAAATGTAGCTTACTTGAAGAGCTTGATAAGCATGCTAGTAGTATATTATTAAGCTAATAGCTGTAACTGGTTGCTACAATCGATGACTATGTCTGCTTTGTAGATGTATTATTTATACGATAAATAAAGATACTCAATAAAAGTATTTTAACCCTTTTCTTGTTAGTGTATCTGTGGAGATACATCAGAATTAAAAAAGCGTTAGCGTAATATATTTATCAATGCTCTTGGCAATGTATCCCACAAGATATATGTGATTTTTTTAAACTACCCTCATGAATTTTTTTTAAGTTTTTTTTCTAGACACCTTGGGTCATTAGGGTTAAGTGCTATGAATATTATTTTGATATTCAAAAAAATAAGTCTGCCAAGTTAAGGGTTAATTATTTGCTCCATTAATCGCCCCGTACGAAATCCAATATATAAATAAATGTACAACACTCATAAATACATTCAATGTAATCTAAAATATATATAATACATACATACATATATATCATTATACCTGTTTCCCATTGGGGTAGGCAGCGACTACAGATCTGGTACGACACTGATTTTTATGTATGACTTTAAAATAAGGAGTTGCTGCGCCTCGCGACAGAACTCGCTAGTCGGCGAAGCACTTACGTTAGAAGAAGAAGATAAATAATTATTCAATTCTTACCACACACATAATTAACCACATAAAATATCTCTCGCTAATGTTTATTTGCAAATATTAAGGGCATTGTTAAATGCGTGGGACGCTAGTTCAGCGACGTCTGTCCTTAATAGAGATGAATTAAATCGACGAAATAGTACATACAGGAATGGTCGACGCCCGCCACTCGCGGCAATTATCATCCGTGCAAGAAATGCGCGTGCGGCGCTGAACGCGACGGTACGCTTCACATTGGAGCCGCTAGCCGACCGGGTGAAACGCGGCCCGAGGGGACATCGTGTACCACGGCACCCCTGAAAGTTATTACGAACTAGTGTGAGAGATGGTGTGATTTGGTGAATCAGGGGTGTCAGTGGCGAAGTGACAGTGTTGTGTATTGTGGCATGGTACAGAGATGGGGGCGGGACACAGCGCGGAGGGCGGTTGCGGCGCTTACGCAAGCGATCCGCCTTCGCACAATCGACGGAAGACTCACTGCAGGCGACGGAGGTCAGTCGTTAATTATTTTTATGCACGCATCACTTTGCACGCATACGCATACTGAGATTATGACTGCCCAATACAAGAATCAAATCCAATTAAGACGATTCAAAAAATATTTAAGCATACTTGTATATATATAGACACTTCTTTATCCTTACCACCACTATGTGGAACCCGATAGCGATACGAAGTTTGAATCTATAAAAAAACAAGCCTACATATTTATGAAAGACCAGCAATGCAAAAAATATTTATATCAATATATCGGCTCGCAGCAGTCCACTGCCCGACATAGGCCTCACTCAAGGCGCGCCACCTAGCCCGATCTTCGGTTACACGCATCCAGTCTCTGCCAGCCACCTTGCGCAGATCGTCGCTCCATCTAGCAGGGATCAGCGTCCCACACTACGTTTGCCGAGTCGCAGTCTCTACTCCTTATGCACCACCTCAATATGGATCCAGAAACAGATGCTGAAACGATAGAACGTTGAGACGTTGAGATACCGAACCGATACGCCTTAAAAACAAGCCTACACATCTATATAGCAAATGCCGGCAATAAAGTTCTATAGCACCTATGGTACCTATGGTATTGCAGATGTATTGTATAGATGTATGTGTGTCTATGTCTATGACATTGATTGCTTTTCATTTACGTCGTGAATTTGAACCCGTGTAGTCAAACTGAAAGACCTTTAAGTCAATAACAGAACTTCATTGGACATTACGATGTTGCTAAGAATAATGAACATGATAAAATAAAGTAATCTATAGTTTTATGAATTAAAACTTATTAAAATTTATTAGCAAGTTTATATAAAGAAAGTATTATTGATTATACATAAACACGTGTGCGGATTTAAATTACGAAAATTACGAAATTTAATTACTAAAAATCTTTTATATTATTCTAGCTTAGTACATCTTAAATGTTTTTATTTATATTATATCTAAAAGTGCTCTTACATTTAACCTTATATTACATTAGGGATCGGAGAACAATACTCAAAGCTTAGTACTCACCGCAAACACATCAGTACTTAACGTATTAGGTGTACAAATAAGTTTCCGCGGTTTGTCAAAAGATGGCCCCACCAGAAGGTTATGGAGAAATTGTCAGATGTAAAACGTAATATCCCAAGTTTAGTCATCTGGCAACACCATAACCTTAAAGTACTAGTGATTCCGTATCAGCATCACGTAATTTTTTTCGTGCAAAAATGTCAAGTTTTATTCCGAATAAGCATCATTTGCGGGAACTTTTGATTTACTTCTTTAATGTGAAAAAATCTGCAGCTGAGGCGCATCGATTGCTTCTAGAAGCATATGGTGAAGCTGCTTTAAGTGAGAGAAGTTGTCAGGAATGGTTTCAAAAGTTTAAGAACGATGAGTTTGACGTTAAAGACAAAGAACGCAGTGGAAGGCCGAAAGTGTACGAAGACATGGAATTAGAAGTACTATTGGAGGAAGATTCGTCCCAAACGCAAAAAGAACTTGCACTTACTCTACAAGTGACTCAACAAGCAATTTCACATCGTTTAAAATCGTTAGGAATGATTCAAAAACAAGGAAATTGGGTTCCATATGAACTAAAGCCGAGAGACGTTGAACGCCGATTATGCATGAGTGAAATGCTGCTTGCCAGGAATAAAAAAAGAGTTTTTTGCATCGTATAGTCACTGGTGACGAAAAATGGATTCACTACGATAATCCAAAGAAGAGAAAGTCATGGGTTAAGCCCGGCGAACCATCAACATCGACAGCTAAGCCGAATATTCATGGAAAAAAACTCATGCTGTGTATTTGGTGGGATCAGCTTGGTGTCGTGTATTATGAATTGCTGAAACCAAGCGAAACCATTACTGGAGCTCTCTACCGAACACAATTGATGAGATTGAGTCGGGCACTTAAGGAAAAACGCGCCCATTACTACTCCAGACACGACAAAATTATTCTTTTACACGATAATGCTCGTCCACATGTTGCGGCGCCGGTAAAAACATACTTGGAAACACTCAACTGGGAAGTTTTACCCCACCCGCCGTATTCACCAGACTTAGCCCCTTCTGATTATCACCTGTTCCGGTCGATGGCACATGGTCTGTCTGAGCAGCGCTTCACATCATATGAATACACCAAAAATTGGGTAGATTTGTGGATAGCGTCAAAAGATGAAGAGTTTTTTCGACGGGGTATCCGAATGTTGCCAGAAAGATGGGGAAAAGTAGTGGCAAATGATGGAAAATACTTTGAATAAAACGTAATGTACTTTTCCTTTACAATAAATTCCTAATTTTTTATAAAAAACTGCGGAAACTTATTTGTACACCTAATAGTAAAGGAAAATATATTGATTTATGTATAATGACTAGGTCTATTCATTCAAAAATCTATTCACGTGCATATGGAATATAGATCCCGGGTGTCGCCATAGCAGAACGGCGGGCACGCTATAGTACCTACATACAGATACTAGCGGACCCGGCAAACTTTGATTTAACATATAAAAAAAAATTTTGGGAACGGGCACTTCATCGATCACGTAGGCCTAAAAACAATTGTAACATATTATATAGTAGTATATATATAGTAAATAAAAAATAATAGTTTACTACCTATTCACAGACCTAGCAAATATACAAAAATATATCATAAAAATCGGTCAAGCCATTTCGAAGGAGTTCGATAACAAACATTGATACGAGATTTTCATATATAAGATGAAGGTTAAGTAAGATAATAAAAAACGCACTTCAAACCTGAACTAAATGTTCTGTTATAACTATATGTCAAAATTTTAATGTCTCAAAAAACGACTTGTAATCCATATACATCACAACCACCATAAGTAAATAAATTTGACTTTAAACCTATATACATTCCACAGTTGGCCATAAGCATCTTTTCATATTTACGAGCAGGTATAGAACGTTGTAAGGTTACTCACAACGATTTCTTTCGAACGGGGAACAAGTAATAAACACTTACTTAAAATTGTAAATTTATGACTGTTTGTGAAATATATAATACATGTAAATATATATACTACGGACACAGAAGCTACGAACCCAGCTCGCTCGTATTCTACTGATTTACATTAAATAATTAAGTCACTGAGCATGCACGGCTAACATAAACTACAATAATACTCTTTAATTTCTCATTTAAGACAACGTTCACTTTTTACAGTTACAATCTACGCTAGTTAAAGTCGGTCAAAATCATAAGGAAGCGCATTAAATTTAAATAAATTCAATTTTTTTCGCATGTGCTGTATACTTAAAGAAATTAATAGGTATACATTACAATATTAGTGCAAATTGTAACGGATTATTTTGTTATAAGTTTCTTGTTTATTGAATGAAAACATAAAATAAATTTCGACGTATAGTTATTGAACTAAACTTTAAAGTAAATGAATTTATTCTTAAGATGATTTATTATAAGTTATATGAAATGAAGATTTCAATTTGTTCATGAAATAAATACGCCTAGAGCGAAAAGTTTCAAAAGGAAAGCAAATAACTAGACAGAACACGTTTAAAACATTTTTACAGTAAATATACAGTCTACGTCGTTTCTTTGTTATTTCAACAAATACGGGCACGAAATTAAAATTTTACTTAACTGAACGTGCTTATCAAGACTAAGAGGGAATTTAATTTTCGTCTATATTACTACAATCATCATTCCCAAGATGGCGAATATGGGCAAATCATCCTACTTTGAGTAAAGCCTAAGCCCAACAGTGGGCTGAATAAAAGTGTTGATAAAGATAACATACGGGGACATCTACACGGGGGGATCGAGCCTCGGGGATGAACCTCACGGGGAGGGACCGCCCCCGGTCTTAGATGCCACTGTTCCCGGCTTTTAGGCGTCTTTTGATGACTTCGCGTCGTCGAGATGTGGCTGATCCAATTACTTATTTGAGACGGTCGCTAGCCTCTCCTCTCGCGGAAGCCAGGCGGCGACAGGAGGATTTCGCGTGAGAGCGGGTGTCCCTCAGGTGGACGAGCGTTTTGTAGGTATGAATGGACCACATTGTAGGCTCGGTCAAACATCTTTCGAGCCAACCGGACCACAATCTCTCCATCCTGAGTCTCTGGTCCCTCGCTATTACGTCATTACGTACATAGCAAGACAGATTCTGCTGGATCTGGACGCATTTGCGTAGGTTGATAAAGAACTGAAGAATAAAAGTCAACCCTACAGTTTCTTTAGTATACGCTACAGTTTTAGAAACATGATACTCTACCGCTAATATTTCCATAGTATCTCTTCCCAGGTAACAAGTAAATTAATCCACACATGTTGTTACCGCGTTGTTGCTGTGGACATTATCCCAATAATAAATTGCTCTACTTGAACTTAATAGGAGAGCTATTGGCATCATAAACAGTAATAAACAAACCAAAATACGAACGTTGCTTTGCTAATATTATTAGTATACTAGTATAGCTTTATAATTACGATATTTCATTAAAATCCATTTATATCTAGAAAAATTAAAATCTAGAAAAATCTAACAAATCCTATATTATTATAATTATACACCTAGTTATGGAGAATATCCAAAAAAATAATTGAATAAAAATGAACGTGAAATATTTATCATTCAAAGACATTATAGCATAATAATAGAGCTAAGTACGATAGCTAAAACGAAAATATAGCAATAATTATAAACTAAAAAAATACATAAAACGTTTATCGAAAACACTTTATAATTCTTAAATTAATATTTACGTTTCGTTTAGGCTTGTGGATGTTGATAGAGTTTGTTATTCCAATAATTACAAACACTGTGGAGAAATACGGCCTGCCTGGCAGACCTTTTGTTTTCAGCCCTGGAGTGTATACATTTCTAGAATGTACAAATAATCACAATCAAAGTGTTGCTACACTTTTGAAGTTGTAAATAACAGAACCAGACAATGAAATGAGTCGAAGCAGTTTTCGTTAACTTGTATAGCGAATTTATAATGCATCACTCAGTCATTTTATTAATTATGCTTTTTCACAGCACATATATGTCCCACTAATGGGCACAAGCCTCCCCATTTCTGAAGGTAAGGACATTAACCCAACACGCTTGTAGAATGCAGATTGTCGGAGTAACCAGACTCAGAATAAATATCTGTGGGCAATACATATGTAAATTTATCCGGATGCGGAGATCGAACCCACGACCATTGACTCCGTCACTATTGGGCCAACTTAATTAATACTATGTAAAGCTGCATTACAACTGACTGACTCACTGACATGTCATTTGAGAAACTGTAAGAAATGGAGGGTAATTTATACTAGGGAAATATTTGGATACTGCTCAAAGCAAAAGAATTATATCCAAACCTTGAAGATCTGGTAAAAGTTGTCGACGGCCCGCCCGAAGCGTAACACCTACCGGGGTCGCTCTCGAACAAAAAACGGTAACAAGTGTGAACACATGGGTGAGGGGAAAGAAAAAATCCGAAGTGGCGGAAAACAAGATGGCGTCATTTGTAGGCCGATTTCGCTGAAACTTGGCAGAAGCCCAAACGATCCAAAGCTTTGAGAGGCCGTAGTAAACGGGCCCCGAAAAGCTAGTTAAATCTATGTATACAAACGCAATTGGCGCACACACAGCCCTAATTAAGTTTAAATATGCCTTAGCAAAAAGGTCTTAAATGCTATGATAAAATAAATAAATAATAATAAATATAAACTATTTCACATAATTATTATTCAGGAATTAACCAAATCATTTCCAACTGAAAATCACATTGTTTCAGGTTATTAAAAATGTTTAACACTCAAAGAACCACACTAGGAATTTATAACTTGTGGGTAATCTATATAAACTCTAAATGACAAAGACACACAAAACTCGGGATAGATGCATTTTTTTCCTTAAAATAGATAAATTTATTTCTTCTGCATTAACACAAGAGTACATATCACATATTAATTCTCAGTACCTACAGATAGAAATGGACGACGGCTTAGTCAAAACCTCCACTCATTGAGTAAATAAACTTATTTTCTCATATCATCCGACCCACATGGAGATACAGCGTAGCGCAAGTTGATAAATACGAGCCTTATATATACATATATAAGGCTCGTATTTATCAATTGTAATCAACCCCACATACAAACCTACAATCTATTATCAACCCTTATATACATAACAATAAGAACAATACGCCACAATACCAATACTGCTGCAATCTGACTGTTAACTTGTTATATGTATGTTTGGTTATTAAGTAAAATAGTCTTATACTTTTTTTAAACGTTAAACCACTTTTAAGACTGTAAATAATATCTGTAGGTCATACAAACATCTATTCCGATGTGGAAATCGTCTTGTGGAAATCGATAGACCTCAGCTAAGATAGCGAACACTACGTAACTACGCCATTTGGGTTTTCATATTATTTTCGGATATTAAAGACATCGTATCCACTTTAAGTTGAACGATAAATATCACAAAGCGAGCGTCCAGTTGGCCAGTAATAAAATCTCGTGCGTGCGCTCTATGTGTATTGAACATATTTCTTCCGGTAAATCTCGACAACTTCCATCGGACCTGCAGACGCGGCAAGGAGCGGTGCACAGGGAATTGGAGCGTAGCTTAACTGAATGCTTCGGACGGAAAGAGCCGTTATCAGTTTTTAACCATCAATAACGAACACACTCATTTATGAAGATGTGGCACATCTGCTTACTTTTCCTTTAAACTATATTGTTTTATAAGGATGATCAAAAATTATAACATGGATAGGATACTCTTAAATCATTCTCTATTACATTTTAAAAATTAATTTGTCATATATAAAATATGGTAATAATAAAACTTTTAAACAAATCTAATGTAGAGCATTTTTGGTATCTTACTAATTTTGTTCAACAGTTACAAAAGTAACAAAAATAATTAAATTATTATAACTTTCAATAATTACTAATTTTTATATATATATATATATATATATATATATATATATATATATATATATATATATATATATATATATATATATATATATATATATATATATATATATTAGGTGTACAAATAAGTTTCCGCAGTTTTTTATAAAAAATTAGGAATTTATTGTAAAGGAAAAGTACATTACGTTTTATTCAAAGTATTTTCCATCATTTGCCACTACTTTTCCCCATCTTTCTGGCAACATTCGGATACCCCGTCGAAAAAACTCTTCATCTTTTGACGCTATCCACAAATCTACCCAATTTTTGGTGTCTTCATATGATGTGAAGCGCTGCTCAGACAGACCATGTGCCATCGACCGGAACAGGTGATAATCAGAAGGGGCTAAGTCTGGTGAATACGGCGGGTGGGGTAAAACTTCCCAGTTGAGTGTTTCCAAGTATGTTTTTACCGGCGCCGCAACATGTGGACGAGCATTATCGTGTAAAAGAATAATTTTGTCGTGTCTGGAGTAGTAATGGGCGCGTTTTTCCTTAAGTGCCCGACTCAATCTCATCAATTGTGTTCGGTAGAGAGCTCCAGTAATGGTTTCGCTTGGTTTCAGCAATTCATAATACACGACACCAAGCTGATCCCACCAAATACACAGCATGAGTTTTTTTCCATGAATATTCGGCTTAGCTGTCGATGTTGATGGTTCGCCGGGCTTAACCCATGACTTTCTCTTCTTTGGATTATCGTAGTGAATCCATTTTTCGTCACCAGTGACTATACGATGCAAAAAACTCTTTTTTTATTCCTGGCAAGCAGCATTTCACTCATGCATAATCGGCGTTCAACGTCTCTCGGCTTTAGTTCATATGGAACCCAATTTCCTTGTTTTTGAATCATTCCTAACGATTTTAAACGATGTGAAATTGCTTGTTGAGTCACTTGTTGTCACTTACTCTAAGTGCAAGTTCTTTTTGCGTTTGGGACGAATCTTCCTCCAATAGTACTTCTAATTCCATGTCTTCGTACACTTTCGGCCTTCCAATGCGTTCTTTGTCTTTAACGTCAAACTCACCGTTCTTAAACTTTTGAAACCATTCCTGACAACTTCTCTCACTTAAAGCAGCTTCACCATATGCTTCTAGAAGCAATCGATGCGCCTCAGCTGCAGATTTTTTCACATTAAAGAAGTAAATCAAAAGTTCCCGCAAATGATGCTTATTCGGAATAAAACTTGACATTTTTGCACGAAAAAAATTACGTGATGCTGATACGGAATCACTAGTACTTTAAGGTTATGGTGTTGCCAGATGACTAAACTTGGGATATTACGTTTTACATCTGACAATTTCTCCATAACCTTCTGGTGGGGCCATCTTTTGACAAACCGCGGAAACTTATTTGTATACCTAATATATATATATATATATATATATATATATATATATATATATATATGCGAATTTTTGTCCCTTATTGCATCACCAGAAAATTAAATACATATTTATTTCAAAAGTGAACCCTTCGCCGAAGTAATTTAGGTCATCTAACAATGATATTTAAGATAATTAATGGAGTGTGGCGTTACTTTCCGGAAATCCAATACTATGTAGACATTCAGAACTTTTACTTAGCTAAGATCCGCGACGTCTACTATACCTGATGATGCCTAGTGTTGAGGTGAGACACGTGTCGTGTGCAATGTGGAGAAACTGGTATTGTGTGTTTGGTGTTTTTGATATTGGTTGGGAGGTGGAGAGTTGCTAACGGTCAGTTTCGGTAAGATTTAGTTTAAGTTCCCCGTAAATCCACTTCGTCCAGTAGAAAACACACATTATTTTTTGTTCGCTTGTCACGGATCTTAGCCAAGTTAAAGTTCTGACTGTCCACATAATAACATTTAAAATAGGTATTGTTAGTTACATATTGTATAGATTTTATTTTTAATTTCTTATAAATTCAAAATATTTTGTAACGTTTTCGTACGTTTTTCAGTTACAGAAAATTATACAAAGCATTACTTTTTACCCTCAGAGCAATATACAATGGTATCATCTTACACAATATGTTATACACGCTTTTAATTATTTAATTATGGAGCAACGTAAAAAAGGGAAAGTATGATTGAAGATAATATTCATGAATTGCTATTTTTTTTACCTTTGCATATGGTACATTTTCCCTTCACACGTAACAACTTAGCTTTCGCGCCAAACGTGCATATTTTATCTGTGCTGCTAATTACGATATAAATCATTAGACGATTTACGATGTATTTGCGGTTCATATATAACAAATACTTCATTCTACTTCAACATTAAATGGCTGTCGAGAACGCACTTTATTTATTAGGGTTGTCGATAATTTTGTGTCGGTATAAGGACATATAAATTATTGATAAAATTTCTTATGTGCTTATCGCCAAAGAACAAGGCCTTGACTATGGAAACAAATACGGACAGACAACATCGTCTATGTCTGCCTGCCAAACCTACGGCTGTTATGGGACACCAATTTCTAACAATGGAGGTTATCACGGAATATTTTATATATTATTTGTATCGATAACTATTTACCTATTTAAAATATTTAAACGTGATTTTTAATAGAATATGGCGAATAAATTCACTTGCGTAATATAAAAGATGATAAAAAGATAAAATTTTTACCTGACGTGACCATCGCCCAGACTTAAATCCCAAAGGAATCGTCAGTAACTTACTCAGATTTCTCGTAAGATTAATCAATATAAATGGTCCGTAGAGACTCTCACTCAAAAAGTGAAAACCGCTATGTAGGAGTTACTAATAATTTATCAAATGATGTACCTTTAAAGTAAAAAAAAAACAGTTCGTAGATAGTAGTGGTAAACTAGACTAAACCCGTAGTTAGAAAGCTTTTAAGCTAACACATGTCGTTTGATGTGGCTTCAATTTTCGGACTGTTTGCAACAGTAGCCAGGATCAAACGCTTACCGTTCCTTTAGAAGCACAGAAAACGCTATACCACAAATCCAGACAGGTTGGATGTTGTTTAACTTCGGCTTTTGTTTCCGAATACTCAAACTGTTTGACTTACGAGCGCACAAACCATTTAAAATTGCTTAAAAATGATAAAGTTAAAAAAAAATATTTTTATATAATACTCTTCTATTTATCCACAAGTTCAAATATGTTTTTTAAATTTGTAGTGGATAACTCTTGATGTTAATATAGTTTTTTTTCAAACCGATTTCAATACAATTTTGCAATTTTCGTATGGTTAATTCAACGTTGGAAGTTTCTTTTGGACACGATAGATGGCGCTATTGTCGGGATTTTTCATATTTTTCTAATATATTTTTCTGTGGCAATACAAGGTTTGGCCGGGTCCTCTAATATATAAATATAATAATATCTATAAAAGGAAAAATGTTTAGAGTTTGCTTGCAAAACACCAGTTATCTCGTATCATACATATTTACATTCTCGTATTGATTCGTATTGCGATTGTTCTTTTTACCACGAGTTGACACCTACCGCTTATACTCGACTTTCATCGAGCTAAATGGTACGGGATGGGGTTAAACTTGTCCTAAAGATAGTCGATCAACTGTAAACCCTCTCTCTATAAACTAAGGATACAAAAATACAATTAATAAAGGCAGTACAAATTATCTGATATGATATTATATATAACGTATACTAACACAAGATTTAATTTATCTTTAATATTTGCGTGCATTAATTATGAGGATCTATGAAGTGCGTCAATTTTAAATTCAACACTAATATTGATACTTTTTGTTTAATATCCGATAGTTTTAACGGTTATTGCACTGACGCACATCTCTAATATAACACTCAGCGGCTGCACCGTAAGCCCATTAGCGTCAAATGCACTCGTAACAGCACTAGACTGCTATAAAGTAATACTTCCAAGGATATGAACGCGACAGGAATTAATTTAATATAAAATTTAAACTAAACACACAACTTATATTTAATAATGCACAATTTAACTTAATTTACAAAAGAAAATTCATTCATTTATAAACTAAGTTATACTCTATGTTGAACGTACTTATTTTTCCTAGTTTTAAAATATCACAACCATTTTTTCCGAGCCTTCCGCCGCGTTGTGGACTTATTAACGCTAAACTATAATATTTGGAGAAGGTGGTGGTTAGCATTTCTCCTGAAAGATTGAAAACTAATAAAACTTGGTATGAATATCGTTGCTTAATGTCAATGAGTTATGACTATTTTAACTAAAGATACTTACTTCACAAACTTACTTTACAAACTTTTCATCAATTCAATCAATACCCCTACCACATACATTAATTGCCCCATACTAAGAATCCCTACTTCGAATAAATACTGTCAAATTAGGCCTCACGAATATATATTCTGATTTAAGAAACAAAATGAAGACCGTCTGCTCCGAAACTTGTGTTATTCCAGTCGTCATCATTCGATCTTTGAGGTTTTATTGTTGAGGTTTAAGATTAAAAAAATGGAATGTACCTAATTGTTGCTTTACCACTTAAATAAGTGCATATTCAGAGTCACATATATAGAATTAGGATAAATCTATGTATGGTATACAGGTACTAGGAATTCTGAGTCTGGCTGCTCCGCCAATCATTAAACAAGCGTGCGGTGGTCCATTCATAAATCATACACAAGTCCAGTCATATCTATAACATTTGCTCCCATTACTCGCTCGGATCGCACTGAGTCCTCACCCTGTGTCCACAAAATCACAATCACCGAAGCGTGCGCCTCTCTCGCGTTTCTCCACACCACATATCTTCAACGGTACACATGTGAGCTCCGAATCGCTTCACGCTAGCCGCCCGACGCATCACCAGATTATTTAAATTATCGACAATCACAATATAATCTGATGCATTCTTAATAAAATGCCGTGCAAAAAATTTCTCGAATAACTTTTATACGTTATGAAAAACTATTGAAGGTTGTACAAATCTTTGATAATTTTTTTTAGGATTAAATTAAAATTATTTCTGGTTTCCCATACACATTTAATTTGAAGAGAGGTAGATGGAACAAAATCTTCAGCTTCTAAAGCGATTAAGTTTGCGTATCAAAATAAAAAAACGGGTCGTTTTTAGAGTGAACACTAAGGAGCAGAGAGGATGTGGAAAGAACGTTAGGGAAGAAGAGAGAATTAACGTTCATGTCTCAATGCACATAAGTCGATCATCCACGATAGCGTAGTGACAGGGAAAGTCATGTTTTATTGAGTGATGTTTAAATAATGAAGTACTATAATGAACGAATATTAACGACCATATTCGGATATGCCAGCCACTTATAAGTTCACATTCGAAGCTAACCAGATTTACCATCGCCGGATACAACGCAGCCATCATTATATTACAATGAAGACCTACCCCTACAGTAAAGGCGTAAATATAAACGTAAGATAAGAAAAATCCGGAAGTCCATAGAGTTTTTGAAAAGTAAAAGCTTTTCTCTGTATAAGAAAACTAAAGAATATTTATTTAAATAAATATACCAAGTGCCTATTGATTATATAATATTAAGTGTTAAAATCCCATTACTCTAAATACAAGTCTGACACCGGCTGTGACCTGTGGTGAGTGCGGTCGGGGCCCCGTCGCCATTATGGGCAATTTGTCATTTACACTAACGGACAGTTGCCATCCCCTTCAATTCCTTAGAAAAAGACACAATTACGTAATAGCATTATCGTTGAGAATACTCTCGCTAGTTCTCATTTAAGTAGATAAAAATAATTTTACCTGCATTAATTATAAACGCTGGCTAGGCGCGAGCCTAGTCGCAAGCGTGCCGACTGTCCCGGGATCGGGCTCCCCTGGGTACTATGGTGCCTTACCTCAGCATGCAGGGCTCTGCTGGAGCTGACCTCCATCTTCCCTTGCGGCTCGTGGGATTCACTAAGACGAATTTAATATACCTAATTTGTTGAAAATGACGGCGGCTTGGTTCGCGACCCGTCACGTCCTGATTCTCACGAGGGCGAAAAGCGACTAATGGAGAGCCGTTTCGCTACGATGATTGGTAGCGGACGGAGCTCTGTGGTCTCCGCCAACCCCTACGGGGGATAGGCGTGAATATATAAAAAAAAATAATTATACACACCAATCTTAAACGTAATACAGTCAAATTATAGAAAGATATAACTTGGAATAAAGTAATCAAACCAACGATATAATTGTTCGGCTTGGAATAGTAAAGTTGCAATGAGCTGGTCACGTTTAGCATAGAAACGACAAACGCTACAATAGAAAAGTGCTGAAATAGAGACCATACCTTGCTAAATATAGAGATTCCGAGAAGACAGAGTGAAAATCTACTGAAATCGACCAGCAAAATATGGATGATGATAAGGTCGATATGACGAACTACGTATATGTGGAGACATATACGTAGGTGTTGGTCATGCTATGACGGTTTGTTTTACAAACCGAAGGTATATCGTAAAATGTTTCAACTCTTGCGTCCTAGCTTTCACCATATTTTAATAACAAATACTCGCTCTAAGGACGGACTTAAGTATTATTGGCCTTCATTACACCCTAAAAACGATATTACATTTCTTTCATTCATCCAACAAAAGGGCTTCTCCCATTTTATCCTTATCAAATACGCATAAAAATTCCGTTCCCACATTAACCTTGATAATTTGCGTAAAATTTACTATCCCACACAAAAAGGTATTTCTAGGTTTCCTCATTTACAATTTTAACGTGAGCTTGTACACGTATCCCATATATATGGTTTATGAAGAAGTACAAAATATTAAAATTCAGTATAATAATTTGTTACATCTACTTTTTGTTTTTAAATAGACCATAACTTTTATAAGTACAAGTCATATATTACTAAATATTTAAGAGATAGGTGATAAAAAATAAAAAATAAGTTTATTTTAAATATGATATTAAATAAATAAATTATTCTTAATATACCTAATTCGTTAAAAAATGACGGGGACGTGGTTCGTCACCCGTTACGTCCTGATTTCCACGAGGGCGAGAAGCGACGAACGGAGAGCCGTTTCGCTACATTGAATGTGAGACAAAGGATGGATGGAAAGAGAGTGTGAAGGAGGCAAGGAGGATGTGTCGTGACCGTAACGAATGGAGATCTGTGGTCTCTGCCTAACCCTACAGGGAGACAGGCGTGACTATATGTACTGCAAAGAAAATTGAGAGATACTTTTTTCACTAGTAATATAGCCACGCTGCGGACGAATACTTTGTTTAGAATGGCATATTATTTGTCTGTAGCATGAATGGGCCGGCTCGCCCGGGGAAATACCACACTCCCGCAGAAAACCGACGTCTGAGTGGTAGCTTAGCTAGTGCGCTTCGTACGGTGAGCGGTCCCACCTACCCTTCCCACTCCCCCTCCGATTCCCACTCCCACTCCCACAATTTCACTTTCCTTTAAGGTCGGCAACGCTTCCGCACTGCCTATGGCGTTGCGGATGTCTATGGGCGGCGTTGGTTGCTTTCCATCAGGTAAGACGCCTGCTCGTTTGCCTTCCTATGCCATAAAAAAAAAATTCTAAAGTTCGAAATTGAAGTGCTTATAATACAAAAACCTTGGCTCCGCAGTATATACATTCACATCCGTCTTTTGAAAGTTTGCAGTATCTGCGATTCCAAAAGTTTTGGAATGTTCATTTAAGACCAACTTTGAGTGCCACATCGCTTAGATTCAGAGTTTGTCTTCGTTCTCTTTATAGGTAAAGTTACGAATATTGTATACATATTAATCTGTGTAAAGCATTCTATACACCTCATAGCGATTTTTTTCATATCAACCCATATTTGACCCACTTTTGGGCACAGGGTCTGCCCATTTCTGGGTGAATAAATATTAATACACCACGCTTGTCCGCATATTTGATATATACAATACCTGTAGAAATCATACTTAAATGTATCCCAAAATAACTAAAATTAGGCTAGCACAAGATAGGAAAGAATGGAGTGCTAAGTAGGTCTACGTCTAGCTAGATAGCTAGATAAAACAGACTGAGAATGATAGTGATGAATCTATACCTTATTTTTTTTAAAAACATTTGGAGATTAACATAATCATGACCCCAATTGTACTTTACATGTAAGTAAAATTGGATCACTTAATTGTAAATTGTCAGCCTAGTCAATGGTGGTTAAATTTAGGGAGATACATTTGTATTCAAAATTTGTTATTTTCTTTTATACTATGATACAAATCTTTTCATAATCATACTAATCATCTTTTCATAATTACACCATTTAAAAATTTTCATAAAAAAGAAGCAAATCGATTGCAAATCAAAACTAAACACAAATATATTAGAAGAAGACTAGATAACAAAGACAAGAGTCAAATCTGTTATGTAATATGGAACAAATAACGCCATACGAAGCAGATTATAGCACAAAAAACTAACGAGCTAACTCATATATTACCAAAACATTACAGAGATATAGCGATTACGTTCTACTTTATACTAATCGACTCTTATAGACTTAGACGTTATCGTAGAATATGTCAAGACGATAATCACTTTTCGAAACAACACATTAATGTTTAGATCACATTTCAAACTACAAGCTAAAATAATTCCACTTCAGCTTATATCGCTAAAACAATGCATAACATTATAACTAATGTTATATTTTAATTTTACAGCTGGATTAATTGCATCATTGAGGAATCTTTTTTTATGGGATAGGAAGGCAAACGTGCAGGCGTGTCACCTGATGGTAAGCATTCAATGCCGACAATAGACATCCGCAGCGGCACAGACATTGCAGAAGAGTTGCCGGCCTTTAAGAAATATGTAGGCTTGTGTTTTAAAGGTTCCAATGTCTTATCAGTTCGGAAACACCGCTGAAGGTAGCTGATTCCACAGAGTAGTAGTGTGTGGAAAGAAGTTTCGGAAAAAACGCACCGTACTGGATCGAATTGGTGGGAATGAAATTTTCATGTGATCATTTTTATCTAAGTAGATCATTTTATTTAAAACAGCTTTGCAGGTTGCCAAAATGTAGGTACTAACTTCATAGTAGTCTGTCTAAAACCACACGCTACGTGTCGTGACTAAGAAATTATGTAAGGATTATATCCAACTAACTATGTCTGACTTTTAAAGAACAATAACCTATATTTTTGTGAATATCTTACCTTTGTTAAGTTTGTAGCTTCGCCACTGATAGCAAAAATATTGTAAGAAGAAAATTTTAAATTATTACGTATTGCCCCGTAACTGTTCAGTTAAAAAAATGAATTGAGAAAACAATTTTAGTTTATTCCGAAAATATGTATTCAGAACAAAATCAAAGTGTACTCGACTAACAAATTTCTTCATAAAATGAGAAAACCATTCACCGCGAAAGCCTCTTTTGGCATTATCTAACGAATTACTCAACCGAGCTATCTGCAGGCAAAATGAAATGGATGAAAAGCTTGTCTCTTAACTAAAGAAACGAAAACCGTAAACATGAGATTTATCAAAGGAAAAAAGTTCACAACAAAACTGGCTAGTAGTTTTGTAAAAAGCACGAACTTGTGGTGTTTTATAAAAATAATCTTCAACAGATGATCATTAAGATTTAAATCATTAGACATACCCCTATAGTGCAGTGAACGCGCCAAAATAACTCCACGTTAAATGCGTGCATTTAACGTGGAGTTATTTTCAGGAGGTTCAGTATCTTCCAATAAATGGCGAGTGCACAAAAGAGAAAGCAATGTTTAGTATAGGAGAAAGAGAGGCGACTCTACTTCTTCCCAGTCTATTAGTATTTAAATACAATGGCAAATTAAATACACATTTATTAAATAATTTAAATACAATGGCACAGTTTTTAGGTGCCAGGGTATAACAACAAGTGAAGATCAATTACGAACGTAGAGCCTACGGTAAACTATTCTAAATTAATTCGCGTAAAGTAACGAGGTGTTTATATAGCAATGAGATTTTTACAGGTTATACGTACTAAGTATTGATTCTAGCCATATCAGTTTACTAAAACCTTTTGAGGAAAAATAACGCTAGGAAAAACAACGGTATCTTAAGCATTGTTTCCGCATTGCGCAAACTTATAAAACAATATTGTTACTTCCCCATCGGATCATCGAAGTGAATTTCGTAATGACTTTATTACGATATTGGAAATATTTATGATAGATTATTTCAGTATGTATCCTTGAAATAACTACATAAATTTTTAAGGAAGGAAATATTAATACAGCATAAATACTCCACTGTTGAATATTGAACTGCCTCAGAAATGAGAGGTGTTACCGTAATATCCCCGCTCGGCAGGCGGATTAAATTCGCATATTGGTTTTATTACTCGCTTGGTAGCTTCGTAAAAATGCTGCAGGTAAACATTGAATAGATTCAATTTTTTTCCATCTACGGGAAGAAATAGAACGGTTATTTAACCCTTTTAGTACATTGTTCATTAGTCATATATACTTTAAAATATCTTTTGTTTTTGACGTCGTTTACCCTTGTCCTCCTTGTGGTGTCCATTTCAAACATCATCGTATCAGCAAAATAATTGTTATTGTCATTATTATCACTATCACTCAAAATTAGCGATGCGTGCGGGCGACCTTCCCTACCGCGCTAAACAGGAACAGATTTTGCGAGCGCAAAAGCGCGCGTCGGTACTCTAAAGGTTAAATTATACAAATATACAATTAACCCACAACACTTGGGGTAGAGTGCTGAAATTAAAACCGCGTCTAGGCAAACGTAATGTGAGACATCCCCCGTCCAGATAGAACAACGATCTGCGGAGGGTGGCTGTCAGAGACTGGATAAGTACAGTTCAACAGTGCACTACCATAGGCTGATGACGATGATAATTAAGAAAAACTTATACAAATAATTTTAAAGTAATAACATTGTTTCAGATACAAGAATAAGATAGATTTGAGATGCGTACTTTAGAAATAGTTGAATATAAAAACAGTTCGAATCGAATTAAAAGTAGTAAACGTTACGGTGAGGTAAAACTTTACGATAATAGAAAATCACAAAAGGTACTTAAGTGATCCAGATAAATAAAAGAACCTACACTAAAACTTTGCCAGTTGTGGCTTTACGTACGTGGGTTACGTTCAGATTACTGTAATAAATTTACGCATGGTATATAGAAAGTAATGTAAGTCAGGAAAGAAATTATGATCCTAATCTGTTTAGTTTCAAATTCTACTAGCAATGGGTAAAAGATTTTAGCTCAGTTTAGCAACAAATATTGTAACATTATATAATATTATATATGCCGTACCCTTTAACTAGCGTATGCAAAAATAAAGAATTTTTAATACCTAGCCGTACTTTATACAATATTTCTCCTCCCCTAAAGATGTCTTAAAAGTGGCTTTATATTTAAAAAGAAGTATAAGTAAGTAAAGTACACTAAAGTAAAAGTAAAGTAAACTATTTTTCTGAATAACGAAACATATAACAAGTCATAAACAGTCAGATTACAGCAGTATTAGTATTGATGTGTATTGTTCTGTCAATTATATAACGCTTGATTTTACATTGTAGGTTTGTATGAGGGGTTGATCACAAGTATATATAATCTCTTCTGCATAAAAAACGGGCATCTTACAGACATTGACTTTTCTACGGATAATATTATTATTTTAGTATGTCATTAGCTCAGATGACTAGAAATGTATTGTTTAAAAACATAAGCTTCGAATTTGGAATTAACTTGTTTTCATACCCAGACTCTTTATTAAGTGCCAGTAACACAGTTACACCGACTATAAAAACCAGTACACGGGTTATTAAAACATCTTTAGAACTAAATTATAACAAATAATGTAGACAAATCACACACTTCGTACGGTGAGCGGCCGAGTTTTGGAGGCCCGACACCCTCCCCCTGCCCTCTACCCTCCCCCTCCCATTCCCACTCCCATAATGACTCTTTCCTTAAAGGTAGGCACCATTTTCCATAAAAAAAGAAAAAAAATGTCTAATTTCGTATCCGTAATCTGCCTTACTCAGATCGTCGCTCCATCTAGTCAGGGGACGTCCCACATTACCTTTATGTCAAAATGCACTCCACTCGTCTACTACAACCGTTGTCGGTTAACCGACAGCGTAACCGTAACTAGCTCACTGCCACTTCATTTTGATAACGTGCAGTTTGATGAAATGCATTAAACTACGACAAAAAAGATGCAGCACCTGCATGCTATATAACCAGACGGAATACAAACTTTCAAATTCAATGCGGAAAGAACAGAATCAAATAAATGTTGTTTGCATTATTCTAATGAATTTCAAATTAGATGCATGTAACATTTACCGTAATATAATTTCCTATTAAATCAATGAATCGTTCGGAATAATTCCCGTCGTTCAATTCCACTACTGCACAACTCGCCAAAAAAGTTTCATCCCCACCATCTGGATGAGTGGCGATCCAGAATGGTATGTTTCTTATAAACGCACAAACACTCTTTTGAACCAGCTATCTTCAGCGGTATTTCCAAACCGATAATGGAACCATCAAAAGTCAAGCATACTCACATGATGTTGCAGATGTCGGTGTGCAACGATGATTGCTTTCCATCACGCGCCACGTTTGCTCTTTTGCCTTCCTCTCCCATAAAAAACAGACACAGAATTATCAAGTATGCTAAAATAACATTACAAATACTTTGAGGAAATTTTTCCCTCCATTATTCTTTTTTTATGGAATAGGAGTGCAAACGACCAAGCGTGCCGCCTGATGGAAAGCAATCAACACCGCCGATACACAACCGCGACACCACAGGAGTCCCGGAAACGTTGCCGGCCTTGTACCTATGTGTAGGCATGTTTTTATTTTTTCTAGAAAAGGCCAAGCTGGCCTCGAAAAAGCTGCGTGTGCTCAGTAGAGCGAGACCGTATTTCACATCTGGCCATTGCCTCCAACTGTACAAGGCACAAGTCAGGCCACACATGGAATACTGTTCTCACCTCTGCGCCGGGGCTCCCCAGTATCAACTTCTTCCATTCGATCGCATTCAAAGTCGTGCGATCTGAATCGTTGATGACCAAGATCACACCGATCGGCTTGATTCTCTAGCGCTGCGAAGAGACGTCTCATCGCTCAGCATTTTTTACGGCTTCTATCATGGGGAGTTCTCCGAGGAATTGTTTGGAATAATTCCCGCCGCCGAATTCCACAACCGCACAACTCGGCGTAAAGAAAAATTTCATCCCCACCATCTGGATGAGTGGCGATCGATTATGGTGCGTTTCTCCCCTAACTTCTTTCCACGCACCACCAGTTTGTGGAATCAGCTACCCTCGGCAGTTTTTCCGAACCGCTACGACATTGGAACCTTCAAAAAACAAGCCTATACATACCTAAAAGGCCGGCAACGCTTCCGCGACTCCTGCGGTGTCGCGGTTGTCCATGGGCGGCGTTGATTGCTTTCCATCAGGCGACACGTTTGCTCGTTTGCCCTCCTATCCCATAAACAAAAATCTTTTATTCATTACGGGATTTTTACCCACCTTAGATACTAAACATAGAACAATACGCAACAAATTTTTTTAATAAAAATATACAGGAACATAAAGGTACAAAGTCATATTTATGAGCGACACATCACATTTGTCAGCATTACATTGTTTAAACAGAGTATAATACAAAGTCGCGCTGCTCGTAATACCTTACTCGGTGCTGATTTTATTTAAACAGTAGCGCTTTCACTGCGCTGCCAGTTAACTACATTTTATATACTGCCAAACGTTTGGTAAAACATTGTATTTTAAACCATACGTACATTATTCCTTGGTTCGAGATTAAGTTAAATCAAAACCGTTAAAGCATTATCGTTAGAATTGGCTTTCCATCAGCAATATAGTAGAAGCATAAAGTATTTTACATAAAAAAATTGAACACAAATTATGAATGTGTCAAAGAGAAGGGGCATAACGAAAGAGATAAACGAAAAGCCATATAAAATAGCAGTATCACTATATGAGCAGACGTTATGAAAACAATGAAATAGATAAATCACATTATGAAAACAAACAATAGTAAAGAGTTCTAAAAAGTTACAGAATGATAATCGAAGAACGGAAAAGACGTAAAAGAGGGGAAGTACAAAAGTGGGAGGTCGATCCGCCAAAGAGATTTAGAAGGACGGTATCAGACCGAAACAAGTGGGAGGGGGGAATAAAAATTAAAAACAGGTATGATATATTTATGTATGTGAATATCGTTGTACTAACAAAGCAAACAAAGTGAACGAGGTGTTTCGCGACAATTTTATAATACGCTTCGTTTGACACCCACGTACCTTTTATTTTCTCTTCAAACTAAATTGAATTACACCGTTGAATAAACAGTTGCTGACTACCTTTATTTTGTTAAAAATTGAAGCGTGTTCATTCGTGGCAAATATTTTGCACTACCTTTTTATTAATTCGGCGTTGCTTCGAAGCTAAAAGCATCAGAAAATAAAATATGTTTATGGCTGTAATTATTTTGTATAACTATATTGTTTTTTATATGCTGCTTCAATACTGAAGACTAAAAAACGATTTCAGTTACACTGTGCCGTTGAAAGTTATAGCCATACTTCGATATATATCATCATCATCATGAAGGCATTACAGCCGAGGGTGGCCCTAGCCTGGTTCAGGTAATTTCTCCAGTCGGATCTTAGTTTGGCTTTTTCTCTCCAGTCCCTCACACCGACTGCCTTTAAGTCATCCTCGATTCCATCTAGCCATCTGAGCTTAGGCCTTCTGCGGTTTCTACGACCATCTGGTTTGCCGTCGAGTAGACGTTTGGATACTCTAGCGTCGCCCATCCGTATTACGTGCCCAGCCTAACGAAGGCGTCCGATTTTAATGACGTTCGGCTCATTGTATAGCTCATAAAGCGCGTGCGTGTAAAGCTTACGCCATCGCTCATTTTTCAACACAGGACCAAAGATGCGCCTTAACCCATACTTCGATATATAATATATACTATATAAATATTTCGATAGATATTTTTCTAAGAACATTAAGATTTTTGTTAAATTTTCAACAGTTAAACTAAATAATAAAAATAAATGTGTCAAGCTAGTAAGCTTAATAGCGATGTAACCATTTTCGGAGTCAATAGTCACGTGATCTTTCGAGAATCAAAGAGAACGAGAGATAAATAAATGTAGAACCTACTGGTATTTATTCCGTGTCGGGGTGCTTACTTAATTCGCCTTGTACCAACTGGTAGATTATAGAATTCCTCCACAAATGGCTCTCTGCAGTAGTAAACATATATGTGATAAGAAAAATGTATTAATGATTTTGATTACTAGCTGTGTGCACATGTATTGTCCGATACAATAAATACCTAGTATGAGACTATGAGTGTATAGTAAAAAAAATCTAGCAATGTTTTTAATAAATATTGTATTACTAGAATTCTTGTTAACCATTCCAACTAAGCTAATAATGCTTGTGCTAGAACATGGTTCACATCAATAGTCCAATGGAGGATACGAACTCATGACGTCAGATCGTAAGATCCTTGCCAATTGGGCTTTTCAGCTTAATAGTGACACGTTTATTCATTTTTACATGTATGCAGAAAAATAAAGTAAAATCATTGTCTATAGCCATCATTAGACGAATGAAAATTTCTAACATTTCCAGTAGAAATTTGAAATGTTGATTATTGTGGATGGAAGAGTCGGTAGGAAGACCACAGAAAACATACTTTGATCAAATTGCTGAAGTTTTTAAGAAAGGCCAGGTCAAGAGTACCCTTAACCGGCGGGCTTGCATGAGGAGAATAATGAGTGTGGAGGAAGCAAGGGAAGTACGCCGAGATCGTAGCAGATGGAGATCTGTGGTCTCTGCCTACCCCTACGGAGACAGGCGTGACGATATTTATGTATGTATGTAAAGTAAAATCATTGTTTATAGCCATCATTAGACGTAAGAAAATTTGTAATATTTCCAGTAGAAATTTGAATTTTGATTACCGATTAAAACCGGAATAAAACCTAACAAATTTTCTGCGTAGAAACGAACCTGTATATCGTCTAAAAAGACAGCGTTTAATGTCGTGTAAAATTTCAAAATATGAAGCTCATTAACGTAACTTATTATTCTTGTAAACTTGAACATTTTCGCAAGTTTCAAGGCAAACGGGAAGAAAAGGTTTCATAAATTACTTTGCAAAATCAAAATTGTACGTCACCCTCGAAATTTATCGTCTTACATGAAATAAAGTACAATCTCACGTATATTGTACTGAAGATAAGCGTGAAAAATATTCTATACCAATCAGATTCATATAAAAATTAAACATTGAACTAAGGTACACTATTACAATACACAATATATTACAAACATTACATGATAATATATGTAGCTTATGCAAAATCAAAACCAAAAAGATTATATTTATGACAATTATTAAAAAATAAAATTATTTACAATAACATTCAGGCATAGAAATGCAAATTAAGAATAGGAGCTACTATCAAATATTCATATTAAATTTCTTTATTTTTAGGGACTACTACAATATAGTCTAGCTTTAGAAATCTAGGTGAGAAAAATTTACTAGTTTTGTAGAATTAAAATTGCAAATTACTTTTAACTACACCATCATTCAAAACCGTCCTACAAATAATAAATCTCATATAAGTACATGTATCCGACAAAATACAGAACATGTACTCTAATACAAAAACCCATCTATGAAAAACGATAGTACCTGTTAATTAACTAACCGCAAACACGTCAGTTATACCTCGCTCACATATAAACCAAAAACATAAGTTTAACTCACTCGCTTGCACACCGACGTAAAATATGGAACAACCTAAAGTAAAATATTACACAAATTGTGCTTCGGTTACTTAATGGAGCGTATGTTCTATTTAGGTCTTATGCATCAACATTTTAGATACGGATATTTTAGGGAAAATTAAAACGTTATTAGTGAAACTATTTATTAACGATATCATGTAAAACCTGTCAGCCTGAAATTTTACCCCTTAGTGCAGTGGTCCCCAAACTTTTTAACGTTGCGGACTAGTAAATATGACATTCATTAGTGAACGTAGGAATCATAAAGAGAAAATATTTTATAATTATAAAAAAAAACTTAAAAATTAAATAAAATATGTCTAAAGCAGTGTTTTAGGCTCATTATAATTCGTAATATTATAATACTTATAATAATATATACCTACATATTAATATAAATAAATGTATTGTAATGCAACTGTCTGAAAACAGACTTCATCAGTTAATTATTAATTCTGTCATAAAAACCCAAAAAAAAATCCACACGATTTATAAACCCGACCAAGTTAATATTATAATCGATAACTCGTGGCACGCACGACGCCTACTATATTTAACACGCAATAATAATGCGATGTCTAACTCGACAGACAATACAGGCGCCAGCGTATGTGACGTGAACACTTAAATAATCTCAGGCCAGTAGAACGCATACGAATAACACGGGACTTTTTATTTTTTTTTTTTTTATATATATATATATATATATATATATATATATATATATATATATATATATATATATATATATATATATATATATATATATATATATTCACGCCTATCCCCCGCAGGATTGGCAGAGACTTTTTTATCAGAAATTATAGCACTTACACATTTTTTATAATGTGTGCATTTCTGTATACGATTTGACTAATTTTATAATAATAAAAACGAAACAAAAATATGTAGTATAAAATCTAATTCAGTTCTAATAATGTGTTTTTATCCTTTAACCGAGCGATCTTATAGCATTTTCAAATTGACTAGGATGGATTCAAGCTCACAGAAATTTCTTTAATAACATAAATAAAAATTAAAAAAAACGCAATGTCTTTGTATATAATGCATATATTTTGGATAAGCAATTTAAGATTTTTAAAATACGGCAAAATATGGAAATACTTTAAATGTGTAGTGGCACTGTGATAGTGCCACGCTGCAGATGAATACTTTGTCAAGAATGGCACTGGTATATTTGTCTGTAGCATGAATGGGCCATATCGCCCGGGGAAGTACCAAACTCCCGCAGAAAACTGGCGTCTGAGTGGTAGCATCTATAGTGCTTCGTACGGTGAACGGTTGAATTTCGGAGGTCTAACACCCTCCCCCTCCCATAATGACACCTTCCTTAAAGGTCGGGAACGCTTCTGCAATGCCTATGGCGCTGCGGATGTCTATGGGTGGCGTTGATTTCTTTCCATCAGGCGACACGTCTGCTTATTTGCCTTTCTATACCATAAAAGAAATGTATGTACATACATACATACATATGTGATTTTATTTCGAAGCTAAATAACTTTCTTTTTAGAACGAAGTTACTAACTTAAACACAACACAACTTTTCTTCTATTACTGGTAAAAATCACAAGTCATAAATTATTTTTTACCAAAATAAGAATTTCTTTTTACGTTCCATATATACAAAACACTGGTGAATAAGAGTTTAAGTCATTACTTATATTTTTAAATTTACTGTGAATTGATAAAAATACTGGAGTAAGTGCTGGAGTGAAGACTATGTGTTAGCGAACGTAATGTGATCAGATAGTGCGACGATCTATCAGGACGATTTGCACAGGTCTTACGGAAATTGGATGCGTAAAGCTGAACATCGGGCTAGGTTGAGCGTCTTGGGGAGTGCAGTATGTCTAGCAAGGGACTGAGCCTCAGACTGTTGTTGATGATGACATAAACACTTAAATATGCAGAACATCGCCTAAAGTAAAGGATAACAAGCAATAAAACAGAAAGGTGAAAATTACAGGGACGTTTCCACCTATGGTCTTCTTATACCTTTGACAATAAAACAACGTTTTTAAGCGACAATTTGGGCAATTTATTTTTACGTCAAACATTATACTAAGATCTAGGGAAAAGTTAAAGCCAATTTCCTTTCAGCGGCACTTTTCATATTATATATTATGAGCTATAATAAAAAGGGTATTATTGGTAATATTCAAATTTCGTCCTTTATTATTCTTTATACAAATAGCTATTCATACAAAGGAATTTATTCATATCACCTTAATTTTTTTAAAACACTTATTAAAGTTAAAAACATATTAAGAAAAATGGTAATCTAGTTTGGATTCCTGAATTTATCGACCATCAGGACACATACATGAACATTTTTGATTGTTTATAACTTTATTAAACAAAAATTATAAAATAACTTTTATAGTTCCAATCTCAAGACACATATAGGTGTATGGATAGTTAAGCATTCAATTGACTTTGCTGTTTCAAATAATTTTCATATTATCAGATATTGAGGAATGTACTCCAAATATCATGAGATAGTCGGCAGTATTTGAAGAATTGCATAAAATATGAGAATTTTAGTTTAATAATAAATTAATTTTAATATTAAAGTAAAATCCATACGCCATACACCCGCGAAAGCTCCTGGCCCAAAAAATAATTCTTTGTATGTTCGTCTTTTTTTTTCTTTACGTAGCGTTGTGTCGCATGCAAGACGCAACTAGTATTTTATATATTTCCTATTTGACCACCCACGATGAAGGTCTAGGACAACAAGGTATAGAAAATCATCATAATAATAATAATGTTTACACATTTATATTTTTACACAGTGAAGAAGCCGCGACTTAGAGACTACACATTTTTGACAGGTTGATATAAGAAATAGGACTTTTCCCGCCAAATTACATGAGTGACATTGTGTTTTTATTTCACTTTCATAATCTTATGGTATTATCAGTTATATTGTTTAATTGTGGTGGCGTATTATACAATATAGTTCGATTAAGGAGTATAAGTGAAGTGATATGAAATAAATGCGCGTATACTCTATAATAAATACTCCTGAACTTAAGGAACTTAAGGAGTATATAATAAATACTCCTTAAGTTCACTGAAAAAGTCCATAAAGGGTATTAAAATAGCCACCATTTTATCAAAACGTAACGTGATAAACTGACTAGTTACATTTCAAGTGATTTGATTTTATTGCATTTTACTTGACACTGGCATAATAGTTACAACTAATTGCCATCAAAGAAAAGAAAAAAACACAGTATAAAGAGAGACGCTTTATAAAAGAGAGAAAAAGAAATGTCGATGTTTTTCATTCAATTTTCCCCCAACAGATTTCCTGGTAGTTTGTCAAGTCGAAACCACGTAACGCGTCCAAATTTAGCCACAAAATACCTTGTTTTTCAACCCCTCGAGGCGTAGAGAAATTAATGCTAAATTTTCGAAGCGTGAAAATGTCACGATCAATTACTTCATTATAAAGATATTCTGCTTTCACTGCTCTACCTATTTCAACTTTTATTGGGGTAAGTTATGCGGGACATCAGGCGATATTTAACATTATGTGGCTTTTACATGTTATTTCCTACTTACTTTTTACGTAATTTTCCTATTTACGTAAAAAAAGTAATAGCTAAAACGTTAAAAAATATTAAAGTGAAATAGAATTAAAAATGATATATGATTTTGTATGCGATTTTTGACGACGAAAGGAAGCGAAAAGCACTATCTTCTCGGTACAAATTTCATTTACATCAAAATCATTCCTAATATTTTTTTATGTTTACACTAACTTTGTTGGCGCAGCGACCCAAAATGGTTCTTGGCCTCTGAAGAGATCTTACGCCACCGTACCCTGTCCTGCGCCACCTCCTGCCAGTTGCAGACTTGAAGTTTGCGAAAGTCATCCTCCACTATGTCTTTCCAGTGGTATCTGGGGCGCCCCACTGGATTTCGTCCAGTTGGGCGACACATAGCGTATATGTGTCGCCCAACTCTTAATTACGCGATCTTCCCCCCATCTTCTCAACATGGCCTAGCTAACGAAGTCGGTGAGCCTAAGTCACTCCTATTACGTTGGGTTGGGCCACCAGATACTTGATTTAGGCATTTTTTCGATTTCGCCAACTGCCATCATCACCTTTGATTAGGCCCAGGATCTTTCAGAAAACTTTTCGTTCTGCAACTAGAAGTTTCTTCGCTTCCTTTAGCGTTAATGTCCAAGCCTCACAGCCATACGTTAGAATAGGCCAAATAATCGTATTATAGATCGGAGTTTCGTCATTATACTGAGGAGCTTGGACACCAACACTTTGTGAAGAATGCCGCGAGAGACCGCAGTGTGTTTTGTATGCGGATGTCGATTTCGTCCTCTCGACTGTTGGTTTCAGTCACAGTGCACCCCAATCATTCTTTCTATGTTTATTATACTAATTAAAGATAAATAATTAAATATACACAAATAATTTTACTGTAGTTACGAAGTGTTAAAGCAAATACAACGGTTAGACAAACTGTAATGCCCGGGACCTAAACTCTCTGTAATTCTTATTACGATATTAATTCAAAGAGCCAATTTCTACCACTTTTTTTTCTTTTATCCCGGTTTCAAATAAGTTAAGACTTTATAAAAGTAAACAAGTGTGAAATTTCACACACTAAATTGTTTTTATTTAGAAAAAACGGCTTGTGTAAAACGCGATTCATTCATGTGTGACGATTTCATGCGGCACAATAAATTTAAAATTTCAGATTTCACATCAAGAAATAATGAGTAATTAGTGGAGAGGACGCACCATTAAACACGTTGTCCACAATTAAATCACAGGGTTGCGAGTTCTATATTGCATAAACGTATGGAAGGCTTGTTTTTCATTTACTTTAGGAACAAGAAATATTATTTTCGAATCGCTTTAATACGGGCGTAGTAATCCACCCTTTAACATTGATCTCCGTTACAATAGAATAATTTGAATGGACGTACATATAGGAACAAACACTCATTTTCATATATGTACAATGTATGCCAAATATGATTAATAAATATTTCAGATTCACAGATAAAATATTAAAAATACAGAAGTAACAGAAAAAACGAATATACCATGGACACAATATGTAAAATTATACTCCCAAAATAATTTAAATTTGTATCACACCCTTCGATACGTTTTTTGATTTTGCAAAGATTTCATCAAGAGCAATATTGTACCAACTTGCACAATTAAGATAGCCAACATAATAGATAAACAACCCAAAAAGGCTTAATGGCGAAGTAATCGCTTTCGGAGCCATGGGTCGCAGTTTAGACTCTCGCATCAAGATAAATATTTGTATTGGCTCTACATCTATTTAGTGCAAATCTGGATGGTTGCACTTACAAAACGAAGAAAGAAACGATCCATACATTATACATACAAGGACACAAAAAAAGTTTAGTGTGGGGCTGTGCGGGCAAAGCGTTTTATTTCTTTAATTTAATTTACTTTCATTTTTGTTGCAGGTAATTCATGTGGCATATCAAACTTCCTCATACCTTGACCTTATGGCCAAGTTTCATTGGACGGCAGGGTCAACTCACACAATGATCCTGAGACATGCGAATATAAGCAATCATTATTTTATCTGGGACACGCTGCCGGTGCGGTACTGAGAGCAGGCAAGCCGACACGTGTAAATTACAATGTCCATTTGTTGGCGACAATAAAGGGGAAATAAATCTTTCATCAGTACATATGCAAATTACGCCGAATAGTTTGACTTTAGAATTTTTTTTAAAGATATTTGTTCCGATAAAACTTTAGTTTCATTTACAGTGGGAATTACTTTTTTTATTACTTTCATTTAGTATTAAAATGTCCGTAAAAGTTTTTTAGTAAGGAAAATATTTGACCCAATCGCACAAATTATACATTATATAATTAGATTGAATTATGCTATCAGAAAAACGATGTTAAAAGTGACATCATTTTTCTGATAGCATAATTCAATCTTGTAACCATATCTTTTGTTTACCAGGAGTTTCACAAAAACTATCCCCTTTATTATCATTTTCTTAAAAAAGAATAGCAATGAAATGACTAGAATATGGAAGAAACGAATTCGAATACAACAAATAAAATTTCAACCCATTTACTTCGAAAACAATTTCCTCCGTACTCATTTCTCTAAAATTCAAACGAAAAGCAATAAATTCATGAACTTAAATCGTGAATCTACCATAGCTAAGTTTAACTTTGGACTTAACTTTAGGTATCAGTATAGTAAAGTTTCTTAAGCACTATATTTTCTCGTATATTACTAATAAATGCAACAAAAAAATAAGTCCGGAGTATACTACCGGATAGACATTTAGGATTATCCATTTAATGGCATCAAAAGTGTGAAGTGAGAAAAATGTTTTTGGAGATACGAATTCTGATACAATATGGTAGAAAAGGCAACTAAACAAAGAGTTAGCACAACATTGTATACAATTCAATTTAGTCCTAGACTGAGAACATTTCTAGTTCTTGTGTGATATGGGTAACGTGCCCTCGACTCTGACCTTCGGTTCGGTATAAAGATTTCAATTATTTATATCACAATTTCGGAAAGAAACAATTTGTTCCCAAAACTTACGATTGACTTGGCTCACAATTTCTCAAAGGAAACCTAATACAAAACGACGTTCGTGGTTTTAACTCCTCATTTGTTTTTTACTTGAGAGGTGATTTTTTTTTGCGAAAAATGTACGTGACTTATGACATAAATTATTTCCTTTTCTTCTTAGAGTGCCTCTCCGACTAGCGAAGTTTCACAGTCAATTAAGCACATTTATTTTCACGTTTAACGAGAGTAAGTAAACTGGGAGCACTCTCTATCTGCGTCCACTCCCTGATGTTACTTAACCAAGACTTCCTGCTTCGACTAACCCGTTTTTTTCGCTCGCGACTTTTTCCGCAATGATTAGTTGCAACAATTTATTTGTCTCATGATGACCTAGGTAAGCTCACGTTTTTACTTTAGTTGTCGGAGATTCTCGTCATTTAAAACTATAAATATATAACAGTGGTAGGAAAGTGAGAAGGTACATGTTGCGCAAAAGTCTATGGGCGGCGTTGACTGCTTACCATCAGGTGACATGCCTGTTCGTTTGCCTTCCTATCCCATGAAAAAAGATTTCGATTTTGAGGGTTTATCTAGCTCGTTTCTGTTCATTAAATAGTCAATGGATAAGACTGGATTTGAATGTGATTTATAAACAAACACGTCCGTATAAAAATCAATTTCGAATATAAGATGCATACGTATTTCATTATTTGAAATTTTTAAAAAAGTACAATATGAATTAATACAATACCGGCTAATAGTTATTATTTCTCTCGGTGATATAGATGTAAAAGCAAATACCCACCTTTGTAATGTTGAAATATGGTCGATTATTGCATAATTTCTTTCCTTTTTGTTTTCCTTCCTTAAATTAATTTAATCGATAATGAACAGCAGAAAATGGTGAGGGCGCCACAGTCGTCAAAAGGAAATAAATTTATCTATCTATCTTCTTAAATTATTTACAATAAATTGATTAATGTTATTATTATTAAAATAGATTAATGTTATTAAAGAAATAAAATTAACAAATAAATATTTCATTAAATGAATGATAAAAACAGGCTTACGTGATTGTCATCAAAAACGTTGTTAATTTACCTGAAAAATAGATAAAAAACATTAAAAAATATAAAATTTGATGTTTTATCTAGAAATTTTAAGAAATCTCAATTTTTGCATCCGGCATTTGTATGTTTCTTTTTGATGTTGTTACGTTCAATTTGATATATATGGTAAAAGGCTTTTCGAATCAACAGTCATGAAAAAAATGTTTTTTACGAAAAGAAAATGGAATACATGGTGATGTTTAAAAATAAAAAAAAACTTATTATTAATAAACGTAAGTATTTAAGTACTCCTCCCGAATATCATAGCCAATGAAATTATTATTAAAAATCGATCCATAACAATATCAGTAAATAAATCATGGTTAAACTGTATCCATGACATCAAAGGTCCAACCTTTTTACACAAGGCGGTGACACAGCTATAAACTTGTATAGAGCCAAACGACCTTAAAGCAACTGGAGTATTAAAAATTCCATTATATGCTATATACTTTCCGCGTTTTATCAAAGAAAATTAAAAAAAAGAATAATTACTCCAATAGAAGGACAGTATTATTACCATACAATAAGCGGTCATATCTGATGCTTTCGGAAATTTCGCACGTTGTTATAATTTAGGGGCCGTTCATAAAATACGTTAGCTAACCAGTTGAGGGATATACAACATAAAAGATTGTCACCGTAAGCGCAACGAACAATTAACGCAATGACGTCATCCATCGATACGGATCCACATTGACATATTTTCCACACAATACTTATAATTTAGTATGAAAAAAGATATTTTTCAACACAAAAGTTGCTCTTGGGATAAACTGTAGTATTTTTTAACTAAAACTACTAACTTTACTTATGCAATTAAATACACCACACTCACACACACATTTATTTCACATAACCGGTTCAAAAACTAACTTTACACAAAACTCTGTTATTTCTCGTATACATTATTCCTACAATAAATTTATAAAGCCCTAAGATTTAGTTCACACTTATGTAATGTTGATTTGATTTATTTCACACTTATTTATAAAATTAATTTGAAATTTACGCTGGAATTCAAATTGAGCTCTTTGACGATCGAAATAGGTCATGTGGATATCCCCAAGCAAATATTCTTCACACGAAAATCTACTTTGAAGTATCTATGCTTTCTCGAATAAGCTGAATGTAATTATGTATATAAAATATTGTATTAAATTACAAATGTAAGCATTTTAGTTTTACCAGCGACGTCTAGTTTCTTAGAGATAAATTCTAGTAGTAATTAGCTCTGAAGGCGACTATAAAAGACATTGAGTAAAATATGTCAAGCTAGGAAAACTTTCTTTATTACATTATACGAACTCCACCTCAGTACTTGTATCAAATTACATTAAGTCTGCTCTGTCGAATTTTATATGATATATATCGTACGTATATCGTTCTCTAGAAAGAACCATAGAAGTGTTAGAGTCAGAAAACAGCAGGAAAATAATATGATTCATTCATAAACATGTCATCATCATCAACAGCCTGCGGCAGTCCACTGCTGGACATAGGCCTCGCAGACGACGAAGGCTGAAGTTGAAGTGTTTTCCCGGACAACACGTCAAATAGAGTGCGACACCTTTCTTTTACAACATTAGATAACGTTGGGCGCCAGTGCAACACCTACCTGGGTTTTGCAAATAAAACCAGAGTGTTATCAGTAAAAAGAAATGTTTATTACATAAAAATAAAAAAAAAGAATCAAGTAGGTGAGACACAAATTTGTAGGTCGTGGGTAAACGGCCGATCTGTTTTGCCACGTAAGCGGACTAACACTCCCCTGAGCTAGCTTGCGCTCAAAGAAGAAAACCGCAGGTAGAACCCTGCAAGTTGACAGCGGTGTGCCCTCAGCGATTGTAAAGGATGCGCTAAGACACCTAAACGTCGATCCCTGAGCTAGCTTGCGCTCAAAGAAATAAACCACAGGTAGAACCCTGCCGTTACATTTGCACCGCAGGTAACATACTGGCGGAGGGCAGGTGGCACCCTGGATCGCAGGTGACACCCTCCGTTACATTGTGCACCGCAGTAGAATCAACACCGCAGGTGGAATCAACCCCGCAGGTAAAATGTGCAGGTGAAACCCCTAAAACCCCGGTTTGATTCCTGCACTTATTTTTAAAATAAATACTGAGCGAGGGCGCTCTTAAGAGACGTGACGGTTCCCGTTGATATTTCCATAACGGACAAACCCTCACTGAGGTGGTGTCGATCCTCGGCACCCGTCAGTAACTTCCATAAAAAACCCGAGCGGCACACGAACAAGGCCGAAATAGCACGAAGGCGCGAGCGCCACACCTACACCTACTTGAGTTCACCAATTCCCCCAATCTGTCACCGCGTTGCTTTGAATGAACACTTAACGTATGACAAGCAAAAAATGTTCGATGGCAGATCGTGTTTAAGTTATAATATAATAAATCATTATTTATTATATTCGAATAAGTATTTAAATTTGAATAAGGAATAGTGTACTAATACTAATATTTTTAACTTAAACTTACTATTGTAAAGTTACATAATTAAAAACATGTAACCTTCCGTTACAAGAGGGAAATGAAAGGAAAAAATTAGGAAGGCAGACCTCACAATCATATGGCATTAATAAATGCCCAGGAGAGAGAGAATTTATTTATGTATATATATATATTATAAATAATAATTTTTGAATATAGAATCAAAAAACAAAAGTATAAAAATTAGGAGTTATCATCACTCATTTGAGTAAAATATAGGCAATAACTTTATCTCCGACAAATGGACTCCTTTCACAATGTTGAGGGAATAATCCAAGTTATGATTGGTAATGAGTCCATTAGTCTGTGAAGTTGAAAACTAATTTAACTTCTTGATAAGGACCACCATAATTAAGTAAAATCATCAAGCCGGAGCGTTTTAACAAAGAGTGGATTAAAATTGGTAATTGGTAACAAGATTGTGGAATTTTTATTAATAATGGAATTATGTACTATTTACAATTTTACTAAAGTAAAAACGATAACGCAATATACATAATTAAACAGCTAATTTTTTAATTCCCAATCCATATCCCCTGCAGGGGTTGGCAGAGAACACACAGAGCTCCATCCGCTGCCATTCATAGCAGCGAAACGGCTCTTCGTTGGTCGCTTTTCGCCCTCGTGAGAATCAGGACGTGACAGGTGGCGAACCACGTCGCCGTCATTTTCGACAAATTAGGTATATTAAATTCGCCTTAGTGAATCCTACGAGCCGCAAAGGAGGATGGAGGTCAACCCCAGCAGAGCCCTGCATGCTGGGGTAAGGCACCATAGTACCCGGGGGAGCCCGATCCCGGGACGATCGGCACGCTTGCGACTAGGCTCGCCCCTAGCCACGCATCCATTGGCACGGCAGACCGTGGATTGGTGGAGAGGAAGGGAAAGGATAGAGAAGAAAGGAAGGGGCAGGAAAGGAAATGCGGATTAGGGGGGTTACCAGACTCGGAATAAACATTTATAAATCCATATAAATATTTATTTCGATGCGGGAATCGAACCCGCGATCATTGACTCCGCGGGCGGAGGGCCCCGTCACTGAGCCAATCGGTCGTCTTAGATTGAAGATGGTAGATTTATTTATATTACTCATTAAAGTACTGCCGTCCATCTATCGGTATTTGCTCCCGTGCCTATAGTAATTTGTACGACACACACGGGGGGAAATGGAGTGGTTTCATTTTGTGCCAGGATCTATACAGCAATAGCATTAGCTTTTTCACGGATTTTTTTTTATTCGGAGCTAATTCAGCGGAAGCATGATTCATAATTTTTTTAACTCGTTACACAAAATGCGCTGTTTTATACAAACTGTTGGTAAACCACAAAATAAACAATGTTAGAATGAATAAAAATAACAAACAAAAGCAGAAGGCAGTTAAAAAGGTAAAGATAACTTTATAATTTATTTTAACAATTTTTAAAAGGACTTTCCTGCAGAGATAAAACAAGGAAAAATCTTACGCCTTACAAAAGGCACGCCGAGTGAATAATGATGGGGGAAAGAGAATATAATTGTTGAGATGTTTTAGAACGCCGTATCAACAATTACGAAACGGAACTATATAAAAACATTTTATGTCCGTAGCTTCGCTTTCCCAAAATTTTTCATAAAGTTTACTTTGAATCAGTTAACAGCCTGCGGTAGTTCACGGCTGGATATATGCCTCCCCAAGAAGCGCTACATAGTCCGATTTTTGGCTTCACAGATCCAGTTGCTGCCAGGGAGCGTCCCACATTACGTTTGCACTCGTCTACTCCAGCGATTGTCGGTTCCCAAAAAAATGACCAGCCTATTGATAAATGAATTTTAGTTTAAATACTTAAAGCTAGTTTTATTATATATGTGGTTCGCGGCCTAGATTAAAGCCAGCCCATTTCTTACCGTGGGTGTGGTACCACGTGACTATGGAATCAAATACCAGTAGATGGGTATTAACATCTACCAGAGTAATAGAAACCAATCCATCCGCAAAGCCTGATGTTTACGCCACCCTAAATATTGAAAAAGACGAATGTCCCGTATAGATATTTTTAGAGCGACGAGAGATTGTTAGAGCTGTGATCGAATGATTATTTTAAATGTTCAACTTTTCCGCCGCTGTTATTACATGAAAAGCGTTTCCTTTTAAATTGGAAAATAATACCAGGGTATTACCCGACATATGTTGGCATGCAACTTAAACGAAAGCGCAGGTTTATACAGAAAACACTTGCCGTTAAACTATCTCCGCAACACTTATAATATTGAGTGTTCCGTAGTAGAATTAGGTTTTCAACCTTAATTATTACTATATATGTTCGAATATTACTTGGTCAAAAGTAACTCAACAAATAACTAATTTTACACGACCATTTTTACTTTAGGTATAGGTAATGTTTTAAGTAAATACGATTTATCTCGTCAGATACGCCTAAAAAGTTTCTATTACACGACATCAAAAGTGAAAAAATGTTTTTTAGAGTTATGAATTCCGATAATTAGTATATATATTACATATAGATTTCATAGATTATTATATATGTCTTATTTATATATATCTTATCCCGACCCTGGTTCATAACTAGTGTTGTCTAAAATACATTTCCGGTCATGATATAAAAGATGATACGGACAGAATGCATAATAGACGAACATCGCATGACATAAATTATCTATCATTAGATATATAACTGCATATTTTTATTCTAACAACATATCCATTAGTTGCTGACCTATTTATTATCATTATGTTACATAAGTTAACCGGGACAAGGCAAAATCCGAGGAAAAATTAATGTTTCTTTGTATGTTTGCCCTTTATGTGCTCCTAAACCTTTCATCCGATTGTAATGAAACTTTGGTGAATTGTTCTGAGTACCCCGGGTAGTTATATTATATAATAAGTGTGGAAATTTGGAACAACTTCCCATCTGCGGTGTTCTCACGTGATTATATATATTGGGGCATTCATAGGCAGGCAACGCATCTGCGACGCCTCGGGCATTGCCGATGTCTATGGGTGGCGTTGATTGCTTACCACCAGGTGTCCCGCATGCTCGTTTGCCGTCTGCTATAAAAAAATAAGTATTTTTTTCCTTTTTGCGTTTTATATAAACAAATTATAAAACCAAGGACTTTTTTTTTGGGTAGCATTAAGACGCGCGCTAGGTTTAACTAGTAAATAATATTTTCACTAATTGATAAAAGTAAATATAAAAATATCAGATCTAATAAATACTTCTGTAACAAAGAAGTCTAATAATTAAAGTACGACATTACTAAATGAGAAATTTGCCAAATAAGGAAGTTTTTTCAAGCTTGATGCCCCATGATGATGACTTTCAATGTTACACAGAAATAATAAGGAGGATTAAGCAGACGTCTTAAGAAAAAAGCCACGGAAGGCACGTTCACAGAATTATAATTATTTTACTTCTCCAAGGCTTTCTTACATTAAAACGCCGAAGTTTCCTTGTAGCACGTATAATGAATGTATATTGAAAAATTTTCACCTAGACGATAATGAACTTAGTTAAATCGTATTCTGCCACATCAAATAAAAACATTGGGTAACAACACAATACAATAACTTAATAAAAAGCGCTCTGCTTATACAGCCTGACACGAGAATTTCATGACTTGATTGTCATTTATAACACACAAATCACAAAGACAAACATTTAAGGTGTGTAAAAAATTCTGTAGGTCACACACATATTGCAATACAAGAATAAAACCCATGACATCCTGTTTTCGACATCATGTATGTTAACACTACTAAATAACATACATAAATATCTTGTATAGGCAGGCAGAGACCACGGATCTCCATCCGCCACGATCCTGGCACACCTTCCCTGCTTCCTCTACACTCATCCATCCTCACACCTTCCTCTCACATTCATCGTAGGGAAACGGCTCTCCATTAGTAATCACACCAAATTATTATTAAAAATCATATAATAAAATTATATATACGTCATGACAGTGATAACCAGCCAAATACTGTCTTTTATTAGACTTAGCTAGGAGCTGAACAACCGGTGATGGAACTTTTATATTTTGGATAACTAGATAATTCTATGCTTTCAGATTTCACCTATATCAGAGAAAACAATTAATAACACCCCTTAATTATGAAGTAGGCCAATGTCCAATATTAGACACTTACAGTTGTATTAATGATAATGATTAAAGCTGTTAATGAAAAAAGGTTTTAATAATATATATATATATATATATATATATATATATATATATATATATATATATATATATATATATATATATATATATATATATATATATATATATATATATATATATATATATATATACATTGATGATGAAACATAGGCAATGTTTTCCGGCTATACTACCTTTTCCGCTTACAAATTATGCCTAATCCAGTACACACAACATATGGACGCATCGGCGCATTGGCTACTGACATACACAACGTTGGCCTGAACATTAAAGTAAGTTTTATCCGACCGTCACATTTCATCTAGATTACCTATTAGAATTACGGTTACGTTTACAAAATTATAAACAAGATTTGTCATGTTGTAAACAGTACAACTCACTTGCACATAACATGATTTCGGCAAAAAATATTGTGAAACCAAAAAAACACGTCTACTCAAATGACGAGCATATTTAGCAAGTCGTGACACCGCGGAATAATTGTAGGGGAGCCATTGGATAATTTACTAAATTAGGATATAGAATTAAAAATATTTTTCGGGTATATGAACTCAATTATTTATGCTAAGGATATAAAAATACAAATAAAAAAGAAAAATATTTTACTCAGTACTTCTATTTTACTTAATATTTTTCTTTTTAAAAATTACCTTTTCCATTTTTTTAAGAAATATATACATAATTATTATTTTTAATTAATTAATTATGAAATACGCAATTAAACGTTTTTTATAATTTGAATATTAAAAGTAATACCATTTACATATTTCATTTGGAGACATTTATTTGCCGCACGTTGTTAGCTTTGTCTGATGTTTGAAAAGTTAAATTTGAAAGACAAAGTTAAAAAAAAACAGATATTACATTGATTATTAGTTATAAATTTTACGTTTAAATTTAGATAGGTATAAGAACTCAAACTTACTTAAATTAGACTTAAGACAATACATTGGTATCGTCTTAAATCTGACGGCAATTGCGATCTTACAATCATGAATTAAGTTTACAAAAAAAAACTTAAGTTATAATATTGTAAACTACATTTAAACTTCTATTTCTCAATTCAACTATTTATTCTAGAGTTATGTGGACGTTTTGAATCGATAACTACGCACGAACCCTATTCAAAGTGAAAAAAATCAGAGGAAACCCAGACGAATGGCGATCCTAAACATGTAACATTACGCACATGAAAGAAGTCCTATAAGAAGTAACGCAATAGTTACAGACAACAGTTAAAAGTAAAACAAGTGTCTGTTACATATTACCCGCTTTTTATCAATCATATCATTTTACACAATCGACGAACATTGTCAAATAAGTAGAAATACTCGACTTTATTCGTTATGTCATTAAGTTGTGAAGTGTAACTTACACTTTACAACTTCATGACACAAATTTTGTAATTATAAATATATTTTTTAAATTTTTAAATATATCTAAATATATTACTGCTATTTTCTAACGCCTCGATGGAACAGATTATGTTGTAATTAATTTCACTCAGTGTAATGAAATAACGCTGTACGCCCTCACTTTATGGCATGGTGCGGGCGACTATTAATGAGCCTTTATTACAATGAATAATTACAAGAAATATTATTATATTCAAATGAAAGCATAAGGCCGAATTAGAATTTTTTCTAAGTCAAGTTACGAAACATTTACATAAAATCTAGAAACAGTTTCTTTCTTTAAAAGCAAATTAATACACGAGACTTTGTTTCTTTAAAAGCAAATTAATTTTTTATATGTCAATCATTCTATCACAATCAAAATTATCTATCTATCAAAACTTAAGTGCACTTGTCGATTTAGCAACTTCCATTATCTGTGTTTGATTATATGTGTAATTCGAGGCTAGCTCGTTTAGTTCTATTTATATACAATACCTACATAGGTAGAGACGAATATCCTGGGCTCTTTCTTTTAATTTGCCTATAAACTTCTTGGTCTTCCAAAGTAATTCAAAATCAAACTTTTAAGAAATGCATGCCGGGATACAAATAAAACCGAGGAAAATGAATATGTATGATTTAGGAAGTAACGGAAAAATATGAAATTAAAATATGTAATAGAGTTCTTTATGGATTTATATTTTCGTCCCTCTACAATTAAAAAAAATATTTCTCTGAAATATATTTGCAATACCAACACGATTAACAAATATATACTTATGTTATAATGCTAGATAAACAAACAAATCTAACGTGAAACACAGAACAAAGAAATGGAGACAAGTGGAGTGGATGGACCATCGATCAGCTTAATAAATTAGACTGATCGAGATAATACAATTACAAAAGGCGAACCTAACACGGAAAACGCAGTAATATTTTTCTTGATTTTATTGAATTCGTAAAATGATGTATGAATTTTTTTTTTATTTGTCGATGATATTAACGAATAACTATTACAGTAGTATCTTACAGAATAATTGAAAAGTTTGAATAGTATTCATCTTGAAGTTTTTCTAATCATAGATATTTGACAGCTTAGTCACAGAGCCGAGCAGAGTATTGGGTTGTCATGCTAGAACTTATTAATATATAATATATTATTATGTCCAGAATCCTTTGAAGCTAGAAAACAAAAATAAACGCGCAGAAAAGATTTATACAAGAAAACATTTCCTGGCAAATAGTTAACTTGGCAAAGAACTCAGATATCTGTGACCCAAAATTAGCAAAGTTGAATGATCTCATAATAACTTTGAGTGTATCCCCCGTCTACAAAAAATAAATAAGACTAGGGTAGAGGTAGAATAACTTGACGTCTACTCACATCTTAGTAATTCAATCAATAAAGACGAAACATTAGAAAAATACGATTTCCTTTAAGCAATATTCTGTTTGTCTTAATATTTCCCGGAGAGCTTGTTATCCAAAACTTATGTTTGTTTTAATCTTCGATCGGTTTTACTTAATTGCAGACGTTTAGGAATTAAATTAATAGATATGAATTCAACATAGTTTCAGATACTAGTACATCAAAAGTCAGTGTAAAATATTTTAGTGCTGACTATCGTGAAATGCAGCTTATGTAGGTACGGTTGCAATAATTTGTATACTAAATAAAAAACAGTTCAGGATTATTATTGTGTGAAGTTCCAGCATAGAATCCATTTCTTCCCCTAAGTTTCATACGAGGCTACCACGGGGGAACATATCAGTAAATGAGCGGCAAAGTTTGCGTCTGTAATAATAATTAATTTACAACTCCCAAACTGGCCGTAAAGCGTTAGGATTACTGTAATACCCCTTAATTTTGGAGGCCAAGGTCCTGGAGTATTAGAACTTATTGATGATTGATTGATGAATTCAATAAGTCTGATCCAGTAAATCATAAAAAAAAATAAGTGAATATATCCACATTTCACTTTAACTAGTGAAATATGGAGATTGTTTCACGTGGTTTTATTTGATAGAATAATATAAACCTATGTGATTAATGGAGTTATGATTAAAGAAGTTCGTAATCTATGCTCTTAGTTTACACATTTTAACAATAGTACTTTATTTCGACAAAGTAACGCTTGATTCTTTCGCCAAAGTAACGCTTGATTCTACAAGGTACTCTATTCACATTTTTCTTTTTGCATATTTCACGGAAACAATAAAGGACACCGTTTCTGTAGCACTATTTATTCGAGTCAAAGCTTTTGCGTCTTAAATGTTTTGCAATTCATGAACGTGTTAAAAATATATTTTTATTAAAAAAACAACAGCTTTCTTTACATATATTTGCAAATAATGCTTCAATAAATATGATTACCTATTTTATGCCTTAATAAAAGGATCATTACTTATTTTATCCCATAGTTTCACTATGGATATATACAGAAGATGAAGATAGACATATTTTCTTTATTACAGTAAATCTGACAACCCTAAAAATACGCTTTATGATACTGAATTATGCTGTCTAACTTTTCTAATTAATTTATATTTAAAAAAATTTGATATCATATCACGTGTTTGTCAAATAAAATAAATTTATGAAATTTGAATATGTACCTACATATAACAATAAATTTCAGTGTAATTATCAATTAACTATAAATTGTTAATTGTTTTTTATATAAATTGTTAATTTCTTGTATTTTATTGCTTACGAAATCCATAGTTCTATTCATTTTGTTTTAAATAAATGTATGATAACATATTCTTTACTTGAACTGTGTCATGGATAAGTCAGGCAACAAAATGACACGGACTGATTTTCTTTCAAATTCATATTCAGTTATTGCACAACAACTACTATATTATATGTTATATATACTAATTTACAATTACTTTAAGCATATACATACATATGTATTAAAGTGTTTGTGTGTTGTATAAACAGACTAATCTCTTTTAAATTATTCCGTTCCTATGATAACTTTGCTTTAAGACGCTGAAATCAGTATCAGTTCTTTAAATTCAATAACTCATTTTTACGTTGAATTATAAAGAAAAGTAAGTCAAATAAATAATGCCAAGAGCCTTTGAAGTTCAACAAACGCTGTGACTTGCAAGTCGTAAATAATAAATTTCAATCACTAAACACAATGCTTTTGTTAGCTTTATATTGAGTTGGTCGTGTTTTTCCTGCCGTAAAAACATATAGATATTATCCTGCTACTTATAATTCTAATAATAATACTTGTATCGGGCCGGTTTTATCCGTATATAGAAAAAAATAAGTTGAAAAATAAAAACAAGTGCAAGTGAACAAACGTACAAGCTCTTTAGTTATCTCTGATAGTGGTAGAGCCACGCTGCAGACGAATACTTTGTCAAGAATGGCATAATATTTGTCTGTAGCATGAATGGGCCGGCTCGCCCGTGGATGTAACACACTCCAGCAGAAATCCGGCCTATAAGTGGTAGCTTAGCTACCGCGCTTCGTACGGTGAGCGGCCTAGTTCCGGAGGCCCAACACCCCCCTCCCCCTCCCCCTCCCACTCCCATAATGATACTTTCCTTAAAGGTCGGCAACGCTTCCGCACTGTCTAGAGCGCTGCGAATGTCTATAGGCGACGTTGATTGCTTTCCAACAGGTAACGAGCAGCCTGCTCGTTTGCCTCCCTATCCCATAAAAACAAGTTTTAAAACGCCTTTTCGCCTAAAAATCATGTAGGGACGCCATTATCAGCTCATCAACTCACCCGCTTAGCTTCGAAACATAACACAACACAACAATACAGCAAACGATAAAAAACTTGCCAACATGGCAATAGGAAAAGAGGCTGATTCTTCCAAATAGGCCTATTTTTACAGCAGTGGACTGTAAAAGGTTATTAATGATAATACCATTATCAGTGAGGCAATAATGCTTCATTTGTTGTAGATTTGACTTAGGTTTTATATATTTTGAATACAATTCGTTTTTTCGCTTTAATCTAACGTCGTGAATTTGATTCTAACATTGAACGATTAATTTTATTCATATTCTCCTTACGCAAACCTTATTATCTCAGTTGAAATGGGTAACAAGAATTCTAGTAATATCAAATCATTACCTACCATCATTACTTACCATTACCTTTAAAAAAATAATCAAACAAAAACAAAGTCAACGTGCTAGAGAAACATAGTTCTCCGAGTTAGTAAACTGAAGTGGCAAGGGACTGATAATGTGTGCTGGAGAACCGACAACTGTTGGAATAGATGAGTACTAGAATGGAGACGGCCTCTTGGCAAAAGTAGTGTTGGGTGCCCTACGGCCAGATATCTGACAGAAACCGAACATGTGAAACCGAAGATCGGGATAGATGGTGTTTCTTAGAGAAGGCCTACGTCCAACATTGAACTACCGCAGAATGATGATATTATACTTTAACAACAAAGGACAAAGTACGTAACTTTGAAAAACATGTGATCTTTAATTTCATACAAAATTTAAAATAGGTTCCGATAATAGAACATTTCAACAGACACAGTTACAAGTATTCAGTCCAACAACGCCCTTGTCCAAAAGATTTGTTGATAGTTAATGAATTTACTGCTCATTGTTAGAGCGTACTTCTCGCATCAGTAAAGGCCTTGGTTGGTAATGTAATGGCTGACAATCTTTACATAAACAATCATTTTTTTCTACTCGAAGGCATAAAAACCAAATCAAACACAATGATTGCAATTTATTTGCAGCAGGAAATTTTAGTACTAGTTAAATAAGTTTTACACAAAGCAAAACACAGCAAAAGCATTGTTTTAAATTATTTTGCTCGAGTTAAAATTAAAATATTTAAAAAAAGTAATTTGGATTCCGTTTAAGTAAGGATGTATATTTGTTCCGTTTATGATCTGTGGATACACACTAAAATTACGACATTTCACCGTTAGGGTGGTCTGTAGTACCCTTTGAAATATTGATAAATTAATTCTTGAGATATAGTTAACAGACCAAAATGGAGTAAGTTCATTAATTTTTTGTATTGTACCTTATCCCCTAAACTTGGTTTAGAACAAGTGTAAAGTGAATCAACCATAAGCGAAGAAAACAAAGCGATAAAATGGATTATTGCTGCCATATAAGCTTAAAGAATATAAAACCTGATTAGCTTAAGATTACCAGCCCGTTACAATAAAAGAGCAAGTATGACGTGTTGTTTACAAAGCAAACATAGACGGATGACCTCTCATTTATTATAAGTGTGTCAACATCTGAGCACTCGCTTATCGACGAAGAAAATTGAAACGAATAACACTAAAGCGTGCCGATTGCCTCGATTTGCAAATATTGAATGAGGAATACGAATTACCATCATGTCTACTATGAGCCATTCGGTTCACATATCACCAGAGCACAAATATTATGTGAACGGTGTACTTTAGTAGATTTAAAACTGGTTTCCGCTAATGTTAAAGTGTCGGTTATTTTGATTTTTTTTATGGTATAGGACCACCAACCAACGCCGCCCATAGATATCCGCAATGCCATAGGCAGTGCGGAAGTGTTGCCGACCTTAAAGGAAAGTGAAATTATGAGAGTGGGAGTGGGAATAGGCGGGGGAGTGGGAAGGGGAGGGTGTTGGGCCTCCAGAACTCAGACCGCTTACCGTACGAAGCGCAATAGCTAAGCTACCACTCAGACGCCGGTTTTCTGCGGGAGTGTGGTACTTCCCCGGGCGAGCCGGCCCATTCATGCTACAGACAAATAAAATGCCATTCTTGACAAAGTATTCTTCTGCAACGTGGCTCTACCACTAGGACATTATTTTAAAATTGTAACATACATGTGTACGTATATGGTAATAACAACTAAAATTCACAGAATTTACCATCTTCCCATCCATCACTAAAATTCGTGTACAAAAAATACTAAAATGAAAACTTGACGATAGAGGCACTTTAGTCCAAGCCTTTTTCAATTTGAGAACTTTTCTCAGTCGTTATAATACATACATTACATATATTACTAGATTTTATTTACCTTTCACTAATCCAATTTCATTTCTGTTATCGTAACTTAGTTTATTATTTTTTTATGAAACTTTAGAGAAACATTTTTAAACATTTATAATATTTACGATAAATCATTCATTTAAGGAGGTGATAAGCACGTCGCTTTAATATAATTTGTATTATGAAACCAATATAGACTTCGAAATTATGACATAATTTAAATACTAAGGCAATTTCCACTAGATTTATTTAAGTAAATTTAATAGACACTGGATTCGTCGTTAAGAGAGAAAATCACACAGATTTTAAAAAAGCACTATAAAGTACATATGGAGACGTGGTGGTATAGGCTTTTGAGGCTCTTTCACATTCCTTAAGAATTCAGTAGTGAAGCTGTTAGTCTGACGTCTGCCTTCTAGAAGAATGTGAATACTTCTCTAGACAATTATTATTTTTTATAATACACTGTAATACTCATAAACTATTAGTTATAAAAATTTAAAGCACCTACTACTAATTTATGATATTTATATTGTAAAATATATATTTTTTTAATTATAACCTTTTCATGCTAGGAAGTCTTCTTGCTTTCCGGAAAGGGAAAGCATGACTTACAACAAAAAAGAAAGCATTGATAGCATAATTGGTGAAAGATTATGCGTACGATCGATTACTTCTAGTATTCATTCATAATATTTAATGAGATTACTAATGACATTTATAGCTTTGTGTTCTTTAAAAAAACAACTGAAGTTTTTCAAGTCGCAAAGACAAGTATAACCTATTATGTCACCATGTGTATTTCACAATTACTGACAACGGCTAAATAATTTCCTCATGTATGTATATGCCTATTGTTTAAAAATTATCATAGTTGAATTGTTAGTGGTAAAAATATGTACATGAATGGAATATTATCTGGGAGCGTGAGATGCGTGACGCTGGTCAAAAGAAAAACGTGACACACCGTTCAATGTGATGTACTCGGATGTCTCGCTGTGATAGTTAGCTAAATTTATCGTTCATATAATGTAATTTACACACAACATAGTTCTTATTAAATTAAACTTTATTTAATTAAAAGTATTATGTCAGTTTCAAGTAAAATATAATAACATCAAGTATCTTGAAAAGTACTGATCAGCTTGCCACGTTATGTATTAATAAAATGGTGGCTATTCTACCAAAACCTTCCATGGACTTTTCCAGTCAACTTAAAAAGTCACGATACACGCATTTATTTCATGTCACTCAATTTAGTCTTGATATTATATAATAAACGCCATCACAATATCGCTGATGTAAATTGGCGGGAAAAGTTTTTCTTTTAAATAAATTAATGTGATTTTTTGGCAGAAGACACCGGCTCAGGGACTTTTTGACAAAATAAATCTTTATAGTGTCATTGATTCAATTTTATTCCGTTTTTGTTACCATTATTATATCTTTCGGAAAATAACTCATTTTCTCTCAACATAATGTAATAAATTTAACATTACCGCTTTATTCTTGCAGGCCGAATTTGAAGATTCCAGCATCCAAATCCATTATTACCGAATTCGTTCCGCATCATAAACTTGTAATGACGTGCGTTATTGGCAACAACACTAAACAACGCCTTTTTAAAAGCCTTTTTCTATTTAATATCTTATACGTTCTCATTCCGGTGAATTCGTCCGTACCCTTAATTTTATATATCGATATCTAAGCAATATCAGGCAACGAATCTATCAATACAGCTGTACCAGTTTAGTGTTGGATGTAAGATAAAAAAAAAATTAAATTTAATGAGGTATAATCTCTACGTCTGGATGGTTGATCGAAGATTGGTTTTCATTAGAGAAGCTTTCCTGAGACATAAAAAGTGCTACTGTGGGAGCTACTTTAAACAAGTAAGTAGCTCATTAAGTACACGGGAGTGCATGGATCGTTAGTAATAGAGAAGAGTAGACTGAGAGATCTGAGAGATCTTCTCTGATAGATAAGCAGACATTTAAGTTGTGAACGAGATGAAGAGATGTAATCATATTTTCGTATCATCTTTAAAATCCATTAATATCAGTGTCGTTATTTCTTTTATGGGATAGGAAGGCAAACGAGCAGGCGTATCACCTGATGGAAGGTAATTAACGCCCCCCATAGACATCCACAGCGCCATAGGCAGTGCGGAAGCGTTGCCGACCTTTAAGGAAACACCCTCCCCTTCTCACTCCCTCTCCCATAGTCTGGAGAGGGAGTGAGAAGGGGAGGGTGTTGGGCCTCCGGAACTCAGGCCGCTCACCGTACGAAGCGCGGTAGCTATCCTACCACTCAGGCGCCAGTTTTTCCGGAAGTATGACTTCCCCGAGCGAACCGGCCCATTTATGCTACAGACAAATAATATGCCATTCTTAACAAAGGATTCGTCTGCACCGTGGCTATAATAATAAACGTTATAATAGAACAAATAAAATACTTAGTGTAGTGTTTAAGTTGTTCCGCATCAAAGGGTTGCGCAAACCCTTATCCGATAAAGCGGAGAAACACAAGTGTATGCATTTGATTTAGCTCCTCTCAGTTGAAGCAGAGGCGAGGTTCGTTTGTTCCTGTTTTCATTCACTCCTATCCTATTGAATTCATAACTCACACTTTGTTGTTATTGTTTTTAAATATAATGCATACCGTTGAGTTTAGCAGTGGAAAAAAAAATTACAACTACAAGTTTTATTCAGAAACGTAATTTAATATTCAAAATCTGATAAACTTAAACGATTATGGATGTAATAACTATTAACGGATTCGATAGTTACAATATAGCAGAAATAAAGTATATATATGACTATACTATAAATATTTTATTTTTGCTAGATAAACTAAATGACTAAGTATAAAACTCATAGTCCAAGATTTAAAATTTTATTTGCCTGAGGTCAAGGCATTTTGTACAACACAAAATGCCTTGACCTCAGGCAAATAAAATGGTTTTTTAAAATGCAAGACTATAACACAAGAAGTTTTATTTAAAAAAGTACGTGTTAAGAATGGCGCAACCTTTACCAGAATAAAACAGAAATCCTTTTCAAATTTTTTTATTCCGCTCTTACTTCTCATTTATCACTAAAATTCAAGATGAATGATTGATGTTTTATATTTTATCTCTAATTGTTTTTAAAATAAATAACTTAGATATATCCCAAGACATTAAAGAAATATATGTTTACCATCCAAATATTATTATGTTATATTTCACGACACAAAAATCGAACTCGCTACCCTCAGCTAGACAGACTACCTAGAAGACTGTCTTCCTAAAACATTATCCCAATGTGAAAATCAACCCTACACCACAAACCTTTGGCTAATAAAGCGTTACCGCTACTAGTTGAGTGATTCAAAACATTTAATGCTAATAGATAGAGATCAGATGATAGTTCGCGTCGATCTATTACAAAGATAACTTCTACTTCTTCTTGCAGATCTTAGAAAAAATTTAGACATTACCAGCATTATTCATAAAACATCGTTATTTAATTAATCAACTAATTAAACTTTAAACAATACTAGAAATTTTGTTATTCATAAAAGCTACTTTGACATTTGCTTAGTTAAGCATAGATTATTTATTTTCACACTTGCTACACTATGGTGGAATTTGATTTTATTAGTAAAATCTAGCTGTATGAGTATTACTTTTGATTTGGCCGTATTTAAAAATAAATCTATATCATACGTGCGTGAGATTTGGTTATTGCTCTAGTTAGTTAGTACCACTGCGTTGTCATCACGCACATCAGCTGTTTATTGTGTGATTTTTGTCCGCCATTTTGTTGATTATGTTTTAAACAAGGGTGCGAGGTTGTTTAATTTGACAGCTACTTAAGTAACAGATTTAAGCAGATGGTTCACTCTAAACAGTATTTATGTATGCAATTTTTGTTTAAAGCGTTGTTTAAAAGTTAGTTAACGTTTATGAATGAAGATATTAATTTATATTCTTATGTTTTCAAAGAGATCAATTATTTGAAAGCACTAGATATATCACCGATCTGTCTTAATCCATTTTCAACGAGGTCGGTCGGTCTAAAACACTAAGTGTTTGGACGAAGGCATTGATTTTTACGTAAGCTACAGTCTGACCTTCATCCAAGTGAAAACAGATATTTTCTCATGTTGAGCTCAATCTGTTTCAAGATCACCCCGTTGGCTACAAACCACTTGATAGACTTGTAACTTTACTTAAAAGTAAAAGCCCTGCGTTTTAATCGTGGATAATATCAGTTTAAAGAGTTAATAAAGGATAAGAGGACAATCGTATCGCTCGATAGAAAGCGATTAATGCCACCCATAAACATCTGTAACACCATAGGTATTACAAAAGCATCGACATCCTCTGAGATATGTTTAGACTTATATTTTAAAGGTTCCAATGTCGTATCAGTTTGGAAATACCACGGAAGATACCCGGTTCCACAAAGAGATGGTAAACGGAAAGAAGTTACGAGAAAAACGCAACGTGCTGACTCGTCACACATCCAGATGGTGGGAATTAGACTTTTTATTGTGGCGAGTTTTGCGATAATGAAATTCAGCGGCAGGATTTATTCCGAATATTTTCTCAGACCACTTGCCATGGTAAAAGAGATAAAAGATGGTGCGATATTAGATATTCCTATGACGAAAATCATAAAAGCTTAAAAGATTTAACCAAAGTTGTATATGTAGAATACATTACGTAGGTACGTAATATTAACCCCTTCTTATATTAACGAGTACGTATGGAGGACAGTCAACCACGGAAATACAAAATCACTATTTTCTTGGATCCAATCCAAAAAAAAGTGGACTTTACATAGTCGCATTATTCACATCCTTGGTAGATGACGAATCCGCATTTCCCATAGTATTACGGATGTCTATGGGCGGCGATGATTAATTTATTTATAAAATAAATAAATAACAAAAACAAATCCAGAAGTCGGTTTTCAGCGAAAATATCGTACTTCCCCGGGCGAGACGATTATTCAAGCTACAGACAAAAATCTCTCAACATTCTGACATTTTCAGTTACTTTAGTAAAAACAAAATAAGAAAAATTATCTGCAGTGTTGCTTAACCAAGTAAGCTTAACATAATTACTCAATGTGAAGAGTATAATGATCTAGAGTTCTAACAAGTTAAACATTTTTACACTATCTTGCAGTCGGATTAATTCATCCGTGTGCATTCAGTTCCTAGATCCGTTGGACCGTAAGGTGCCGTTAGTTCCACTCGCGGCCGCAAGGAGCCGGCTCTGTAGCGCCGCGGTAGTCCGCACGTGATGTATGCGCGAGCGCAACCTATCAGACGGGAAGGCATCGCGCGACAACCTCAGCGCACAAACGAGCGCGACATCGCTACGGCCAGTACTTCACGCGTGTGACATAAAAAAGAGTGCAGTTTTTTACAATAACAATACCAAGTGAAAAGTGCCGACCTTTCTGGATTACAGCAAAATGTTTTTAAAGGTATGATTAATTTGCGCTAATAAAGTGCCGTCTGCTAAAATATAGAAGGAAATTGTTTATTTGTTTATGCTAATCACCGTGCGAATAATTAAAAACTTAATTATCTGTATACTCTTTGTTTGTGTTTACCGCATATGGCGTGCTGTTATATAACGAATGCGTTATTAAATTTTCTACGTAATAATACGGTCACAGACGGAGACTTTCAATGACATAGCGTGAGGTGTAAAATTTTCTTTGCTGAAAATTAGGTTTTTCTAATTTACGGTTTCTAAGCATGAGTGATAATAATAAAGTATAAAATACTTATTACCTATATTTACAAGTGAGTTTAATACATTGTATATTTAATAATCTTCAACTAAAATAATCATTCAGAATTTATTGAAAAAAAATCTGCATATAATAAACTTCGAGGCTTCAATAATTTATATATTAATAGGCAAAGAATTTTTTTGTACCTTTTTAAACTAGTTGCGTGCAGGGAGGAGTGGCGGCATACTTAGGTTTAATATTAAGAAGAATATAAAAAAATACAAATTTAATGAATTACGATCGACTTTCGAACGTTGGAGACGACGACTTATATAATATACTAAGATAATTTACTGAAAAAATTGCATTTAATCTTACAACGATTATATATTATATACAAATAGGAAAGTAATATTTTAAAAATATATCGACAAACAGGTTGATGTATTCTAGATTTTCAGAGGCACGGATCTTATCTGATAAAAGATCTGACATTATCGCGCCGTGATACTTTCAGCGAATAGGTCAAACTTTCATTTCAACGTAAGTAGTATTCTAGCGCGCTAAAATGATGTTGCAGTTTATCTATGCATCTTTTGTTTTCGACCTCTAAAAGATTTCAACAAAAAATTCAATACATCATCATCTTCAAAGTGATCAAGAGATAGATGCAAAATAATTTCCTTTTCCTTCTTGTATCCCAGTTGTTTAACCTTGTTCGTCTGCATCGTTTTATTTGAATTTAATCATCGACTTGTTTCTTATTAAAGAGAGTTGAGATATCGATCTACCAATTCAATTGCTAATTATTATCACTTTGTGATAGCGGTGTGATTAAATTTTCTTCATCTTTTGTGAGCAAAAGTTAATGGTCGCAGTATATTAAAATTAAATTAAATTGAAATCTTAGAAAAGATGAAAAATATGTAAAGAATGATTTAGCCTACGTTTTACTAGATTTTTTGAAGTGAAAACTTCTATAGCCACGTTACTTTTAACACGTAGATTACTGGGTGGGGAAAAATCTATGGGTTTGCATTAACAACATACTAATGCTTAAGATATATATTATTAAAATTATTTTTGTATATTATTTATTTATTAACTAATATTAATATTAAATTATTTATTTATTTATTAATATTCATACTAAATTATTTTTTTATTTATTTATAATTTTTATATTATTAAGACTTCAATTGTTATTTACTTATATAATTTATATAATATTACAATTACTTTGAAATTTCAAAATATAGTTTTAAGTTTTCACTTCTGTCGGCAGTCCTCATGATTACTTCCAATTTTTTTTTAGTCACTCTTTTACAAAAAAGAAAAAAATAAATGAACAAGCGGATAACCTACTTGTGAGTAATTAGATCGGAAAAGAAAGTGTATTAATATGATAGTATACAAATTGGTCTCTTATTCGGGGCTTATATTTTTTATGGGTTAGGAAGGCAAACGAACAAGCGTGTCGCTTGATAGAATGCAATCAATGCCGCCCATAAATATCTGTAACCCATAGGTACTGCAGAAGCGTTTCCGGTTTTTGAGATGTGTAGGCTCGTTTTTTGAAGGTTTCAATTTCGTGTAGATTCATCGAAATTATTTGTAAATTAAACACTACATAGTACAGTGGTGGTTTATTTTCAAATAAAGTCGCCAATACCTCTAAAAACTATTCATGCAAATGGCATGGTGAACTTTTAAAATTTAATTGTAACTCAAGTTCACTTGATATAACAACAACCCTATTCAGGTTCATGGTAATTATTCCGTAAGCTTATCACGCACTCGCTAACGTATTTATTACTGGGAGACTAGTTCATAAAATGGTGCGAAGTTCGCGGGCGACGTAACTGGCCCCAAGGATTTTGTTATGAAGGCCGAGGAATGTTCGCTTTCCTATCACAGTTCCGAAGAAATTTCATAACACGGCACATACACAGAACGTGTTCAGTATAATAATGTCCAAGCTGTCAGTGTGTTCTACTAAAACGTTTAGCTACTACCCGCATAAATACATCCCTTATTTATATTTACTTTACCATTACATTGCTGAAATTGCAACAGAGTACTTCAAATTGCATAAACATTTGTACACTTAATTATAAGCAAACAAACGGACGAATAAATATACAGTTAGAAGATGTATTATTTAAATTAAATATAAGGAAAAAGTAAAAACTGGAAATAATTAATTTTTGACATGATTTTCCTCTTTACTATCACCTCATTCCTTCCCTTAATCTTTAGGATCATTGGGGATTTACGTGGAAAAATGGTCATAATGATTTTCCGTTTGCCTACTGTGCCAAATATTTTTGATGCTTTTATTTATTAATGTAATAACGTTAGATTTCATCGCTGCTGTCACCACTTCATAGATAGTTATGATGGTTGTCATAATGTTCTTAGCCAAGTTTTGATCAGTATTTCGTCAGTAACGTTTAACTGTTTACCCCGTTTCGTACAGTGAATGCTGGAATCTATTTGCTCAATTTCTATCCTATTCCTTCATTTCTTTATTCCTCTCCCGTTATTCCTTCCTCCCCTCTTTTTAAATCCTTCCCCGCCTATTATTCACACCCTCCCAAAGGTTTTTTATAGCAGAAAACGAACATGCATGTCACCTTTTGATCACAGTCCCGCATAGACATCCGCAACACGGGAGGCGTCTCTGATACGTTGTCAGCCTTCGCAGGTAACGCATTTTCAATGCCTTTAGTATTGCGGATATCCATGGGCTACGCTGGAAAATTATCATTAAGTAACCTGCTTGCTGGTCTATCTGTTTCTTAAAAAAATAACTTTACCAAAAAGCTTAGCGTTCCTCCATTAATATATCATATCACTAAAATTACAGAAAAATCAAAGTGTATTTTTGAAACGTTTTTTATCAGTTGCATCATCTATCCTCGTATTTTCATAATCTAACGCACACATGATGTCATAGATCAAGAGCAGCCCAGCCAAGGCTACGTTGGGCAACGTTTTATCTGTTATTAAATTGCTTACACTTGAACGTGACTACAGCCAATTATGACCTGCAAAAGTACCTGTTCAAACATGGTTGAGCAGGTGATAAAGTGATAACTTCTTAATACTTATTACCTAAACATGTCACAACTTTATCAAGTTAATCTACTGACAGGACATGGATTTACAAATATTTCGTCGAGGAAATTACTAGGGATTCGATGGGAAAATTACTAATTTAATAAACATCAGGTGCGAGTTTTTACGATAGCACATTTTCTACCGCCCCGACTCTAAAACTCTTCTTTTTGCAGCTTCTATTTCGGCGCTATATTTTTTTTTAGCAAAATGATATTATTCTTAATATTACTGAAATTCTTATTAACCATTCGAGCTAAGCCAATGGTGCTTGTGCTAGAAAATGTTTTACATCAATAGTTCAAAGGATGATACGAACTCACGATGTCAGATCGCAAGCCTAAGATTTTTACCAAATGAGCTTATAACTGAGTTGAAGCATGAAAAAAGATGTGCTAACGAGCAAGCAAGTTACTCGATGAGTAATCATCTAAATGGTTTTGTAGCGAAATTATCGCTCTCGGAGTCAATGGTTATGAGTTCGATACTTCTATGGCAATAAAAATATAAACGTATGATCTACAGGTATTTATTCCGAGTCTGGATTTCCCACCAATTTTCTTTGAACAACAGTGTTCCATCTTTCTTTGAACAACAGTGGCAATCCTATGCATTCAAATGGGACACTACATGGTCTGTAAAAAATTATACTTTAATTTGTATTATGTTAATTAAACTTTTTAATTTTAAATGTTTGTATACAGTTATGGATATATGAATACACAACAGTCCATATATATACATATTTATCCCGATGCGAGAATTGAACTCGCGACCATTGACTTCAAAAGTGGTAACTTAGGCACTTATTATTTCTATAAAAATATATTTAATAAGTCATACGTGAATGAGTACGCGACCTGACTCTAACATGCATTTGGCCTTAGTAAAATGTAATCCGGCTAGTGGAGTAACATTAGGCGAGAAAATTCTAACTGCAATCGCCAAACAATACTCTATCGGCCAACATCTACATGCGAAACCAGTGGACATAAATTCGACAACGCGCTACACACGGCCATTTTCAAAATACATAATCGGCTACAATGGTCTCTGCGGGAAACAATACGACAGGAACTAAGCTCAGCGAACACATTACCCCAATGCCATTTTTATTAATATAATCGTTAATCACATAAGTATAGCGTTTACTTTCGCTTGAGTTGGAAACGTACTATTTCTAATTTGCAATTTACTCCCACAATATCTCATATAAAACAACCTAATTATTGCATGTCGTTTAAATTATATTAATTTACAATTCTTAAATAAACAAAACAGTATAATTTTATGCCAACTTGATTTCCTTTAACATTCATGAGAAAAACAAGTATGATGAATTAATGAAAATATGAATGGTGGGTAAATACATGCAAATCATCACGCCTGTTTTTCGTAATGATAGGCAGAGATCACAGAACTCCATCTGCTACGATTCAGACACACTTTCTTTGCTTCATTCACACTCATCACTCTCTTCATACAAGCTCGCTGGTTAAGGGTACTTTTGACGTGGCCTTTCTTAAGAACTTTAGAAATTTGGTCAAGTTATGATCTCCTTGGTCTTCCCCAATCGACTCTTCCATCCACATCCGCAACGTAAATTTCTTTTATCAGTTATCTTTCATCTATCCTATCTATGTGTCCAAGCTATCTAAGCATCCATTTCTCAACTTTTGTCTCGACATCTTCTTTTACTCATAATTTATTACTAATTTATTAACACGTTTTATCAATGGTTAGAGCAAGATATGAGTAGTGAGAGATGATGAAAGGATTGATAAAATTTGATGATCATGAAGATGGTGATTTATGTATCCTTAAAACAAATTTAAATGAAGTTTATAAATATGAGAAAAACAGTATCAGACATGAATCAATGAGTTGATTTATCTTTTAACCAAGAATGGTAGTGGTAGTACTGACTATTTGTCACTTACTATCGTGCAATAGAATGTTCTCTACGTATTTCTACATTATGTTTAGCTCAGACGTAACAGTGAATGATTATATAGATCAAATAGTGTTTTATCGAGCGTTTCCCAATCATTTACGCATCATTACCTAGTCAAGAATGATGCTTGGATTGTCTTTTTGCTGAAGATTAGAATTACAAAACAGTATTTGTAGTAAGAAGTGGAGAAACTGTATGTTCATAATTATTAAATCATTAAAACGTGCTTACTAAATATTAGGTCGGGGCAAAAGTATTTTCGTATTGTCCATACAAAGGAAAATATTTTTTTAGGTATAATTTTTTATTTATTTATAATATGTATGTGCCATTTTGATCAATGACTTGTTGCCATCTTGTGGGTAGTGCCATGATCCCATTCCTGTAGAAATTTTGAGATTTTTGATTAAAAAAATCTGACAGGTAGTGTTCACAGTGTTCTTTTGAGGTTAGCTTTATGCTTTCTAAAGAGTTCTGCAATGATCGAAACAGGTGGAAATCTGATGGAGCAAGGTCAGGACTATACGGAGGATGCATCAACACATCCCAGCCAAGCTCTCTCAATTTTTGCTGCGTAACTATAGATGAGTGCGGCCTGGCGTTGTCATGGTGGAACACCACGCCCTTCCTATGCACCAGCTCCGGCCGGTTTTTCTCAATAGCTTTTTTTAACCTCATCAGTTGCTGACAGTAGAGGTCAGAATCGATATTTTTACCTTTTTTGTAATAAAACTTTAAAATGTTTCTTGTTTAAAAGTTTCTTCGTCACATACGTTCATTTTGGTTGCTTGACAAACAATTGAAAAATGGCGGGAACTAGTTTTTTTTTATTTATTGCATCTTCAGAACATCACAGTTAATGGTATTAAAACCAGCCAGTTACATTCAGTACAGCCAAAGAGGTTTAATTACTAATAACCGACCTAATATTATAAATTATATAATTGATATAAACAATAGAGAATCAAAAACTTATTAATGAATTTACGATTCACAGACGCAATAAATGATAATTTAAACAAAATGAGCTCCATTTTCTTTTTCTAATTTTCCAGCTCTGGAAAGACGAACTTTCATTACGAGCTCAGGTGCAAATTCATTTCAACCAGAATATGCTTCCGGCGACGACCAAGCCGTTCGACTCATTTTACTTTAGGTGATAAATGAGATTTACCTTATCTTTACTATATTAAATTTCAGATAAGATTGTCCAATGATTTAAGCATGAAAACATTTTGAAAGCCTTTTTACGGGAATTTCGCATGGTACATTACTGTAAATAAAAGAAAATATTAATAACTTCAGCTCAAATGGCGCATTATTTATTTTAAATCTGTTTATTAATCGCTCTCATTTGTGCATTATGACAAAATGCATCTACATAAATATTATATATCTATATACATATTAACACCGACGACCAATTGACTCAGCGGCTGGGCCCTCCGTCCGCGGAGTCAATGGTCGCGGGTTCGATCCCCGCATCGAAATAAATATATATATATATATATATATATATATATATATATATATGTATGGATTACAAATATTTATTTCGAGTCTGGTAACCCCGCAAATTCGCATTGAACCATCCAGTTACTGCCAGCCGCCCTGCGCAGATCGTTTATCGCTTAATGACCTTTAAATCAGGAAAAAAAAATATAAAACCATAATAATACCTATTTAACAGAAGACAGAACAAAAATACTTTAAACGTTAATTTAATTTAATATTCAAAGAGTATTACAAAATCTACGGAGACGCCTGAGTCTAGAGTAGTAGACAACAAGTTGTATAAAATATTATTATAAAAATTTCAAAATAATCAAGGATCCTTAACCCTTATAGTACCATTGCATTTTACTCATATATACTTAAAAAAGCCAAATAAATCTTTCGTTTTTGACGTCGTTTATCCTTGTCCTCCTTGTGATGCCCATTTCAAGCATCATCGTATCAGCAAAATAATTGTTATCGTCACTATTATCACCATCACTCACAATAAGTGATGTATGCGAGCGACCTCCCCTACTCCGTGCTAAACAGAAACTGATTTCGCGCAATATTAGCTTAGTTACTATACTCGTGGAAATATAACCCTCACGTTTTACGAGAGTTTAACAACTCTCAAAATTTCAATTCTAATCATTTAGGCTTGTAAATATGTTTTTTTTATGGAATAGGACGAGCATGCGTGTCACCTGATGTAAAGCAATCAACGCCGCCCATAGACTTCCGCAGCTCCATGGTCAGTGCGAACTCTACCTCTATGGTACTAAAGATATACCTTTTTTGAAACACGGTTGAAGTCAAATTTATTGAAGAATAATATAATAAAATAAGTACAAATGTTCACACATTTTGACAAAAGTTATGGCAATATTGATAGCAGAATAAACATTATTAAGAAAAATGTTCTCCGTTTTTATAACTTTTCCACAACACATGATCATATATCGAAGGCTAATGGTTAGGATAACTTAATGTATGAAGAGGATTTATTGTTATCTACCCCGTTATCTGCACTTCCACATCGATATGTGATCAATTTTCGAGCCGAGCTTCCATCAGTATAGTGTGGACTATTTTTTTTTTATAAAAATATGAAATATTAGTTTATATTTTTCAATTATATTTTAGAGTTAGTGCTTAATATTTGCAGTTTTAAAATTAATATTTGCCTTTTACAACAGCAATTTATATCAATAGCGGGGCCGCCGCCTATAGAGTCAACGGTCACGAATTCGATCCCCGCATCGGGATAAATAATACAATATTTATATGGCCTACAGATATTTATTCCGAGTCTTATTACCACACCAATCCACATTAGATTTTAGGATATACATATATATATATATATATATATATATATATATATATATATATATATATATATATACTATATATATATACTGTAAAAACAAATCAGCTGTTAGACAAAATTATCTTCCCATATATGTGTCAAAATTTTAATGTGTTTTAATGTTACATTGCAAGTAATAGTCGACTGATATTTATTGCCTTTAAATTTTCGGACTGTATATGAATTATCTTCTAAGTATATCAATATTTTATTCCATCTTAGATATGAGAGGAGAGTTAAGGCTAAAATGGCTCTATGTTGGTGTAGGCATTTTATTTTGTATATAATCTATTATACATTAATAAATATAATATGATCACGGGAAATAAAATAACAATTATTAATAAAAAATGAAATAACATATGGGCTAATATTCTATAGACAGGCACAACAGATAAAATGGTTAAAGATATAAGCTTAAGACAATTCCTATAAAACTCGGAAAAGCCAAGTCAACGAGGACAACAGTAACATAATTTAAAGTTATTTACGGAACAGTTTTTCCTGTAGCCTTCCATTTTACTAGTTATTTTTGGCAAAGGTCATAAAAAAGTCATGTAACTATGACCAAATCGAATGATGATAGTTGAAAGGTTATGGGATAGTTCACTGTGAAAAATGTAATTGATGGCAATACGATATCCGATTACGATATCGATTGATGACCGATTCAATGATGAAAGTTTTCTGTAAAATACCAAAAGCTTCAACTAATAACTGCATATGCACAAAATTATCTAACTGTATCTTGCATATTGTTAAACAAGGTTTTGAATCACATCGATTTATATACAAAGATTTTAGTCAAATCATATAAAAGCAAGACCTACTTTAATCTAAAATTGGTACCACCAAATTAATTGTAAAATATCGCATTAACTTCACTTGGTGAAAGTGTGTCCTGCTAAAAAACAAACTAGGACTTATCCACCCATTGTTTGTGCTACAATCATTCAAATCTATCCATTCATTCCATCCATCTATCAGGTGTAACGACATCCACAATCCTCCTAGTTTTTGAGCCGCTTATCAAAAGAATGTATAGAGTTTTTAAATGATGTAAGCAAATGATGAATCACTATAGAGCACACGCATAAGAGCCTAGATGAAAATAAATTTCATCATTTTATCTCAATAAATATAGTCGACCAACCAACGGAACGTAACACATTATATCACCTTGATATCTTTAATCTCATGCTCGCTGGTCGCATTTTATCACAGTGTCGAAATCTAAGAGGGAAAGGATTATCGGTGTGACATTTCTTTTAACTCTGAAAGTTTTAACACTGAACAGTAAACACAAGAAAGTTCTATGTGCTCCTTTTTAAATGTCACTATCACACTGCCCTTTCTGTTTTTGTAATAACTGTAGTTAGTGACGTTATTTGATTTAACATTAATGCATGTATGAATGTTGTTTCTGATAGTTTAATTTTAGTTTACTTAAATAATAAAAATTGGCTCAGGAAAACCAATTGCCTCAGTGGCAGGCCCCCATGCCCACGGAGCCAAAGGTCGCGGATTCGGTCCCCGCATCAAAATAAATATATGTATGGCCTACAGATATTTATTCCGAGTCTGGTAACCCCGCCAATCCGTATTGGACAAGCGTGGTAGGTTAACGTCCGTTCCACCAGAAATGGGAAGGCCCTTGCTCAGCAGTGGGACATATATGGGCTGTGAAAAAAATGTAATAATATCGTGATGGATCACGTATGATAAAAGCAGAAATTGGACCAAACTTTCCACATTTTGCTTTCACATTTACACAGAAAATGTACCTTTTTTTTGTTGTGCAAGAAAATGTATATTTTTGTGTATGCTAAAGTGACATGAGTGCATGTTAAGTTGTTACTGGGGGAGAGTAAATCAAAGGGAGGTTTACAATAAAGGTTATTAAAATAATCATGAACTAATTAATACTTAGAAGTGCAATATTTGACGTTCCATTGTTGTCCAAATACTTTCAAAGGCAACATCAAATGGCTGGGTGGTGACGCATTTGTTATCGGAAACAAAGGTGAAGTTCAATTCGGGAATGAAGATAAACTTTTAACAATAGTATTTATTTTAAATTAGGGTGTTTTTTGTATTCTAAGAGTACGATCATGTTTTCTAGTGGTAAAGCCACGCTGTAGACGAATAATTTGTCTAGAATGGCATATTATTTGTCTGTAGCATGAATGGGCCGGCTCGCCCGGGAAAGTACCACACTCCCGCGGAAAACCGGCGTCTGAGTAGTAGCTTAGCTACCGCGCTCCGTACGGTGAGCGGTCTGAGTTCCGGAGGCCCAACACCTTCCCCTCCCAACTCCTCCTCCGATTCCCACTCCCCCTCCCATTCCACCTCCCACTCCTCCTCCGATTCCCACTCCCATAATTTCACTTTCCTTTAAGGTCGGCAACGCTTCCGCACTGCCTATGGCGTTGGGGATGTCTATGGGCGGCGTTGGTTGCTTTCCATCAGGTGACACGCCTGCTCGTTTGCCTTCCTATGCCATAAAAAAAAGATACGGTTAACCCATATATGAGTGAAAATGATTTATTCTTTATATTATTAAAAATAAAATGTAATTTAAATGTACATATATATCATATATAAAAAATATTTTCCCAAACAAATGTTTTTATTAATTTCGTTGCAAGCAGTGTGTATCCGAGGACGATTTCATTTTTCCATTTCCCAATAATACGGACAGAAGCACTGGAATTTTCAAGCTGGAAAATTAAATTCAGCGCATTGTTATAAAGCTTCCGCAGCTCCACTGCACGGTGAGCCTTGTTTTATACTCTTCCCTCGCCAGGTGCTGCGTATCTACGTATGTCTTATAAACTGTATTATCGATTTTACGATGTTGTTACTTATTTTATATAACCTGTAAGGGAACTTTTACAAGAAATGCTGCATACTTTGTTTTTATCAGTACGTTTTAGGAACAATAAATTCATTTTATATGAGCTTTACTTTCACGTACATTAACGAGCGGAAAGCCATACTTCGTGGAATTAAGACTTTACTTCAAAGGTATTATAACTTTCATTCCTATCGTTTTTTACTTGTTTTTTGTGCTTATATTATATACAAGAAATATATTTCTGATTATATTTTTATTTTTAAACGCTATTTAAAGTTATATCAAAAATGCCTAATAATAAAAAATCTTCATATTCCAATTTGTGAATTTGATAGACGTAATAAAATTCCTGTGTTATCGGCAGATACATACTTATTTAGTTGTACTCGTAGTAAACTTATTAGTCATGTGAACCGGCGATACATTAATATTACTATATAGTTAAAATCTAAGTTCTATTTTACCCTTATTTAACACTTATTGTTATATTACGGGCTTCACTTAGTATAAAAAATATACCCTAATATTACATGTATATAGAATATAAAATATAAATATTTTATTTTAAAATAAAAGTATTTTCTTGCCGGAATATAATATTTCTATACACCTTGCAACATATAGCTTAAGAGCTATTAAAGATCTTGAAGGAAATAACTTGATCGCATTGGTACCATATCGGCTACGAAGTTTCAAAACCAAGTAATAGACATTTTATAGGAGAAAAACCAAGAGTTGATTTTTTACATTTTTCTGTATTGTATTTTCAATTTTTAAAATCCTATTTCTAAGATCTTTTTGAAATCCAAAACGATGCTTTACGGCATACTAAGCTGCATAATGCAAAAATCCACTATTGTTGAAGGTGTTCCTTACTAGATTAAGAAATTGCAGAGCCCATAGAATACAGAATATGAAATAAAACTGCCAGGATTACATACAGTTTATAAGACATACGTAGATACGCAGCACCTGGCGAGGGAAGAGTATAAAACAAGGCTCACCGTGCAGTGGAGCTGCGGAAGCTTTATAACAATGCGCTGAATTTAATTTTCCAGCTTGAAAATTCCAGTGCTTCTGTCCGTATTATTGGGAAATGGAAAAATGAAATCGTCCTCGGATACACACTGCTTGCAACGAAATTAATAAAAAGATTTATGTTTGTGAAGGTACATTTGTTTGGGAAAATATTTTTTATATATGATATATATGTACATTTAAATTACATTTTATTTTTAATAATATAAAGAATAAATCATTTTCACTCATATATGGGTTAACCGTATCTTTTTTTTATGGCATAGGAAGGCAAACGAGCAGGCGTGTCACCTGATGGAAAGCAACCAACGCCGCCCATAGACATCCCCAACGCCATAGGCAGTGCGGAAGCGTTGCCGACCTTAAAGGAAAGTGAAATTATGGGAGTGGGAATCGGAGGAGGAGTGAGGTGGAATCGGAGGAGGAGTGGGAATCGGAGGAGGAGTTGGGAGGGGAAGGTGTTGGGCCTCCGGAACTCAGACCGCTCACCGTACGGAGCGCGGTAGCTAAGCTACTACTCAGACGCCGGTTTTCCGCGGGAGTGTGGTACTTTCCCGGGCGAGCCGGCCCATTCATGCTACAGACAAATAATATGCCATTCTAGACAAATTATTCGTCTACAGCGTGGCTTTACCACTAGAAAACATGATCGTACTCTTAGAATACAAAAAACACCCTAATTTAAAATAAATACTATTGTTAAAAGTTTATCTTCATTCCCGAATTGAACTTCACCTTTGTTTCCGATAACAAATGCGTCACCACCCAGCCATTTGATGTTGCCTTTGAAAGTATTTGGACAACAATGGAACGTCAAATATTGCACTTCTAAGTATTAATTAGTTCATGATTATTTTAATAACCTTTATTGTAAACCTCCCTTTGATTTACTCTCCCCCAGTAACAACTTAACATGCACTCATGTCACTTTAGCATACACAAAAATATACATTTTCTTGCACAACAAAAAAAAGGTACATTTTCTGTGTAAATGTGAAAGCAAAATGTGGAAAGTTTGGTCCAATTTCTGCTTTTATCATACGTGATCCATCACGATATTATTACATTTTTTTCACAGCCCATATATGTCCCACTGCTGAGCAAGGGCCTTCCCATTTCTGGTGGAACGGACGTTAACCTACCACGCTTGTCCAATACGGATTGGCGGGGTTACCAGACTCGGAATAAATATCTGTAGGCCATACATATATTTATTTTGATGCGGGGACCGAATCCGCGACCTTTGGCTCCGTGGGCATGGGGGCCTGCCACTGAGGCAATTGGTTTTCCTGAGCCAATTTTTATTATTTAAGTAAACTAAAATTAAACTATCAGAAACAACATTCATACATGCATTAATGTTAAATCAAATAACGTCACTAACTACAGTTATTACAAAAACAGAAAGGGCAGTGTGATAGTGACATTTAAAAAGGAGCACATAGAACTTTCTTGTGTTTACTGTTCAGTGTTAAAACTTTCAGAGTTAAAAGAAATGTCACACCGATAATCCTTTCCCTCTTAGATTTCGACACTGTGATAAAATGCGACCAGCGAGCATGAGATTAAAGATATCAAGGTGATATAATGTGTTACGTTCCGTTGGTTGGTCGACTATATTTATTGAGATAAAATGATGAAATTTATTTTTATCTAGGCTCTATATGCGTGTGCTCTATAGTGATTCATCATTTGCTTACATCATTCGATAACTCTATACATTCTTTTGATAAGCCGCTCCAAAATTAGGAGGATTGGTGATGTCGTTACACCTGATAGATGGATGGAATGAATAGATAGATTTGAATGATTGTAGCACAAACAATGGGTGGATAAACCCTAGTTTGTTTTCAGCAGGACACACCTTCACCAAGTGAAGTTAATGCGATATTTTACAATTAATTTAGTGGTACCAATTTTAGATTAAAGTAGGTCTTGCTTTTATATGATTTGACTAAAATCTTTGTATATAAATCGATGTGATTCAAAACCTTGTTTAACAATATGCAAGATACAGTTAGATAATTTTGTGCATATGCAGTTATTAGTTGAAGCTTTTGGTATTTTACAGAAAACTTTCATCATTGAATCGGTCATCAATCGATATCGTAATCGGATATCGTATTGCCATCAATTACATTTTTCACAGTGAACTATCCCATAACCTTTCAACTATCATCATTCGATTTGGTCATAGTTACGTGACTTTTTTATGACCTTTGCCAAAAATAACTAGTAAAATGGAAGGCTACAGGAAAAACTGTTCCGTAAATAACTTTAAATTATGTTACTGTTGTCCTAGTTGACTTGGCTTTTCCGAGTTTTATAGGAATTGTCTTAAGCTTATATCTTTAACCATTTTATCTGTTGTGCCTGTCTATAGAATATTAGCCCATATGTTATTTCATTTTTTATTAATAATTGTTATTTTATTTCCCGTGATCATATTATATTTATTAATGTATAATAGATTATATACAAAATAAAATACCTACACCAACATAGAGCCATTTTAGCCTTAACTCTCCTCTCATATCTAAGATGGAATAAAATATTGATATACTTAGAAGATAATTCATATACAGTCCGAAAATTTAAAGGCAATAAATATCAGTCGACTATTACTTGCAATGTAACATTAAAACACATTAAAATTTTGACACATATATGGGAAGATAATTTTGTCTAACAGCTGATTTGTTTTTACAGTATATATATGTATATATATATATATATATATATATATATATATATATATATATATATATATATATATATATGTATATCCTAAAATCTAATGTGGATTGGTGTGGTAATAAGACTCGGAATAAATATCTGTAGGCCATATAAATATTGTATTATTTATCCCGATGCGGGGATCGAATTCGTGACCGTTGACTCTATAGGCGGCGGCCCCGCTATTGATATAAATTGCTGTTGTAAAAGGCAAATATTAATTTTAAAACTGCAAATATTAAGCACTAACTCTAAAATATAATTGAAAAATATAAACTAATATTTCATATTTTTATAAAAAAAAGTAGTCCACACTATACTGATGGAAGCTCGGCTCGAAAATTGATCACATATCGATGTGGAAGTGCAGATAACGGGGTAGATAACAATAAATCCTCTTCATACATTAAGTTATCCTAACCATTAGCCTTTGATATATAATCATGTGTTGTGGAAAAGTTATAAAAACGGAGAACATTTTTCTTAATAATGTTTATTCTGCTATCAATATTGCCATAACTTTTGTCAAAATGTGTGAACATTTGTACTTATTTTATTATATTATTCTTCAATAAATTTGACTTCAACCGTGTTTCAAAAAAGGTATATCTTTAGTACCATAGAGGTAGAGTTCGCACTGACCATGGAGCTGCGGAAGTCTATGGGCGGCGTTGATTGCTTTACATCAGGTGACACGCATGCTCGTCCTATTCCATAAAAAAAACATATTTACAAGCCTAAATGATTAGAATTGAAATTTTGAGAGTTGTTAAACTCTCGTAAAACGTGAGGGTTATATTTCCACGAGTATAGTAACTAAGCTAATATTGCGCGAAATCAGTTTCTGTTTAGCACGGAGTAGGGGAGGTCGCTCGCATACATCACTTATTGTGAGTGATGGTGATAATAGTGACGATAACAATTATTTTGCTGATACGATGATGCTTGAAATGGGCATCACAAGGAGGACAAGGATAAACGACGTCAAAAACGAAAGATTTATTTGGCTTTTTTAAGTATATATGAGTAAAATGCAATGGTACTATAAGGGTTAAGGATCCTTGATTATTTTGAAATTTTTATAATAATATTTTATACAACTTGTTGTCTACTACTCTAGACTCAGGCGTCTCCGTAGATTTTGTAATACTCTTTGAATATTAAATTAAATTAACGTTTAAAGTATTTTTGTTCTGTCTTCTGTTAAATAGGTATTATTATGGTTTTATATTTTTTTTTCCTGATTTAAAGGTCATTAAGCGATAAACGATCTGCGCAGGGCGGCTGGCAGTAACTGGATGGTTCAATGCGAATTTGCGGGGTTACCAGACTCGAAATAAATATTTGTAATCCATACATATATTTATTTCGATGCGGGGATCGAACCCGCGACCATTGACTCCGCGGACGGAGGGCCCAGCCGCTGAGTCAATTGGTCGTCGGTGTTAATATGTATATAGATATATAATATTTATGTAGATGCATTTTGTCATAATGCACAAATAAGAGCGATTATTAAACACATTTAAAATAAATAATGCGCCATTTGAGCTGAAGTTATTAATATTTTCTTTTATTTACAGTAATGTACCATGCGAAATTCCCGTAAAAAGGCTTTCAAAATGTTTTCATGCTTAAATCATTGGACAATCTTATCTGAAATTTAATATAGTAAAGATAAGGTAAATCTCATTTATCACCTAAAGTAAAATGAGTCGAACGGCTTGGTCGTCGCCGGAAGCATATTCTGGTTGAAATGAATTTGCACCTGAGCTCGTAATGAAAGTTCGTCTTTCCAGAGCTGGAAAATTAGAAAAAGAAAATGGAGCTCATTTTGTTTAAATTATCATTTATTGCGTCTGTGAATCGTAAATTCATTAATAAGTTTTTGATTCTCTATTGTTTATATCAATTATATAATTTATAATATTAGGTCGGTTATTAGTAATTAAACCTCTTTGGCTGTACTGAATGTAACTGGCTGGTTTTAATACCATTAACTGTGATGTTCTGAAGATGCAATAAATAAAAAAAAACTAGTTCCCGCCATTTTTCAATTGTTTGTCAAGCAACCAAAATGAACGTATGTGACGAAGAAACTTTTAAACAAGAAACATTTTAAAGTTTTATTACAAAAAAGGTAAAAATATCGATTCTGACCTCTACTGTCAGCAACTGATGAGGTTAAAAAAAGCTATTGAGAAAAACCGGCCGGAGCTGGTGCATAGGAAGGGCGTGGTGTTCCACCATGACAACGCCAGGCCGCACTCATCTATAGTTACGCAGCAAAAATTGAGAGAGCTTGGCTGGGATGTGTTGATGCATCCTCCGTATAGTCCTGACCTTGCTCCATCAGATTTCCACCTGTTTCGATCATTGCAGAACTCTTTAGAAAGCATAAAGCTAACCTCAAAAGAACACTGTGAACACTACCTGTCAGATTTTTTTAATCAAAAATCTCAAAATTTCTACAGGAATGGGATCATGGCACTACCCACAAGATGGCAACAAGTCATCGATCAAAATGGCACATACATATTATAAATAAATAAAAAATTATACCTAAAAAAATATTTTCCTTTGTATGGACAATACGAAAATACTTTTGCCCCGACCTAATATTTAGTAAGCACGTTTTAATGATTTAATAATTATGAACATACAGTTTCTCCACTTCTTACTACAAATACTGTTTTGTAATTCTAATCTTCAGCAAAAAGACAATCCAAGCATCATTCTTGACTAGGTAATGATGCGTAAATGATTGGGAAACGCTCGATAAAACACTATTTGATCTATATAATCATTCACTGTTACGTCTGAGCTAAACATAATGTAGAAATACGTAGAGAACATTCTATTGCACGATAGTAAGTGACAAATAGTCAGTACTACCACTACCATTCTTGGTTAAAAGATAAATCAACTCATTGATTCATGTCTGATACTGTTTTTCTCATATTTATAAACTTCATTTAAATTTGTTTTAAGGATACATAAATCACCATCTTCATGATCATCAAATTTTATCAATCCTTTCATCATCTCTCACTACTCATATCTTGCTCTAACCATTGATAAAACGTGTTAATAAATTAGTAATAAATTATGAGTAAAAGAAGATGTCGAGACAAAAGTTGAGAAATGGATGCTTAGATAGCTTGGACACATAGATAGGATAGATGAAAGATAACTGATAAAAGAAATTTACGTTGCGGATGTGGATGGAAGAGTCGATTGGGGAAGACCAAGGAGATCATAACTTGACCAAATTTCTAAAGTTCTTAAGAAAGGCCACGTCAAAAGTACCCTTAACCAGCGAGCTTGTATGAAGAGAGTGATGAGTGTGAATGAAGCAAAGAAAGTGTGTCTGAATCGTAGCAGATGGAGTTCTGTGATCTCTGCCTATCATTACGAAAAACAGGCGTGATGATTTGCATGTATTTACCCACCATTCATATTTTCATTAATTCATCATACTTGTTTTTCTCATGAATGTTAAAGGAAATCAAGTTGGCATAAAATTATACTGTTTTGTTTATTTAAGAATTGTAAATTAATATAATTTAAACGACATGCAATAATTAGGTTGTTTTATATGAGATATTGTGGGAGTAAATTGCAAATTAGAAATAGTACGTTTCCAACTCAAGCGAAAGTAAACGCTATACTTATGTGATTAACGATTATATTAATAAAAATGGCATTGGGGTAATGTGTTCGCTGAGCTTAGTTCCTGTCGTATTGTTTCCCGCAGAGACCATTGTAGCCGATTATGTATTTTGAAAATGGCCGTGTGTAGCGCGTTGTCGAATTTATGTCCACTGGTTTCGCATGTAGATGTTGGCCGATAGAGTATTGTTTGGCGATTGCAGTTAGAATTTTCTCGCCTAATGTTACTCCACTAGCCGGATTACATTTTACTAAGGCCAAATGCATGTTAGAGTCAGGTCGCGTACTCATTCACGTATGACTTATTAAATATATTTTTATAGAAATAATAAGTGCCTAAGTTACCACTTTTGAAGTCAATGGTCGCGAGTTCAATTCTCGCATCGGGATAAATATGTATATATATGGACTGTTGTGTATTCATATATCCATAACTGTATACAAACATTTAAAATTAAAAAGTTTAATTAACATAATACAAATTAAAGTATAATTTTTTACAGACCATGTAGTGTCCCATTTGAATGCATAGGATTGCCACTGTTGTTCAAAGAAAGATGGAACACTGTTGTTCAAAGAAAATTGGTGGGAAATCCAGACTCGGAATAAATACCTGTAGACCATACGTTTATATTTTTATTGCCATAGAAGTATCGAACTCATAACCATTGACTCCGAGAGCGATAATTTCGCTACAAAACCATTTAGATGATTACTCATCGAGTAACTTGCTTGCTCGTTAGCACATCTTTTTTCATGCTTCAACTCAGTTATAAGCTCATTTGGTAAAAATCTTAGGCTTGCGATCTGACATCGTGAGTTCGTATCATCCTTTGAACTATTGATGTAAAACATTTTCTAGCACAAGCACCATTGGCTTAGCTCGAATGGTTAATAAGAATTTCAGTAATATTAAGAATAATATCATTTTGCTAAAAAAAAATATAGCGCCGAAATAGAAGCTGCAAAAAGAAGAGTTTTAGAGTCGGGGCGGTAGAAAATGTGCTATCGTAAAAACTCGCACCTGATGTTTATTAAATTAGTAATTTTCCCATCGAATCCCTAGTAATTTCCTCGACGAAATATTTGTAAATCCATGTCCTGTCAGTAGATTAACTTGATAAAGTTGTGACATGTTTAGGTAATAAGTATTAAGAAGTTATCACTTTATCACCTGCTCAACCATGTTTGAACAGGTACTTTTGCAGGTCATAATTGGCTGTAGTCACGTTCAAGTGTAAGCAATTTAATAACAGATAAAACGTTGCCCAACGTAGCCTTGGCTGGGCTGCTCTTGATCTATGACATCATGTGTGCGTTAGATTATGAAAATACGAGGATAGATGATGCAACTGATAAAAAACGTTTCAAAAATACACTTTGATTTTTCTGTAATTTTAGTGATATGATATATTAATGGAGGAACGCTAAGCTTTTTGGTAAAGTTATTTTTTTAAGAAACAGATAGACCAGCAAGCAGGTTACTTAATGATAATTTTCCAGCGTAGCCCATGGATATCCGCAATACTAAAGGCATTGAAAATGCGTTACCTGCGAAGGCTGACAACGTATCAGAGACGCCTCCCGTGTTGCGGATGTCTATGCGGGACTGTGATCAAAAGGTGACATGCATGTTCGTTTTCTGCTATAAAAAACCTTTGGGAGGGTGTGAATAATAGGCGGGGAAGGATTTAAAAAGAGGGGAGGAAGGAATAACGGGAGAGGAATAAAGAAATGAAGGAATAGGATAGAAATTGAGCAAATAGATTCCAGCATTCACTGTACGAAACGGGGTAAACAGTTAAACGTTACTGACGAAATACTGATCAAAACTTGGCTAAGAACATTATGACAACCATCATAACTATCTATGAAGTGGTGACAGCAGCGATGAAATCTAACGTTATTACATTAATAAATAAAAGCATCAAAAATATTTGGCACAGTAGGCAAACGGAAAATCATTATGACCATTTTTCCACGTAAATCCCCAATGATCCTAAAGATTAAGGGAACGAATGAGGTTGCTATCACCTCATTCGTTCCCTTAATCTTAAGGGGAAAAATCTTAATCTAAGAGGAAAATCATGTCAAAAATTAATTATTTCCAGTTTTTACTTTTTCCTTATATTTAATTTAAATAATACATCTTCTAACTGTATATTTATTCGTCCGTTTGTTTGCTTATAATTAAGTGTACAAATGTTTATGCAATTTGAAGTACTCTGTTGCAATTTCAGCAATGTAATGGTAAAGTAAATATAAATAAGGGATGTATTTATGCGGGTAGTAGCTAAACGTTTTAGTAGAACACACTGACAGCTTGGACATTATTATACTGAACACGTTCTGTGTATGTGCCGTGTTATGAAATTTCTTCGGAACTGTGATAGGAAAGCGAACATTCCTCGGCCTTCATAACAAAATCCTTGGGGCCAGTTACGTCGCCCGCGAACTTCGCACCATTTTATGAACTAGTCTCCCAGTAATAAATACGTTAGCGAGTGCGTGATAAGCTTACGGAATAATTACCATGAACCTGAATAGGGTTGTTGTTATATCAAGTGAACTTGAGTTACAATTAAATTTTAAAAGTTCACCATGCAATTTGCATGAATAGTTTTTTTTCGGAGGTGTTGGCGATTTTGTTTGTAAATAAACCACCACTGTACTATGTAGTGTTTAATTTACAAATAAAGTCGATGAATCTACACGAAATTGAAACCTTCAAAAAACGAGCCTACACATCTCAAAAACCGGAAACGCTTCTGCAGTACCTATGGGTTACAGATATTTATGGGCGGCATTGATTGCATTCTATCAAGCGACACGCTTGTTCGTTTGCCTTCCTAACCCATAAAAAATATAAGCCCCGAATAAGAGACCAATTTGTATACTATCATATTAATACACTTTCTTTTCCGATCTAATTACTCACAAGTAGGTTATCCGCTTGTCCATTTATTTTTTTCTTTTTTGTAAAAGAGTGACTAAAAAAAATTGGAGGTAATCATGAGGACTGCCGACAGAAGTGAAAACTTAAAACTATATTTTGAAATTTCAAAGTAATTGTAATATTATATAAATTATATAAGTAAATAACAATTGAAGTCTTAATAATATAAAAATTATAAATAAATAAATAAATAATTTAATATTAATATTAATTAATAAATAAATAATATACAAAAATAATTTTAATAATATATACCTTAAGCATTAGTATGTTGCTAATACGAACCCATAGATTTTTCCCCACCCAGTAAGCTACGTGTTAAAAGTAACGTGGCTATAGAAGATTTCACTTCAAAAAATCTAGTAAAACGTAGGCTAAATCATTCTTTACATATTTTTCATCTTTTCTAAGATTTCAATTTCGCGCAGACACTTTAATTTTAATATACTGCGATCATTAACTTTTGCTCACAAAAGATGAAGAAAATTTAATCACACCGCTATCACAAAGTGATAATAATTAGCAGATTAAATTGGTAGATCGATATCTCAACTCTCTTTAATAAGAAACAAGTCGATGATTAAATTCAAATAAAACGATGCAGACGAACAAGGTTAAACAACTGGGATACAAGAAGGAAAAGGAAATTATTTTGCATCTATCTCTTGATCACTTTGAAGATGATGATGTATTGAATTTTTTGTTGAAATCTTTTAGAGGTCGAAAACAAAAGATGCATAGATAAACTGCAACATCATTTTAGCGCGCTAGAATACTACTTACGTTGAAATGAAAGTTTGACCTATTCGCTGAAAGTATCACGGCGCGATAATGTCAGATCTTTTATCAGATAAGATCCGTGCCTCTGAAAATCTAGAATACATCAACCTGTTTGTCGATATATTTTTAAAATATTACTTTCCTATTTGTGTATAATATATAATCGTTGTAAGATTAAATGCAATTTTTTCAGTAAATTATCTTAGTATATTATATAAGTCGTCGTCTCCAACGTTCGAAAGTCGATCGTAATTCATTAAATTTGTATTTTTTTATATTCTTCTTAATATTAAACCTAAGTATGCCGCCACTCCTCCCTGCACGCAACTAGTTTAAAAAGGTACAAAAAAATTCTTTGCCTATTAATATATAAATTATTGAAGCCTCGAAGTTTATTATATGCAGATTTTTTTTCAATAAATTCTGAATGATTATTTTAGTTGAAGATTATTAAATATACAATGTATTAAACTCACTTGTAAATATAGGTAATAAGTATTTTATACTTTATTATTATCACTCATGCTTAGAAACCGTAAATTAGAAAAACCTAATTTTCAGCAAAGAAAATTTTACACCTCACGCTATGTCATTGAAAGTCTCCGTCTGTGACCGTATTATTACGTAGAAAATTTAATAACGCATTCGTTATATAACAGCACGCCATATGCGGTAAACACAAACAAAGAGTATACAGATAATTAAGTTTTTAATTATTCGCACGGTGATTAGCATAAACAAATAAACAATTTCCTTCTATATTTTAGCAGACGGCACTTTAT
>JASFAT010004331.1:0-18405 GCA_031353405.1 Baronia brevicornis | reverse complement strand
TTTATATATTTCTTTATATATTTATACCGAAAAATGCCAAAGAAATTAATAGTGGTAGAGCCACGCTGCAGGTGAATACTTTGTCAAGAATGGCATAATATTTGTCTGTAGCATGAACGGGCCGGCTCGCCCGGGGTAGTACCACACTCCCGCAGAAAACCGGCGTCTGAGTGGTAGCTTACCCACCGCGCTTCGTACGGTGAGCGGCCGAGTTCCGGAAGCCCAACACCATACCCCTCCCTCTGCCCCTCCCCCGTGAAAAGAAAGTGTCGTTATGACAATGGGTTCTCATAATAATCACACTTTCTTTAAAGGTCGGCTACGCTTCCGCACTGGCTATAGCGCTGCCGAAGTCTAAGTGCTAATGTTCTTAAAAAAGTCCAGCTCAAAAGTACCTTTAGCCGGCGAGCTTGTATGAAAAGAGTGATGAGATAGATAAACAGGCGTGATGATGGGACGAGATTCATTCTAATTCCGACAGTCGTCTCCGAAATATATTAAACAGTAATAAAGCGCTTACGCTTTACCCACTTCTTTTAGATAGTATGTTCGTTAGTCTCCATTGGTGTTGCAATGTGATTTCATAACATTTTCAGCGGAAAGGTAGACCGAGTCGTCCAATTATCTGCTCCGACGTAGCGTGAAATCTCGCTTCGCACACCCGCCGGCTGTGTGGCCACACCACAATTACCTCGCTCCAGTCAGCCGGGTTGCTTCTTGCAGTTTCGTCATCCGTCGAATAGCGTGCTAATGAACATTTTCCACGTTTATTTATATACAAGGTCCCTGGTTTCGTCAATTTCTTAGTATTTCATTAAAAAGACGACCGATTAGCTCAGTGGCGGGGCCCTCTGACCGCGGAGCCAATGGCCGCGACTCGGAATAAATATATGTATGGTAGTAATTTATAAATATTTATTCCGAGTCTGGTAACCCCCCCAATCCGCATTTCCTTTCCTGCCCTTTCCTTTCTTCTCTATCCTTTCCCTTCCTCTCCGCCAATCCACGATCTGCCGCCCCAATGGATGCGTAGCTAAGGCGAGCGTAGTCGCAAGCGTGCCGACGGTCCCGGGATCGGGCTCCCCCGGGTACTATGGTGCCTTACCTCAGCATTCAGGGCTCTGCTAGGGCTGACCTCCATCCTCCCTTGCGGCTCGTGGGATTCACTTAGACGAATTTAATACACCTAATTTGTTGAAAATGACGGCGACGTGGTTCGCCACTCGTCACGTCCTGATTCTCACGAGGGCGAGAAGCGACCAATAGAGAGCCGTTTCGCTGCGATGAATGGTAGCGGATGGAGTGTATCAGTGTCTCAACAAATACTTCCTGATGAATTGCCTGTATACATATATAAATACTGTAATACGTAATTGCTCCTAGTTAAATTCAATCATGAACATATTTTTTTTTATTTTTGAAGGCTTCCCTTCAGACGCATTTTTCGTTTGCCTCCCTATTCCAAAAAAAACGGAGGCAGTCATGAGGATTCTCTTAATGTTGGTAAAAAAATAATCAGTTAGCATGCATATACTGATATACTGATTATTCGTTCAACTTATGTTTCCTTGGATCCTTTTGAAACCGGACACGCTATATATGATAAAGTTTCCCACACGAGCGCACCGCGACTCGAAACAAATGCGCGTGTATCGGGCTACGGAACATAGCGGGGACTTCGCATCCTTTGTTCCGCTCCAACATCTTCCAATTACAGACGAAATAATTAATTCCGCGGCGGGGGGGAGGGAGCCTCCACGTACGTCGTTAGCGTGTTACATACCTTTTCATCTTTGAAACGTTCATATAAAATATATTATAAAGGAGAGAGATGTATTTTATAAAGGAAGCTTTTGCTGCGAACGAGCAGGCGTGTCGCCTGATGGAAAGCAATCAACGCCGCCCATAGACATCCGCAGCGCCATAGGTAGTGCGGAAGCGTTGCCGACCTTTGTGGAAACGGTCATTATGAGGAGTGAGAGGAGAAGGGTTTGAACCTCCGGAACTCAACTGCTCACTGAACGAAGCTCGGCAGCTAAGCTACTCAGACGTCGGTTTTCTGCGGGAGTATGGGTACTTCCCCGAGCGTGCCGGCCCATTCGTGCTACAGACAAATATAATATGCCATTCTTGACAATGTATTCGTCTGCAGCGTGGCTCTACCATTAGTATTAGATTTTAAATTAATGTTATATTTTACTTATATACATAATACATTGTAAAATTAGTTTTAATAAATTAATTTAAGTAAGTTTGGTTTTCGTTTTCGAGCTTTTGCTGCGGCCGTTTATATTTAAAGCGATTTTATTTATCAACATAACAGATTCAGTTCTTATTATTAATGGAGTCAGGCGTTACTTTGCGGAAATTCATCACTATGCGGACAGTCAAAAGTTTTACTTAGCTAAGATCCGCGACAAGCAAAACAATAACAGAAAATTAAGAATGTGTTTTCTGTTGGATTAAGTGGATTTATTTGGAACTTAAACCAAAAACTTACCGAAAATCGGCCATCAACTCTCCATCCACCAACCACTATACACAACACCAAACACACATTATCACTTTTCCATCTTGTAAACGACACGTGTTTCGCCGCAATACGAGGCATCTTCAGGTATAGTAGACTCTACGGAAGACAACCGAAAAGTCAGAAGAAGACTTTTCGGTTTAAGTTCCAAATAAATCCACTTAACCCAACGGAAAAACACACATTATTAATTTTCTGTTATTGTTTTGCTTGTGGCGGATCTTAGCTAAGTAAAACTTTTGACTGTCCATATAGTGATGGATTTCCGCAAAGTAACGCCTGACTCCATTAATAATCCCAAAAACTTACCGAAAATCGGCCATCAATTCTCCACCCACCAACCACTATACACAACACCAAACACACATTACCACTTTTCCATCTTGTAAACGACACGTGTTTCGCCCCAACACGAGGCATCTTCCGGTATAGTAGACTCTACGGAAGACTTTTCGGTTGTCTTCCGTAGAGTCTTATTGTAATATATCTATTATATTACACATTATTAATTGTCTGTTATTGTTTTGCTCGTCGCGGATCTTAGCTAAGTAAAACTTTTGACTGTCCACATAGATTAAATTCTTACAAAAACAATTCTCACTGTTGTTAAGGCCTCATAAATTTAAGGAAGGGTAACGTCAAACTGTCATTTACTTGGTAATAACATAATCAAACTTTATTGACGCACGGTAAAAAGAGTTAGTGACCGTTCCAAATTTGCCGCCCTACGACCCGCCCGCCCTAGCTGCCGACTGACATTAAGTTAATGGCTATCGTAAGCGACTTAAGAGGTTAAACTTAAGTAAGTTAAAACGCTCGTAAAAATGACAATTAATACAAGGGCAGCCATCCGTAAATATTAAATTCTATGAATAATATGAATTGTTGAAAACTCGGGGTGACTCTTGTTATAGTAAAATTCGTTTTAATTTTTGATCTCAATTTTCGAAATGTCCTAATTAATGTTATATATTCCTCTGCTTTATATATTCGACGAATTGGGTCAGTGGCGGGGCCCTCCGCCCGCGGAGTCAATGGTCGCGGGTTCGATTCCCGCATCGGAATAAATATACGTAATCGGTATAAATGGTAATGTACGGGACACTTGATAAGAGAAGAGAGGAGAAATGGACAGAAATAGTCTCAGAGTGGTGTCCAAGGGATGGCAAAAAGAGCAAAGGGCAACACACAAATCGCTGGCAAGATGACTTCGGAAGAGTTGCAGGCAAAAATGGATCGGATTGGTAAGAGATAGAGCGGCGTGGAAGTCTTTGGAGTAGACCTTTGGAGTAGACAAGCTGTCGATTCTACAAATTAAATTTAATATTTATTTTTTATTTATTTGATAGTAATAAATATATTTCAACTAGCCTTAGAGCCACGCTGCGTGATCCTCCTTTGCGGCTCGTGAGATTTACTGTGACGAATCTTAATATACCTAATTCGTTGAAAAATGACGGCGACATGGTTCACCCTGATTCCCACATGGATGAAAAGATGGATGAGTGTGAAGGCAGCAAGGAGGGGTGTCGGGATCGCAGCGGATGGAGATCTGTGGTCTCTGCCTAACCCTACAGGGTGACAGGCGTGACTATATGTATGTATGATATAACATTGGAAACTTGAAGAAGCAAGCCCACGCATACCTTAAAAGCCAGAAATGCTCCCGTAATACGTAATAATAATTGTGTATATCCATGGGCGGCGTTGATTGCTTTGCATGAGACGACACCCTTGCTCATTTACCATTCTATCACATAAAACTAAGTAATATTAGTAAAGGAACATAAAAATGTCTGAAATGAATTTCAGCGATTCGCTCAACAGCTGGTAGGGTTACTATCGGGGGTATAAAACCTCCTTTTACCGCCTGATACACGAACCACCCTTCCGTAAGGGCGTCTAAAAGGTCTATTACACAATATGCGCGATGTAAAGCCAAGTTCACAACAGCCGGACTGCGCGGGTGGAGTTTTATCGTCCATTTGAAGCGTGTACGGCTCGATGTCACCGTTCATTTCGCGCCGTAATGCTATGCCAGCGATACGATGTCGCAACTCATAAAGTACACAAAGCCAGCATTGATATCGTGTATCACGGCCCTTACATTTACCGCCGCGCCGGGCGTACGTAAAGTTGTATTGTACAGTTGGAGACCGGCTCGCTTGTATTAAACATCCTTCCTACTAATATTATAAATGCGAAGGTTTGTGAGTATGGATGTATGTTTGTTACTCTTTCATGAAAACACTACTGGACGGATTTGGATGAAACTTTACAGTAATATAGTTTTTACATCGGAATAACATATAGGCTACAATTTGTAATGATTTTATGTAATTTTGGTACTAATATTATAAATGCGAAGGTTTGTGAGTATGGATGTATGTTTGTTACTCTTTCATGAAAACACTACTGGACGGATTTGGATGAAACTTTACAGTAATATAGTTTTTACATCGGAATAACATATAGGCTACAATTTGTAATGATTTTATGTAATTTTGTTACTAATATTATAAATGCGAAGGTTTGTGAGTATGGATGTATGTTTGTTACCTTTTCACGAAAATACTACTGGACGGATTTGGATGAAACTTTACAGTAATATAGGTTATACATCAGAATAACATATAGACTACAATTTGTAATGATTTTATGTAATTTTGGTCGACTGTTAAAGAGGTTTTCACTTCAAAAACCTTCACCATTTGATCGCTTTGAATGTCTTCATCTCAGCTTCTTCATCGAATAATTAATTAGAAGGCGGGACACAGGCCTGATACCCAGCTCTCCTTTTTTGTGTCTCGCAAACACTGCCCTCATTGTTCGAATCGCGGTCGGCGTGTTTGGAGACAGTTGCAAATGTAACTCAACAAGTTCTCTCATCCTTATGTAAAGGACTTAAAAAAATTGTCGGACTTTGATTTTGAAAAGGAATTTGTTTGAGGCTTTTAATGTCAAAAGGAACGTTTTTGCTTTTGCTCGTTGGGAAGAAATTTTAGCTTAGCTATTGCCTTTTTGTTTTTTTTTAATTTGGTTATAAATTTAGTACACGATTGTACTTATAAAACCATTTTGTTTTTTTTATTCATCATATTTATTTTAAAGTGTTATTATGGGAGGGAGGGATGGAGGGGGGTGGTAAGCTACCACTCAGACGCCGCTTTTCTGCTGAAGTGCGGTATTTCCCCGGGCGAGTTGGCCCATTAATGCTACAGAGAAATAATATGCCATTTTTCCCAATCCTACAATTCACTTGGAAATGGCTAACTGGATGTCCCCGGTGTTTCACTCGAACGAAGTTAAACTTGATGTGGGGTCACACAGCGGACGACCTACCGCACTAATGCGCCTCCATTAGCCGAGTTATGTCGGTGGAATTGCATCAGCTCAGCGGGTTGAACTAATGCACTGCCTCTCGGTTAGCGGCTTCATTTGTAATGCGGGCGAAAAACTGCCTAGTCTGAACGGTTGAATTATCATTTCAACAAATAGAGGAGAAAAGGTTGAAAATTAAATTATACGTGTGTGAATATGAGTGTGAGTGGTAGTATATATAAATGGATGTATGTGTATGTGTGTGTGTGTGTCCGTATCAATGTCTTCACTGTGGTCCGCGACCTGACCACGTTGGTTCTTGCTGAAAACCAGCGCCAGGTGCTCCAATAGAGCGCCCGGCATATGTTGAGCAAGAACCATTTTATGAAAATTTTTTTGATTAATTCCTACTAATATTATAAATGCGAAAGTTTGTGAGTATGGATGTATGTTTTTAACTCTTTCACGATAAAACTACTGGACGGATTTGGATGAAACTTTACAGTAATGTAGGTTATCCATCGGAATAATATATAGGCTACAATTTGTAATGATTTTATGTAATTTTGGTCGTAATATATCGATACATGTCAATTAAGTCGGAAAAAACCAGGCCTCTGAGAGCTATCTTGGGGAACACTGCTTAAACCATTGGAGTTACACAAAGATGATGTACCGTAGAATAGTTTGTCTTGAATAGTTTTAAATAAAAGTCCGCGACAGCATATATCTACCTTGTATGTGGAAGCCCCTATGACCAAAATTGTGAACCACAAATTAAGTAAAAAAATATATAAATTTATTTAAAATGATCTGTCACGAAACTTAATGAGACAGACCAAATTCAACGCAAGCGAAGCCGCGGGCAAAAAGTAGTATGTTATAATGTTATTAAGGTTTTAAGCAAAAATTAATAAAAAAGCTCTCATAAATAAAGTTTTTCTATTTCTATATCCGGTGTAAGAATTAGCTTATGAGTCGAATAATAAGTAAACAAGTGAGAACATCCTGTCTTCGCTTCACGCACATGGTTTCAAGTTATTACTATCTGGGTGGAGTTTGAAAAAGCTTGCACTTAATCGAGATAAGGGAAACTTTGTAATGTCTCTTGTGGGGTACTCTTTTTAAATTGTCTAAGTTAGCAGATTAAAGAGAAACCGATTATCCGAGCGGGCAAGTTCCGAGCGGGGACATTAGAGCGCCTACTCACTTAGCGAACCAATTAATTGTGTGAGGCTCTACGCCGGAACTAATTGTAAAGTTCTCGGTTGGAATAATAGAGATGATATTACGTGTTAAGTTGGTAGTCTGTTTGACAGCGACGTGGTCCGCCACCCGTCACGTCTGATTCCCACGAGGGCGAAGAGCGACGATCGGAGATCCATTCCGCTACGATGAATGTGAGAAGAAGGATGGATGAAAAGATGGATGAGTGAGATGAGAAAAAGATTAAAAAGTGAGTAAATGTAATAAAAATATAAGGAGTATTGTAAAGGCAATAATTAAGTTTTCCCTTAGAAACTATTCCTACCTGTCAAATATTTGATGTTCGTCCCGTCGTTCAGAAATAAAATTAAATCCAAGGGTGAAGTTGTTTTTTTCGTTTCTTTGGTTTTGAATTTTCGTTCAGCTTTTTATTTATTGATTCTGAGGCGGTATGAAGTTTGCCGGGTCAGCTAGTATATAAATAATTCATCAGTCGATTCCGTTTTTCAGTAATTTCGTCAATATCGTAGAAACAGAAACATAATTGTTAAAACTATTGTATAAAATAACAAATCCATCTTTTGTAAGGTTTAATTTTTCACCTTTTCGTATATAAATATTTTCTAACAGAGGGAGAGATAACTTGAAAAAATATTCGTCGGTACAAGGAATCCCGCCTCGGGCTTCCGTCGGTGTGTTAGTGGGCCGCGCTAATAGAATCGCCGGTCCGTGATTTCCCGGGGGGCCCCCGTGCCGCCCTTTTCCTCGTGCCGGGGAAGTAACAACTCAGCGATATCCCGCGTGAGTCACGTCTGAACCGATCGTGGCTTCACGTCTCCATACATAAGCTTCACTTGTTTAGAATTGGATTCCTAGTTTTTTTGGCGCAAAAAACGAATTGAAGATGAATGGGCCGGCTCGCCCGGGGAAGTACCACACTCCCGCGGAAAACCGGCGTCTGAGTGGTAGCTTAGCTACCGCGCTTCGTACGGGGAGCTGCCGAGTTACGGAGGCCCAATACCCTCCCTCTGTTTAACTCTCCCACCCTCCCAATCCCACTCCCATAATAACACTTGGATTGACGTTGGATGAGTGTAGAGGAGGCGGGGAGGGTGTGTTGGGATCGTAGCGGATGGAGCTCTGTGGTCTCTGCCAACCCATGCGGGGGATAGGCGTGAATATATATAAAAATATAATAATTTTTTTTCGTATTGATTGCGTCCTATACAACGCCTTACAAAGCCTACAATATGTTTTAACACTCGGCAATGAATAACATGTATTTCATACAATAGAGGCGGGCCTTACAAAGGGTAGTATTGCCGCGTGAAGTAAGAAGCCACACAGCGCGCGCTATTAACCATTTTGCTTTGAAATCGAGATCTCGGGATTCCTTTGAGAAGTTTCTTATGTATAAGGTCCATATTTTGTAATTTAAGATTAAATATTTCAAAATATAAGATTAAAGAGATATAATCCTTACGTATATATATTTATTTGTCTGGTTACATAATTTGTGTTTTTTTTTATGGGATAGAAAGGCAAACGTGCGGGCGTGTCACCTGATGGAAAGCAATCAACGCCGCCCAGAAACATCCGCAGTGCCATAGGCAGTGCGAAAGCGTTGCCGACCTTTAAGGAAAGCGACATTATTAGAGTGGGAGGGGGAGGGTGTTGGGCCTCCGGAACTCAGGCCGCTCACCGTACAAAGCGCGGTAGCTAAGCTACCACTCAGGTCCATTCATGCTACAGACAAATAATATGCCACATCCCGTTTTCCTACACACACCGCAATATGTGGTCTATTTCTGGGTTTATTGTGTAGAGACCATCAGGATATGAGCCGTGCCGGTTGGTTCACTATAAAGATGCTATCACACTGGCGTGTAATAAACGGTGTTGCTTGCACGCGATCCATTTCGACTATTAGCAGCCGAGGCCTGAGCGAGCAACACTGAGGTCATTCCGAGCTTCGCAGAGCTTTTGTCGACACATTTTTGTCGTTTTATTCTTTTAATATATGATGTTTTATTCGCATCTGTTCTGCTGAACGATTGCAATTATTATATATTATCTTAATTGTAGTATATATTAATTTTAACAAAGTTTAGTTAAATAAAACTTCGAAATACTTATATATACTTTCCCTGCTTCCTCAGCAATCATCACTCTCCTCATGCAAGTTCATCGGTTTAGGATACTCCTGTGCTAGCCATTCTTAAAAATTTCAAAATTTGTTTTATATTAAATTTTTTCCAGTAGTTTTTTCGTGATAGAGTAACAAACATATATACAAACTTTCGCATTTATATTAGTAATAATATAAATGCGAAAGTTTGTATATATGTTTGTTACTCTATTACGAAAAAAACCACTGGACGGATTTGGATGAATCTTTACAGTAATATAGTTTATACGTCGGAATTATATATAGGCTACAATTTGTAATGATTTTATGTAATTTTTTTGGTCGTAATATAACGACACATGTCAATTAAGTCGGAAAAAAATCTGGCCTCTGAGAGCTATCTTGGCGTACGCTGCCTAAACCATTGGAGTTACACAAAGATGATGTACCGTAGGATAGTTCGTCTTGAATAGTTCTAAATAAAAGTCCGCGACAGCTTTTATGTGGAAGCCACTAAACCGTAAATTAAATAAAAAAAAAATTATATTTATTTAAAAATGATCTGTCACGAAAATAAATAATAAAAAATATATGTTATTCATTTGAAAATAGCAATAGATAGACAGCAAATATAGACTTATTGAATTTTAACTGTTTCACGGCAAACGGCGCCTTTAAGCGTTCAGCTATAGAAGTTCTCTCTGAATTATTTCTATTTCTATGGATACAAATAAATAATTTCTGTCTATAGAATTCCAAAGTCGCTTACATTTTTCTTGAGCAGATAATTTGATTTATTAAAAAGAGACTTGGAGTTAATAATACATAATCCGTTTTTGTCGACAGGTAATCTCGGCTACGGCGTATCAAATTATCTCCCTTTCAGGTAAGTTCAATCGAAATTAAGTGGGAGCAATTTGTCTAGGGAATTCCCCCATCATTCAGTTTGAATTAAATTTATCCACTGATGACATTTGACGCCTGGGATGTAAGTCACATCTTATCCCTTTGACCACCATCCGCATATATATATATATATATATATATATATATATATATATATATATATATATATATATATATATATATATATATATATATATATATATATATATATATATTCACGCCTATCCCCCGCAGGGGTTGGCAGAGACCACAGAGCTCCATCCGCTGCCATTCATCGCAGCGAAACGGCTCGTCATTGGTCGCTTTTCGTCCTCGTGAGAATCAGGACGTGACGGGTGGCGAACCACGTCGCCGTCATTTTCGACAAATTAGGTATATTAAATTCGTCTTTTAGTGAATCCCACGAGCCGCAAGGGAGGATGGAGGTCAGCCCCAGCAGAGCCCTGCATGCTGAGGTAAGGCACCATAGGCCCCGGGGGAGCCCGACCCCGGGACGATCGGCACGCTTACGACTAGGCTCGCCCCTAGCCACGCATCCATTGGCACGGCAGACCGTGGATTGGCGGAGAGGAAGGGAAAGGACAGAGAAGAAAGGAAGGGGCAGGAAAGGAAATGTGGATTGGGGGGGGGGGTTACCAGACTCGGAATAAACATTTAAAAATCCATATAAATATTTATTCCGATGCGGGAATCGAACCCGCGACCATTGACTCCGCGGGCGGAGGGCCCCACTGAGCCAATCGGTCGTCGGTCCGCAACTATATGTGGTGCATTTTGAAATACAGGGTGTTCTTTGACAGAATTAAATTATCAAACATAAATAAAAAAAAAAAAAACTACAAAGGATCAGGGAGTATCTTTGCCTAGTCCCCTATCCGGTAGTTATTGTATTGGTACAGAGGTACGCGACCCCGGTCTCCCGAGCTACTACCGTATCACTCCTTGTCTTCCGTTGCGGTAGTATCATATCCCTATCATCCTGTTTAAATTCATCTTTCCTTTCTCCTGTCTTTTCTCAGCTTCGTGGCTCTGCTGGGGCCGACCTCCATCCTCCCTTGCGGCTCGCGGGATTGATTATGACGAATTTTAATAAACCTAATTCATTATATAATGACAGCGACGTGGTTCGCCACCCGTCACGTCCCGATTCCGACGAGGGCAAGAAGCGACTAGAAAGCCGTTTCGCTACGATGAATGTGAGAGGAAGGATGGGATGAAAAGGTGGACGAGTGTGGAAGAAGCAAGGAAGTTGTGCCGGGATCGTAGCGGATGGAGGTCTGTGATCTATACCTACCCCTACGGGAGACAATAAATATTTATTAGCTAGAGTATAATATATATTATAAAACACACAACAACACAAATCACACTCGTGTACACACAACATTTAACAAAAAGGAGCTAGAGCATTTTTTTATCTAAAATTTACGTAAAGTTGTATGTGATAAAATAAAACATTCAAATTCTTATCGCAGCATTAAAGGAATACAGTTAAATTTACATCACAGTGAGTTATGATCTTACGACACTGGGCCGGTTATCACGACCCACTTCTTTTAGGTCGCATCCAGCGGAATGCGTGCTTCCAAACGCCGAATAGAGTAACAAAGGTATTTTTGTTATGAATATGCATGGTCGTAATGAAATTCCTGCTTTAAAGTCGACGAGAACAAGTCACACTTCACGCGGCTCGTTGACTTTTATCGAAATGGCGAGTTGTTTAGCGCTGCTTTCGCTAAAAGTTATCTTTTCGGTTGTCTTCCGTAGAGTCTATTATACCTGAAGATGCCTCATGATGGGGCGAAACACGTGTCGTTTACAATGTGCAAAAGTGGTAATGTGTGTTTGGTGTTGTGTATAGTGGTTGGTGGGTGGAGAGTTGCTGACGGCCGCTTTTCGGTAAATTTTTGGTTTAAGTTCCAGGTAAATCCACTTCATCCAGCAGGAAAACACACATTATTAATTTTCTGTTATTGTTTGCTTATCGCGGATCTTAGCTAAGTAAAAGTTTTGACTGTCCACTAAAAGTTATCCTCTACATGATGTTTGAAATGAAAACTTCTATAGCCGCGTTACACGACTCTGGGTTTTGAAATTTCAAACTAAATCTAATATTAAATGCCGCTTTTACTACAGCGTGTTGCTGACGCGACTCACGAAACTTTATCCATTCATGAAGCGTCCAACGCACACACATACAATCGGGTATATACAATGTGTTGGCGTGATGCGTGTACGTAGGCAGCTGCGCGCATTAACTGTGTTTAAAGTATGTCTATAGCATTAGCATGTTGCTGACGCGAACCCATAGATTTTTTCCCTATCCACAGTCGTGTAAGGCGGCTATAAAAGTTTTCACTTAAAAAAATTTTGACTGTCCAAGTAGTTCCTTAAATGATTCATGATAAAGATGAAGCTTAAGAAGGACCTCTCCACTCATTTATACTCAATATCACACTACTTTACCTATAGATGTAAAATAGAAGCTGATCCTAAAGAACATTTGCCACACCAAAAACCCTTTTAAGGAAAGTTTAAATTTGTGTCACCAGTCATGAGTTGCGATAAACGCTTTAGGACACATCTGTCCCACTGCAAGCTTCACTCAGAGACCCCATTGTTTTAAATATATAGCTTAAGGTAGGTAACGGAGTGAAAAATTAACGAACAAGTTTTTCTACGAGAGAAAATCCCTCGCGCAGGCCATTTCAGGCTTTTAAGGGCGCCTCAATAAATTGTACCGCATAATAGCCTTTGACGAAGTTTGCGTGTAGCTCTTCAGCAGTTGTTTTGGTGAAGTTTCAAAGTGGTCTCACGAAACGGCGCCATGTTTTATTGATGTGTAACATCTTATCGCTATAAATCGTAGGACGTGAAGTCGCCTCGATTCAGGCTACGTTCCCCTCCATTCGACTATAAACAGGGTAACTTACACGCGGCCGTGAGCATACGGTAGACGCAGAGCGGTCGTCAATGTTTCACTTCTACCAAGCGTCCTATGACGCTTCTTTTCTTCTGTCTTAAACTACGATCAGTAGTAAAATCTTTTTACAGAAGAGTTTTTATTTATTTAATATAAAATCCACAGTATATCACATGCTGATACTAAAATAAATTTAGAAAACTCCTGGAGCCAATTGTGGATTTACGTTTTATTATATAATAATTAACTAATATTAAAAATAAAATATATATTATATATATATATATATATATATATATATATATATATATATATATATATATATATATATATATATATATATATATATATATATATATATATATATATATATATACATATACATATACACACTAACTTACGAGAATATAAATAATAAAAGAAAAATTTAAAAAAAGAAAAATTCACCTTATATATCTAAATATAATATGTAGTTTATCTACCGCGCTTCGTACGGTGAGCAGCCGAGTTCCGAAGGACCAACACCCTCCCCTCCTCTCGCTCCCCTCCAATTCCCACTCCCATGAGGCCACTTTCCTTAAAGGTCGACAACAATTCCGCACTGTGGATGCGGACAATTGCGGATATTTATGGACGGCGTTGATTGCTTACCATCAGGTAACACGCCTGCTCGTTTGCCCTCCTATCCTATAAAAAAAAAGTTAAAATCACCGTACTGGATAGTTTAGTGATAACTATGAATAGTTCTGCGGTGTTAGATCTCCACTTGTCAAGGCCTGTGTCTCCGGGCTTGAACGTAGAACGCACCATAAATAACCGAAGACAAGGCGACGCAGTCAAAGGGTTTTCGGTGGCAATTTGTCAACCGGGAGATTACTCCGACGCGAGCTTACGCCCGCCCAGATTACACCGACGCATTTCCCGACACCTGCGCCCAGCGCTCCTTCGGGAAATTGAAGAATTTTTTCTATATTAGAGTTCTACAAACTTTACGGACCACAACGAATATTTATGATAGATAAAAGAAAATTAATACAAATTATATATGTACTAGCTTTTGCCCGCGGCTTCGCGTGGAATTTGGTCTGCCACATTAAGTTTCGTAACAGATCATTTTATAATAAATAAATATATTTATTTTTTCACTTAATTTATGGTTCACAATTTTGGTCATAGTGGCTTTCACATAAAAGGTAGATATATGCTGTCCCGGATTTTTATTTAGAACTATTCAAGGCAAACAATCCTACGGTACATCCTGTGTGTGTAACTCCAATGGTTTAGGCGGCGTACGCCAAGATAGCTCTCAGAGGCCAGATTTTTTTTTCGATTTAATTGACATGTATCGTTATATTACGACCAAAATTACATAAAATCATTAGAAATTGTAGCCTATATGTTATTCCGATGTATAACCTATATTACTGTAAAGTTTCATTCAAATCCGTCCAGTGGTTTTTTCGTGAAAGAGTAACATACATACATCCATACTCACAAACTTTCGCAATTATAAAATTAGTACGACTAAAATTAATGTCATTATTTAATTATTTTGTGCAATTTGGACAGTTAAAACTTAGCTATGATCCGCGACAAGCTTTCTGAGCCAAGTAAAAGTTCTGACTGTCCACATAGTAATGGATTTCCAAGTAACGCCAGACTCCCTTAATCAATTATTTTATGCAAGTCTTCTTCTAGTTCGTCATGCTTTTTTATGGGACAGGAAGGCAAACGAGCAGGCGTGTGACTGATGGAAAGCAACCAACGCCGCCCATAGACAACCGCAATGCCATAGGCAGTGCAGAAGCGTTGCTGGCCTTAATGGAAAGTGTCATTATGGGAGGGAGAGGGTGGATGGGAAGGGGAGCGTTATCAACCGCTCACCGGACGGAGCGCGGTAGCTAAGCTACCACTCAGACGCCGGTTTTCTGCGGGAGTGTGGTACTTCCCCGGGCGAAGCCGGCCCATTCATGCTACAGACAAATAATATGCCATTCTTGACAAAGTATTCGTCTGCAGCGTGGCTCTACCACGGAATAAATAATAACTATAAGCCATTTTTTTGCAACCCAAAATATATATTCATATTGAAGAAAAATGATGATTTATTCCGGTCTGCTTTAAGATTTTTTTAAATATGATATTTTAATTCTATATTACTAAATATCTTTCATGGTTATTAAGGATATATTATATACAATAAGATAATTTAAGCTACCACTCAGACGCCGGTTTTCTGCGGGAGTGTAGTACTTTCCCGGGCGAGCTGGCCCATTCACGCTACAGACAAATAATATGCCATTCTTGACAAAGTATTCGTCTGCAACGTGGCTCTACCACTACAAAAATATAAGTTATAGAGATAGATACTTTTGAATAACATTAAAATGGAGTGTCATGAGTTAATTCCACACAATTTATTTCCCCAAAGTCGGTCTTTGATGGTATTAAAAGTTGCAAAGTCATATTTTACTTGTGTCTCCCTTCCGTCGGACTTCTGTTCAAATCCCTCTTTAATAACTCATTGAATAAACTTTTGATAAAATTCATTATTAAATTAATAATTGATTTATATTTACATTCAGTCAAGGATGTATCGGGAATGTATTATTTGTTTATTGTTCCAAATTTGAATTTTTGTTGTTGTTAGATTGGCACAACTGTTTTCCATTTTGGAGTTGCATCTGTTATTTATATTATATACAGTGCTGTTTTGAGTTATATCATATCTAGTGTGTATTGCGAATTTCATAATGGACAAAAACATCGAACAAAGAGTTTGTCTTAAATTTTGCATCGCCAATGGAATTTCTCTGAACAGGAGTCAATGTAAATGTTACGGTGAAGGCTTACGGTGAATCGACTTTATCAAAAACTCGTGCTTATGAGTGGTACAAACCATTCAAAAGAGGTAGAGATTTGATAGAGAATTTGCGTCGCTCTGGTAGGCCATCAACTTCTGCAACTGAAGTTAACATCGCAAAAGTGAAGGAAACAGTGACTGAAAATCCTCATTCAACTTTAAGATAGATAGCTGCCGAAAAAAGTCCAGATTTTAAAATAAAATTCTTGAATTTTTGTGCCACGATAATGCGCCTTCGCACAAGGCGCATTATTTATCGTATCGTTATTATTGAGAACGAATTTTTGACCAAACACTCAACAAATACCATCGTGCAACCCCCATATTCACCAGATATAGCCTTTTCCTTAACTCAAATTACCATTTCGTGGCACCCGTTATTACCTCAGCATGCGGGGCTCTGGGGCTGACCTCCATCCGCCCTTGCGGCTCGTGGGATTCAATATTACAAATTTGATAAAAAATATGACGGCGACGTGGTTTGCCACCCGTCACGTTACGACCCCGGTAAGACCAGACCTATGACGGCCTGCAAAAGTTCACGTTTTTGCTTGACTTGTCGGAGAACCTCGTCATTGGCCACCATACAAAAAATTTGGTATTGTTACAAAAAATAATAGTTTACAAATTTAATTAAACAAATTAGTAGGAAACTGACTGCCCTGATTTCGCAGTTCTGACCCCAATTAGCGCTTACCGGAGGGCGGGCGGAGGGCGGGCGGAAGTCGGTGAATTGTACTGCATAGTCTTTGTTTGCCCTCATTGTACACAACGGAACAGAGAGCTCGGCTGGTCTGTACAGCGTTGTCGAGTTCTGTTGGCCACCGATTCACAGGCGCACCGGTTGTTCATCCGATCGATACCATTTGTTATACATCTGTAATACACTAAAATAGACCTTCACCCACAAGATGGATAGGGATCATCCATGCTTCTACTAAGTGTTTCAATATAAACAGTGGCTGAATTGGCTTTTCAGACATAAAAAACAATCGGAAGCAGTCATGAGGACTGCCGACAGAAGTGAAAACTCAAAACTGTATTTTTAAATTTGTCTCAAATTAAACTTAGTTAATTTATATTTGATAAAACTGAATAAACAAGTACATTTTAGTTTTATTTTAATTATTTATGTTTAAAAACCTGATTCTGCCACTTGGCTATAGCTATAGAATATATATAGAAACAAAGTCCTCATCCGTGATAAGATCCGCTGATCCTCTCCAAGCCTCCGACGAATTAATGGACGATCGTTCCGGAGAGATGAGATGTAACATCGATAATTCGCTAACGCTTAGCACTGCGATACCATCTGGCGACAATTCGTCTTGGCTTAGCCGCTTCGAAACTAACAGTTTTATTCGAGCCATTTTGTACGATAAGTCGCCATTTTCCGATTACCGACATTACACGCTTTATACGTACATATCGTCACGCCTGTCTCCCGTAGGGGTAGGCAGAGACCACAGATCTCCATCCGCTACGATCTCGGCATACTTTCCTTGCTTCGTCCACACTCATTACTCTCCTCATGCAAATTCGCTAGTATAGGGTACTCCTGACCTGGCCTTTCTTAACAATTTCAGCAATTTGGTCAAGGTATGTTTTTCTTGGCCTTCCCCTACCGACCCTTCTATCCACATCCGCAACGTAAATTTCTTATGCCAGTCGTCTTTCATCCATCATGGTTTGAGAGACCTTCGTAGAGTTTACGGTTCGAATGGGCCATCGAGCGGTGATTCACTGTTTTCGGATCCTCAAAGTGTAGTAGTATCAAAACATCCCTGACCTTTTTTTTATAAAAAAATGCCACTTCATTTAAAATGGATTTTCGAAACTTACTTGACTAAAATCCATGGAAACACAATTGTTTAGCTAAAATTAAATACAAAAAAAAAATAATAATTTGAAACAGACCTATTGCTGTAATAAAACATATACGCAGGTCATATTACGAAATTAATTCCCAGCGCTTTTGTAACTGAAATACGAACGGCCGCAATTACAGCGCTGCTGTAATTATACACGGCTTTAATCATAGACAAACAACGGCCGGCGGTCGTTACGGGACGTTAATTACGTGGAACTTTTCAAACGAAATTACGGTGTGAATTCAATTTGACATTCGAAGCTATGGACACTCGATGTCACTTTGCTAAGTGAGATACGCGAACACAAATAACAGAAGTGTATCCCTATACACTTCTTTACCAGTCGAGTTACTTACTCAGTTAATATACAATGTACTAAATATACTATTGTTTGTTAGCAAAAACAAAGAATTTGACATTTGAAGCTATGGATACTCAATGTTAATTTGCTAAGATTCGCGAAGATGGTTAATGGAGACAGGCGTTACTTTGCGGAAATCTATCACTATGTGGACAGTTAGAACTTTTACTTAGCTAAGATATAGCACATAATGTGTGTTTTTCTGCTGGATGAAGTGGATTTATTTAAAACTTAAACCAAAAACTTTCCGGAAAAAGGCCAGCAACTCTACCCATCAACCTTTATACACAACACCA
>JASFAT010002906.1:0-11023 GCA_031353405.1 Baronia brevicornis | reverse complement strand
GAAATTTGCGAAGTGTGTTATGGCATTATTATCTTTTGCGCGTAATTAATAAAACGTGATCTAAATAGATTACACGCGACTAGCAACGAGTCGAAAGTTTAACGTTTGCTGAAAAGCATTTAAGATAAAGAGCATAAACTGTATTGCCTTTATTACTAGCGTCGTGTATAAACGGAAAAGCCGACGCACCCTTCGAAAGTTACAAGCCAGACCGCAAAAATAAAAAGTCCTATGACATACAGAGGTGTCAAACGAATGTGTATCGTGAGGTTTGTAGATTTTAAGCTCTTTTTCGAGTGGTGTTAACGTTTTATATCTAGATCGGATACTTGCACATGAATGTGAAGACATTCTTTGATGTGTGCTCTCTCGCCTCGAGCATGAGTTTCACAGATAAAGTGCATTTCGATATTAGAAGTTTGGTACACAGTTTCAAGTGAAATTTATGGTGCGAAAATATTTTCGTCTTACACTACATCATAATGCATAAATGTCAAAGAGAAATATTGACGAATAAATTATATTTATTTATGATTCCAATTGGCGAACTATAATAAATAAATTCGATTTTTTTTTAAATTATTAGAATGTATTTTATATTATTTTTACAGACTATATATTTCACACTTCATTTCTGGAAGAATGGAGATTAACCCACCACGCTTATCGAAGTTGAATTAAGCGAGGCGTACAGTTTCAAAATATTATATATAATAATATAAATGTTGCCTATAAATATACTATACAGTGCGATCTACCTTTCTATATAGGATAGAAAGGCAAACGAGCAAGCGTGTCTGATGAAAACCAATCAATGCAATCCATAGAACAACAACAACACCCTCGGTATTGCAGAAACGATGCCGGCCTTTGAAAAATGTGCAGGCTTGTTTTTGTAGTTTCCAATAAAAAAAGTTACAAACATATAAATACTATCTCCATTTTGTGGGGTTGGAAGGCAAACGAGCAGGCGTGTCATCTTTTGGAAAGCAATCAACGCCGTCCATAGACATCAGCAGTGCCGTAGGCATTGCAGAAGAAGAAGAAGAATTGCTGACTTTTAAGAAATGACTTGTTTTTTGAAGTTTCCAATGTCGTATCGATTTGTTAAACACGGCTGAAGTTAACCAGTTCCATTGGGTGGTGGTGTGTCGGAAGAGGTTTCGGGATAAGCGCAGTGTACCGAATTGCCACTCATCCAGATGGTGGGGCATGTGGTAGGTATTTGACAAATAACAACACAACCATCGTACATTAGAACTGGTTAAACTGTCTACACACATGTAACTCCTTTCGTTTTAATTTTGGTACCTTCATAGAAGAAAACTATTATTACCTTACGTAATTTCTTTTTCCAGTGCTAGGCCTGAGATTATAACGGAAGCGAGGACTTACAATAGGTTGTGACTGCCCATCTATTAATTCACCTACAGTCTCCTCTCGCGTGTTACTCTGCCGTGATTCCGTCACCGCCGTCCCTCTTTCCATATTAAGCGATGAAGCTGGTTCAGCATTGGCCTGCATGCATGATGCATTATTGGAATTATTTTTTTTTTATGGGATAGGAAGGCAAAAGAGCAAGCGTGTCGCCTGATGGAAAGCAATCAACGCCGCCCATAGACAACCGCGACACCGCAGGAGTCGCAGAAGCGTTGCCGGCGTTTTAGGTATGTGTAGGATTGTTTTTTGAAGGTGCCAATGTCGTATCGGTTCGGAAAAACCGCCAAAGGGAGCTGGTTCCACAGAGTGGTGGTGCGTGGAAAAAAGTTTCGAGAGAAACGCACCGTAGTAGATAACCACTCATCCAGATGGTGGGTATGAAACTTTTCTTTACGGCGAGTTGTGCGGTTCGAATTCGAAAAAAAATTAAAAATTGGAAATATTATTATTATTGTTGGTTGATTATTTGTGGCGAGTGAAAATCAGCGACAGGAATCATTCCAAACAATTCCAAAGAGCGCTGATGCGTGGAGAAAAGCAAAGTTCCTTATTGAGAAGCAGATTAGTAGACTTGGAACAAAACAAATTCACACAAACGTAAACTCGTTACACAATAAAACGGCTATCGAAATGTTTAACAAGGAAATTGACCTGTGAACTATAGGAAGGGTTTCACCAAAGGCCCGGGTACAAACTCCCGGGTCTAGTTTATCATATTGTGATTACCCCCGGGGTCCAAAGTTATTTGTACAACGTTACGATAGGTTTAGCTGTTATTATTGTACCATTGATTCAGTGTTGGAATGCATTTACATAATTGTATTTGAACCACATAATCCTTGCTTGTTATATCTTTGGCATAAGATACAATTTCGGATTTATGACGTCATAATTTTAGATGCTAGATGTAGTGACAATCTGCGCAAAGCGGCTGGCAGAGATTGGATGCGTGTAGCCGAAGATCGGGCTCGGTGACGCGCCTTGAGTGAGGCCTATGTCCAGCAGTGGACTGCCGCGGTCTGATATTGAAATAAATCCACATGTCTTATTGCTATAACTTAAACTCTTATAGACTGAATATAAATGTTGATACGTATATAAATTATTAAACACTTATGGGGCCAATTACGGATTTATGTAACGTATTATTATTAATTTGTAATTAATTGCCTTTTATTAAGTTTATTAAAGGGGGCAAGATTTTGGTGCATGCAATGCGATTAATATGCACACTATTATACAAATAAATGAATATTTATATAAAAGGAGCTATTACGAATGAGTTTTTTCACCACAATCCATTACGTCCCACTGTTGGGCAAGGGTCTCCTCATTTTCGAAGGAAGGCTTGTACCAAGCTTAACTAAGGCGGAGAGACGGGAACAGACTTGGAATAAAAGCGAAAACGTAGTAAACCGCAAAATGAAAACTTACCACCAGAGCCAAAAAACTGTAAAGATTACTGAAAAAATTATCTGATCCCTCAAAAACCAGCCAGTTTCAACGCTGTACAAAGTTTTCTATTAGTTGTAGAATTGTGAGACTCAGACTATTTGACGTAGTATATTTTCTGATCTGATTATGCAATAAAATTTGTTTGACATCTGTGTTAATAACCGCTTCTGGCCTTTTTTACGTGGATTATCTGTAGGCCATACATACACACATATATTTGTCCCAATGCGGCAATCGAACCCGCGACCATTGATTCCGGAGGCGGCAGCTCCGCCCTTGAGCCAATTAGGTTTAAAAGGAGGTTTAATTCCAACAAATACCGCCCGCTTCTCAATTCCAAAACGCGTAAATCGGATTACCCTATTATTTGCGAACTCGGATTATGCGAATGTCTGCCTGTTTTTGTCGCTCACTCTTTACCGTGCCGTCTTTATCCTTTCAACGTCGTTTATATTATTTTCCCTTTATGCTTGAATTCGTTAACGCACGCAAAACAAAATACTTGGTTACCTTAATCCTAGATGTATCCTTTGATCTGATACGTTGTTGTTTATTTTGAATATGCCGTGAACGTTCTTTTTTTATTACAACCGACTCTTGCCACGATGTAGAGTGATAGCTTGATTTTAATAATTTAGTTACTGCTGACTCAACAACTCAAGGTATATCTACATATTGACACGCCTGTTTCCCGCAGGGATCGGCAGGGACCACAGATCTCCATCCGCGATCCCGGCACACCTTCCTTGCTTGCTCCATACTCATCCATCGTTTCATCCATCCTTCCTCTCACAATCATCGTAGCGAAACGTTAGTCGCTTCTTGCCTTCGTGGGAATCAGGACGTTACAGTGGCTAATCACGTCGTTGACATGTTTAACAAATTAGGTTTATAATAATTCGTCATAGTGAATCCCAGAAGCCGCAAAGGAGGATGGAGGTCAGCCCCAGTCAAAAAATGCGATAACGTAGTTAACCGCGAAATGAAAACTTAGCAGAACCAAAAAAATTTTTAAGTTTTCTGACAAAATTGTATCTGATCACTCAAAAACAGTTACTACGCTATAAAAAAATTCTATTTATCATAGAGCTGTGAGTCTCAGACTATTAGAGGCAGTATTATTTTTGATCCGAATAAACAATTATTTTTTTTGACATCTGTGTTATTTACAGCGTTTTTTTTTACGTCGATAAATTTTGGACCCCGATACAAGTCCTCTCTCCTTTGGTCACGATATTGTGCGGACTCTCTTCGTTAGCTGAAAGCTTGATCAAATCCGTGATTTAATAATGCTTTTATTAAAAAATTGATATTATTTTAATTTTGGAACGCCGCGCGGCTTAACGAAGCCACAATTTATACAGGAATGATTATTAATTATCTTAGTTGCCTCCAGCGTTGGTGATGTCTGGACGACGGTGATCATTTGCCACCTGTGACCTGTAGGTTCGTTTGCCTTTTTTGCTATAAAAAAGGAAATAGAAAGGGATAGGAAGAGAAAAGAGTGAGCGTGACGCCTGATGGAAAGCTGTTATATAGATGTTGTTGAATCATCTATAGCCATCTGCAATATCAGAGGCATTAAAGAATTTTACAGTTTCATTCAATTAAAATACTCGTAAACTTATGATATATTTATTAGACCGACCAATGACAAGCCGTTTCGCTGCGATGAATGGCAGCGGATGGAGCTCTGTGGTCTCTGCCAACCCCTGCGGGGGATAGGCGTGAATATATAAAAAAAAAATATTTATTAGACTTTTACATAAAACGTACAACACTCATTCCAAACCTAAAACAAGTTAATCTGCGGGCGAAATTAAAAACATTGGTTTGAAGATGCAGCTTGTACTTACACACACACACACACACACACATTTGAAAAAGAGAAATAAATATTCACCTTGCAGCATTGCTTTTCTTATGAACAGGACTTAAAAAATTGTTAATCGAGATCAACGATGAATTTGTTTGAGACTTCTTAATGTGAAGCGGAATGTCATTCCAGAGGTATAATCAATTTCCATTAACGGTAGAACAATAATAATCCGGTATCACTTATTTATTAAATTCTCTTTTGAAATGGTATTGAAAAGTGGCGCTCTGGTTTCGCCTATTTCGCGTATTACCTAAATTCATTTTGTTTCCGAAGTTGTTGTTGTCGTATTATTTTATTGTAACAATGTTTCAACTCTGACTGTTCACAAACAAAAGTTTGATTCCCTCGCATTACTCGAATCAAAACTTTTTTTGCTATTACCATATGCGTATATTCATGGCGGAGTAAAATGAGAGAGAATATTTTTTCCATTCGCCCTCCATTTCCTGCCGAATCCTAACTCGTTCAAAGCGTGGAGTTGTAACGAGTTGACGGTTTCTACTTAACGAAATTGGTTTTGAATTGGATTAAATTGAAATCCTATTTTTTTTATTCATTTGTTATATAATGGGTTGTAATTTTTATAACAGACGTTAACGCTTCTGCAATACCTCTTTTATTACGCTTGCTCGTCTGCCTTCTTATCCCATAACAATATATAAGTATCATATTTTATGATAAGAGTTCATAATTTTTTTTAACGATAATTGTTACATATAGAATTAACGGATTTGTTTATTTGTGACATTTTTTATTACAATCTTATTTATAAAAAGGAATATTTTATAGTAATTATAAGAAAAAAATTGTACGACTCATACATACATAGGTAAACTACAGAGCGGTATTTTTTTTAATCAAGATTATTAATCTGTAGTTGTGCAATAAATGAAAAGGGAAGAAGGATGTAATGGGAGAGGAAGAAAAAAAATAGTCGGGGGTGAAGAAATAGGAAAGAATTGGGTCATCCTTCTAACTCGCGGTCACATATGCCACAACACTGAGTTTAGGGTAAAAAGATTACGCCCCGCGTTTTCTTTGATGAGCTTACTTTAATGGATTCCCTCGTTTGCGGGCCAACTTTCTTACGATCGCTTAATCCGACGGTTCGGATATATTTTGTGTGATTTATGAACGCGTGTGTCGCCGGCGGGACTAGACGAAAGCATTTATTTTGATTCCCACAAGCATTTTATGTACGGGAAAATATAAGGAAGATCGTAGGTCGATGCTTCACGCTTGCCTCTACAATTTGGAACACAATACGTCCAATAGTTACGATATGAGTTAGAAAACTGAAATGACAATGGGCTGGTCACTCTTGTTGGAGAACTGACAACCGCTAACTAAATAAACGGTAGATGATTGCTGGAGCAGAGATTGTTGCGATGATCTGTAGAAGACAGTTTGTAGAGACTGGCCGCGAGATCAGAAGATCAGGCTAGGTGCTCGCCACCTAGCCTGATCTTCGGCTTTAATCGGCCAGTCTCTACAAACTTGTGGAGACCTGGGACCAGCGGACTGCCATAGGCTGGTGTTTCTGATCATAAGGAAGTAGCTATACTTCACTTTATAAAGATTGCGCTATATGGACAGTCAAAAGTTTTACTTAGCTAAGAACCGAAAAGTTTTTCGGTTGTCTTCCGTAGAGTCTACTATACCTGAAGATGCCTCGTGTTGGGGCGAAACACGTGTCGTGTACAAGATGGAAAAGTGATAGTGTGTGTTTGGCGTTGTGTATAGTGGTTGGTGGGTGGAGAGTTGGTGGCCGATTTTCGGTAAGTTTTTTGTTTAAATTCCAAATAAATCCACTAAACCCAACGGAAAAACACACATTATTAATTTTCTGTTATTGTTTTGCTTGTCGCGGATCTTAGCTAAGTAAAACTTTTGACTGTCCATATAGTGATGGATTTCCGCAAAGTAACGCCTGACTCTATTAATAAAGATTGCGCTTATGATGACCTCAGTCGTAGGTTCGTATCTTCCATTGGACTATTGATGTAAATTATATTTTCCTTTTTTTAATCTATCTTTGGCCTCTTTTAATTCCAACTTTGGATGTAGGCCTCTCCTAATCTCTTCCTCTCCTGTTGGTCTTGAGCTATCGACATCCAATCTTATCCTACGTATCGGATGATATCGTCTTTCCATTTCATAGGCGATCTACCTTTTGGTGTAGTATTTGTTCTAGGTCTCCAGTCGAGTAATCTCCGTGTCCACCTCTTGAGGATCATTCGAGCAATATGTCCTACCCACCTTTCTTCATTTCCTTTCCGCTCTGCCTTCCTTTCCGCGATCATCATGACTGCATCTCGAACTTTGGTCTTCATTTTGATCCAAGTGTTCCTCTTACGGTCACGCAATGAGATCCCGAGCATTGGTTGTTCCATCTCTCTCTGTGCAACTTGTACTTTATCAGCAGATGTTTTGTTAGAGTCATGGTTTCAGCTTCCAACGTGAAAACTGGATGAACACGCCACTCGAAGACCTTCCTTTTTAAGTTCAAGGATATCTTGACTACGCAATATGATGGAATTTGTATCGAAAGCCGCCCTTGTCATGCTCTCGACTTATGCAGCTTGATTTTTTTAACCATTCTGTGCCATTCGTCATATCTGCGGGAAATGCGGACACATGATACCGTACTTCCGACGGCGCTGTCCCTAATAATAACTTGATCGCAAAGTTGAAGTAGAGTTGAAATTCTCCAAATTATCTTTACGTAGAAGGCACACGGTACTCTTGGTGTATCATCTCTAGACTTCCTCTTCTCTATACCGATAGTGTCTCTCCTACAACCCCCATAACCGCGGTAGTTATGGAGGTTGTAGGAGAGCCTGCGGAAAACCATATTTTCCTAGCACAAGTATTATTAGTTTAGTTCGAATAATTAATAAGAAATCTAGTGATATCAAAATATAGCTGATATTCTCTAAAAATATATCGCCGCTCATAGGTATCTGCAATACTAGAGGTAAAACAGATGATTTGCTTACCTTAGGGTAAGAATAAAAGTAATGGGAGGAAAAAGGAGTTGGGTAATCAGATGCTTGCGTTTTATTAAAACAATCATCATGTGGCTTTGTTGGAGTGGTTATTAAGTAAAAGTACATAACATTCAAGTAATTTTAAAAGTATCGCCAGTATTGTTTTTATTAAGAAAAACAGTCATTATTTAAAACGTATGTACGAACGAAACTAGATCTAGAGGTATTCGAGTTTTGTAAATTAAAGCGAATACTTAAGGAGAGTTAATGGTAACGCCACAAAATTTACATCAAAAGAAACGTCCATCAGTCAAAGTTCGTAAGAAATTGGTCAAATGAATTTCCCCTTTAATATTTCCTTCCCCAAAATTTATAACTTTTTAACCCGTCATTCAATGATTTCGAAATTAATTCCTTGTCATTTTAGCGGCTTTGATCCTCTTGAATTTAACGAATTTTGTTGCAGTAAATATAAGTATCTTAAATAACTATGTACAGGGCTACGTCTGAAATTTATTTAATGGATGAGATTCACATTAAAGAAATCCAACAAAGAAACAAGCTCATCGAGTTAGCAAACTGAAATAGCGATCGACTAGTCACGTCTGAAAATACACTAGTGCTGGATTTAAATTCGTATTTTGGCTAACTTAGATGGAGCATAAATCTTTTTAGGATGGTTTGTAGAAAATGATTATACTACACAAAATACACATATAACGTGTACCTTATATAATATTTTAAATAAATATAATAATTATATGTTCACCATAATTATTGTTTTTACCGGCGCCGCCGTGCAGATTGTCAGTTCAGGTCGTAAGGAGACGTACCACATTATTTATATATAGAAACTGTCTTTAATCTTGGTCTATATCGATGCAGATGGGGCGACGATCTGTACAGGGCGACTAGCAGAAACTGGATGCATGAAACTGAAAATCGGGCTAGGTGGCGCTTCATGGTGGAAGCCTATGTCCAGCAGTGGGCTGCCGCAGGCTGTTGATGTATGTCGATGCAAAAAAAGCGAAAACGTAGTAAACTACAAAACAAAAACTTACCACCAAAGCCAAAAAACTTAAGATTTCTGAAAAAATTGTACTTGATCACTCAAAAACAGTCAGACTCAACGCTGTACAAATTTTTATATTGGTCGTAACGCTGTGTAACTCAGACTATGGGACGCAGTATGTTTTTTCTGATCCGACTATCCAATAAAAAATATTATATCTGCGTCATTTACAGCGTTTTCGCTATTTCACGTCGATATACACCGAGATAAAACACTGCATCCTTTTTACAAATATTAGCATCTACGTCATTTACAGCGCTTTCGCTTTTTCACGTTGATATAGACCGAGATAAAAGACCGAATCCTTATAAAAATATTAGCATCTGCGTCATTTACAGCGTTTTCGCTTTTTCACGTCAATATAGACCGAGATAAAAGACCGCATCCTTATAAAATATTAGCATCTGCGTCATTTAAAGCGTTTTCGCTTTTTCACTTTGATATAGACTGAGATAATACCGCATCCTTATAAAAGTAACGTGGTAAGTCTCCTTACGACATGAAGCGACAATCTGCACATCGTTGCTGGCGAAACTGCACGCGTAAAGCTGTAAATGTTCTTCTTGCTCTAAAGAAAATTAAATATAAATTGATATATTCTTAATTGTACAACAAAAACAAAGTTATAGAAATATCGATTGTAATATATTTATATACAAATGGCGGTCTGACACAGAGTTAAAAAGATAATTTGATGTAGATTGGTAATACATTATCGTCAGGATGATAGAAAAATAAATATTGATAAACAAAGTTGGCTATAATCAAAAATATTTAGTATATATAAATATGAGGTAGATATTTAAAAGATAGATAATGATTTGAAAATTAGTGAAATCTAAAAGCATGTTATCAAATATCTCTTTGTGTTTATCAACCCCAAGCCCTTTCGTCTTAAGACAATTTGCTTGGCCTCGTCTAATCCTATTGGAATAGTCTGCAGTCGTGCGAGATGCCACGCAGAGCCTGTAATGCAACTGTCATGTCTGACTGAAACCATTAGAGCTTAACCCTTCTCTGACACGGGCTGTATCGAATTCGATACTAAAACTGCTTTGATTACTTATAACTGATATAGTATTTTTCGGCGACGATGGTTCGAATTCATTTTTACTTTTAAATGCATTTTGTCTTATATAAACAACAACAAGATGGCGAACATAGACAGTAAACAACGAACAAAGAATTTAGCAATAAATATTTAAATAGATTTGCTTCAGCATACCAACAATATCTTAAAAAAATGAAATAACTGCAAAACAATTCTTTAAATACACTTTACCAATTCCAAATAATTTATTTTACAATTATTATAATTATTTTATATAAATCATAGACATATATTATTATGTTAGGGATATAAACCAACAGTTACATTAACTACCAACAGATGGCGCCACAAGCCATAAAATTAAGCCTTTTATGTTGCATACGACAATTAAATAATAATATTAATTATACTGATCTGAAATACAAATATTTACTATTTTCTTTATCATCTAATTTGTTTTAAATAAATTCAATTTTTAATAAAATATTTAATTTTACAGCTCTATGATTATTTTTTTGGCGATCATATTGACTCTGTTCATATCTGCATCGCGATATTTGTATGGTCTTAAATTATACGCAAAAGCGCCTACTAATAGGCTCGCCATTTCGCCTTGACTAAGCGCAATCCGATGAAATAATTATTAAATAGTAAATTCTGTTAAAATTTACGTGTTATGAAATTACGGGATGATTTCAATGAAAATAAGAATCATTTTCTATTGAAAAATTTGCCCTCGATTAATGTTTAATTTAATACAATGAATACATACAATAATTTTCAACTGTTATTTTATTCTAAGTACTTGTCAGGACAACATTATGCTACTACAGACAAATTAAATCCGAAAATGATTATAGGTCTGTATTTAACTGTCTCCCGTTTTGGCCAGACTAGACATGGCTAATTTATCCTAATGCCCTTTACCCTTGTCTGCATTAACCATTAAATAGTGACATGCTTAATTCGCTAAGTGCTGTGGTCAGCTGAACGAGTCTGGGTCCCAGGTGATAGTGAAAAGCCGAGTTAAAGACAATTGTTGTTACTTTGAATCGTAATATCTCCATAGACTTGTTAATGTAGGTAAAAGACATGATGTTAAAAAAATATTAAAATAAATATTGTCGTCTTTTTAG
>JASFAT010003010.1:0-11726 GCA_031353405.1 Baronia brevicornis | reverse complement strand
AATATTATATATAATAATATAAATGTTGCCTATAAATATACTATACAGTGCGATCTACCTTTCTATATAGGATAGAAATGCAAACGAGCAAGCGTGTCTGATGAAAACCAATCAATACAATCCATAGACATCCACAACACCTTCGGTATTGCAGAAACGATGCCGGCCTTTGAAAAATGTGCAGGCTTGTTTTTGTAGTTTCCAATAAAAAAAGTTACAAACATATAAATACTATCTCCATTTTGTGGGGTTGGAAGGCAAACGAGCAGGCGTGTCATCTTTTGGAAAGCAATCAACGCCGTCCATAGACATCAGCAGTGCCGTAGGCATTGCAGAAGAAGAAGAAGAATTGCTGACTTTTAAGAAATGACTTGTTTTTTGAAGTTTCCAATGTCGTATCGATTTGTTAAACACGGCTGAAGTTAACCAGTTCCATTGGGTGGTGGTGTGTCGGAAGAGGTTTCGGGATAAGCGCAGTGTACCGAATTGCCACTCATCCAGATGGTGGGGCATGTGGTAGGTATTTGACAAATAACAACACAACCATCGTACATTAGAACTGGTTAAACTGTCTACACACATGTAACTCCTTTCGTTTTAATTTTGGTACCTTCATAGAAGAAAACTATTATTACCTTACGTAATTTCTTTTTCCAGTGCTAGGCCTGAGATTATAACGGAAGCGAGGACTTACAATAGGTTGTGACTGCCCATCTATTAATTCACCTACAGTCTCCTCTCGCGTGTTACTCTGCCGTGATTCCGTCACCGCCGTCCCTCTTTCCATATTAAGCGATGAAGCTGGTTCAGCATTGGCCTGTATGCATAATGCATTATTGGAATTATTTTTTTTTATGGGATAGGAAGGCAAAAGAGCAAGCGTGTCGCCTGATGGAAAGCAATCAACGCCGCCCATAGACAACCGCGACACCGCAGGAGTCGCAGAAGCGTTGCCGGCGTTTTAGGTATGTGTAGGATTGTTTTTTGAAGGTGCCAATGTCGTATCGGTTCGGAAAAACCGCCAAAGGGAGCTGGTTCCACAGAGTGGTGGTGCGTGGAAAAAAGTTTCGAGAGAAACGCACCGTAGTAGATAACCACTCATCCAGATGGTGGGTATGAAACTTTTCTTTACGGCGAGTTGTGCGGTTCGAATTCGAAAAAAAATTAAAAATTGGAAATATTATTATTATTGTTGGTTGATTATTTGTGGCGAGTGAAAATCAGCGACAGGCATCATTCCAAACAATTCCAAAGAGTGCTGATGCGTGGAGAAAAGCAAAGTTCTTTACTGAGAAGCAGATTAGTAGACTTGGAACAAAACAAATTCACACAAACGTAAACTCGTTACACAATAAAACGGCTATCGAAATGTTTAACAAGGAAATTGACCTGTGAACTATAGGAAGGGTTTCACCAAAGGCCCGGGTACAAACTCCCGGGTCTAGTTTATCATATTGTGATTACCCCCGGGGTCCAAAGTTGTTTGTACAACGTTACGATAGGTTCAGCTGTTATTATTGTACCATTGATTCAGTGTTGGAATGCATTTACATAATTGTATTTGAACCACATAATCCTTGCTTGTTATATCTTTGCACTAAGATACAATTTCGAATTTATGACGTCATACTTTTATTTATTTTTATACAAAATCGAGTGTGGGACGCCCCCCTGCTAGATGTAGCGACAATCTGCGCAAAGCGGCTGGCAGAGATTGGATGCGTGTAGCCGAAGATCGGGCTAGGTGACGCGCCTTGAGTGAGACCTATGTCCAGCAGTGGACTGCCGCGGTCTGATATTGAAATAAATCCACGTGTCTTATTGCTATAACTTAAACTCTTATAGACTGAATATAAATGTTGATACGGATATAAATTATTAAACACCCATAAGTGTTGCCATTACGGATTTATATAACGTATTATTATTAATTTGTAATTAATTGCCTTTTATTAAGTTTATTAAAGGGGGCAAGCTTTTGGTGCATGCAATGCGATTTATATGCACACTATTATACAAATAAATAAATATTTATATAAAAGGAGCTATTACGAATGAGTTTTTTCACAATCCATTACGTCCCACTGTTGGGCAAGGGTCTCCTCATTTTCGAAGGAGGGCTTGTACCAAGCTTAACTAAGGCGGAGAGACGGAAACAGACTTGGAATAAAAGCGAAAACGTAGTAAACCGTAAAATGGATACTTACCACCGAAGCCAAAAAAACTGAAAAAAAAAATACGATTACTGTTGTACATAAAATAAGATTACTGACAAAAATTTATCTAATCCCTCAAAAACGGCCAGTTTCAATGCTGTACAAAGTTTTCTATTAGTTGTAGAATTGTGAGACTCAGACTATTTGACGTAGTATATTTTCTGATCTGATTATGCAATAAAATTTGTTTGACATCTGTGTTAATAACCGCTTCTGGCCTTTTTTACGTGGATTATCTGTAGGCCATACATACACACATATATTTGTCCCAATGCGGCAATCGAACCCGCGACCATTGATTCCGGAGGCGGCAGCTCCGTTCTTGAGCCAATTAGGTTTAAAAGGAGGTTTAATTCCAACAAATACCGCCCGCTTCTCAATTCCAAAACGCGTAAATCGGATTACCCTATTATTTGCGAACTCGGATTATGCGAATGTCTGCCTGTTTTTGTCGCTCACTCTTTACCGTGCCGTCTTTATCCTTTCAACGTCGTTTATATTATTTTCCCTTTATGCTTGAATTCGTTAACGCACACAAAACAAAATACTTGGTTACCTTAATCCTAGATGTATCCTTTGATCTGATACGTTGTTGTTTTTTTTGAATATGCCGTGAACGTTCTTTTTTTTATTACAACCGACTCTTGCCACGATGTAGAGTGATAGCTTGATTTTGATAATTTAGTTACTGCTGACTCAACAACTCAAGGTATATGTACATATTGACACGCCTGTTTCCCGCAGGGATCGGCAGGGACCACAGATCTCCATCCGCGATCCCGGCACATCTTCCTTGCTTGCTCCATACTCATCCATTGTTTCATCCATCCTTCCTCTCACAATCATCGTAGCGAAACGTTAGTCGCTTCTCGCCTTCGTGGGAATCAGGACGTTACAGTGGCTAATCACGTCGCTGACATGTTTAACAAATTAGGTTTATAATAATTCGTCATAGTGAATCCCAGAAGCCGCAAAGGAGGATGGAGGTCAGCCCCAGTCAAAAAATGCGATAACGTAGTTAACCGCGAAATGAAAACTTAGCAGAACCAAAAAATTTTTAAGTTTTCTGACAAAATTGTATCTGATCACTCAAAAACAGTTACTACGCTATAAAAAAATTCTATTTATCATAGAGCTGTGAGTCTCAGACTATTAGAGGCAGTATTATTTTTGATCCGAATAAACAATTATTTTTTTTGACATCTGTGTTATTTACAGCGTTTTTTTTACGTCTATAAATTTTGGACCCCGATACAAGTCCTCTCTCCTTTGGTCACGATATTGTGCGGACTCTCTTCGTTAGCTGAAAGCTTGATCAAATCTGTGATTTAATAATGCTTTTATTAAAAAATTGATATTATTTTAATTTTGGAACGCCGCGCGGCTTAACGAAGCCACAATTTATACAAGAATGATTATTAATTATCTTAGTTGCCTCCAGCGTTGGTGATGTCTGGACGACGGTGATCATTTGCCACCTGTGACCTGTAGGTTCGTTTGCCTTTTTTGCTATAAAAAAGGAAATAGAAAGGGATAGGAAGAGAAAAGAGTGAGCGTGACGCCTGATGGAAAGCTGTTATATAGATGTTGTTGAATCATCTATAGCCATCTGCAATATCAGAGGCATTAAAGAATTTTACAGTTTCATTCAATTAAAATACTCGTAAACTTATGATATATTTATTAGACTGACCAATGACGAGCCGTTTCGCTGCGATGAATGGCAGCGGATGGAGCTCTGTGGTCTCTGCCAACCCCTGCGGGGGATAGGCGTGAATATATAAAAAAAATATTTATTAGACTTTTACATAAAACGTACAACACTCATTCCAAACCTAAAACAAGTTAATCTGCGGGCGAAATTAAAAACATTGGTTTGAAGATGCAGCTTGTACTTACACACACACACACACACACACACATTTGAAAAAGAGAAATAAATATTCACCTTGCAGCATTGCTTTTCTTATGAACAGGACTTAAAAAATTGTTGATTGAGATCAACGATGAATTTGTTTGAGACTTTTTTAATGTGAAGCGGAATGTCATTCCAGAGGTATAATCAATTTCCATTAACGGTAGAACAATAATAATCCCGTATCACTTATTTATTACATTCTCTTTTGAAATGGTATTGAAAAGTGGCGCTCTGGTTTCGCCTATTTCGCGTATTACCTAAATTCATTTTGTTTCCGAAGTTGTTGTTGTCGTATTATTTTATTGTAACAATGTTTCAACTCTGACTGTTCACAAACAAAAGTTTGATTCCCTCGCATTACTCGAATCAAAACTTTTTTTGCTATTACCATATGCGTATATTCATGGCGGAGTAAAATGAGAATTTTTTCCATTCGCCCTCCATTTCCTGCCGAATCCTAACTCGTTCAAAGCGTGGAGTTGTAACGAGTTGACGGTTTCTACTTAACGAAATTGGTTTTGAATTGGATTAAATTGAAATCCTATTTTTTTTATGCATTTGTTATATAATGGGTTGTAATTTTTATAACAGACATATTAACGCTTCTGCAATACCTCTTTTATTACGCTTGCTCGTCTGCCTTCTTATCCCATAACAATATATAAGTATCATATTTTATGATAAGAGTTTATATTTTTTTTTAACGATAATTGTTACATATAGAATTAACGGATTTGTTTATTTGTGACATTTTTTTTATTTATTTGTGACATTTTTTGTTTATTTGTGACATTTTTTGTTTATTTGTGACATTTTTTATTACAATCTTATTTATAAAAAGGAATATTTTATAGTAATTATAAGAAAAAAATTGTACGACTTATACATACATACCTAAATTACAGAGCGGTATTTTTTTAAATCAAGATTTTTAATCTGTAGTTGTGCAATAAATGAAAAGGGAAGAAGGATGTAATGGGAGGGGAAGAAGAAAATAATCGGGGGTGAAGAAATAGGAAAAGAATTGGGTCATCCTTCTAACTCGCGGTCACATATGCCACAACACTGAGTTTAGGGTAAAAAGATTACGCCCCGCGTTTTCTTTGATGAGCTTACTTTAATGGATTCCCTCGTTTGCGGGCCAACTTTCTTACGATCGCTTAATCCGACGGTTCGGATATATTTTGTGTGATTTATGAACGCGTGTGTCGCCGGCGGGACTAGACGAAAGCATTTATTTTGATTCCCACAAGCATTTTATGTACGGGAAAATATAAGGAAGATCGTAGGTCGATGCTTCACGCTTGCCTCTACAATTTGGAACACATTACGTCCAATAGTTACGATATGAGTTAGAAAACTGAAATGACAATGGGCTGGTCACTCTTGTTGGAGAACTGACAACCGCTAACTAAATAAACGGTAGATGATTGCTGAAGTGGAGATTGTTGCGATGGTCTGTACAAGACAGTTTGTAGAGACTGGTCGCTTAAAGCTGACGATCAGGTTTTGCGTCTTGTTGGAGACCTGTGACCAGCAGAAGACTGCCAGTTTCTGATGATAAAGAAGCAGCCATACTTCACTTTATAAGGATTGCGCTTACGATGACCTCAGTCGTGGGTTCGTATATTGCATTGGCTTATTGATATAAACCATATTTTCCCTTTTTTAATCTAACTTTGGCCTCTTTTAATTTCAAGTTTGAACGTAGGCCTCTCCCAATCTCTTTCACTCCTGTCGGTCTTGAGCTATCGACATCCAATCTTATCCTACGTATCGGATGATATCATCTTTCCATCTCATAGGCGGTCTACCTTGCGGTGTAGTATGTGTTCTAGGTCTCCAGTCGAGCAATATCTGTGTCCACTTCTTGAGGGTCATTCGAGTAGGAGAGAGTGGGTACGGTTGTAACAGCTCAAATATTATCGAAACTATGGACGGTAGGTGAGGAGTACAAGGTAAGGGGCATACGGGCTAACAGTCTCGACACGATTACCAGTATAATGTCACCTTTTGTGCGGAGCTTACGCTTACAGAGAGGCCTATTGTGTTTTGTCAACCAAAAGTAACTATTTTTAATGAATTTCTTTATGATTCAGTTTAAATCTTAATTGTATTATCGTATTTCAAAATGTGCTTAAGCAGTCGTTACAAGTTAAAGATTATAATAAGCTTAGTGGGTATTTTTTACTAGTTATGCTACCTAGAGTTTTTGACAATTTTATATTTAAAATGGGGGCGGGGACGGATGTAACATTTTTCATAGGGACGATTGTAACACTAATTTTATAACATTTATGTATCACAGATGCCGAGGTAAATGAAAAAGTAAAACAAACATTATGAAGGATGATGATACATTAGCAGAATCATCCAAAGAAGAAGAATATCATTGCTTTGTTAGCATAGAGACATATTCAAGAAGTGGGTCTGGATAGAGTTGAATTTAGTGTCAAGGAGGCTGTAAACAATGCTCTCACGTAACCTGTACTGATGGGAATAGATATTTTATATGCCATAATAACTGCAATTAGTCCGATTAAGAAATAAATCCGTATAGGAAAAGAATATTTTATTTAAACTCAGATTTTTTTGACAAGTTCTGTTCAATTAATATTTGTTTTGGAAGACAGATTATAGAGATTATTTTGTGTTTTAGAAGTGATTATAAAAGTAAGTCTGATTATAAAAGTACTGGAGTTAATCGTTCAGAAGGAGAAATATTATATTTATTTACTTCGGTTTATTTAAAAAAAATATCTTATAAGACTGCTAATTGTGGCTTAAATATTTTTGATTTGTTTAAGTAGACAAATTTTCGTTAAAATTTTAAGAATGAAACTCAATCTAAAAGTCTAGTTTGTGTATTATTTTTAGTGTTACAACTGTCCCCCATGGGTGTTACAACCGACCCTGGTATGGGGTCAGTTGTAACATTTGGACATACTCATTAAAATGGCATATTCCTGCCAAACTGTTTTACCTGAGCTTCTAGTTTTGATCTCAATTTAAACGTAGATGACTAAGCTTTCATCTCAAATGCTTTAATCAGTGCTTACAGCTGTAGTAGTTGTGTTGTATGCAATTAAAGGAAAATTGTTACAACCGTACCCAGTCTCCCCTATTATGTCCTGCCCACCTTCACTTCCTTCTCGTGATCACCATAACTGCATCTCTAACTTTGGTCTTAGATTTGATCCAAGTGTTCCTCTCACGGTCACGTAATGAGATGCTCGAGGCATCGCTCATTCCATCTCTCTCTGTGCAACTCGTACTTTATTAGCGGATGTTTTGTTAGATTCATGGTTTCAGCTACTAATGTGAAAACTGGATGAACACGCCACTCGAAGACCTTAATTTCTAAGTTCAAGGATATATTGGCTACGCAGTATGGTGGAATTTGTATCGAAAATCGCCCTTGTCATGCTCTCGACTTATGCAGCTTGATTTATTTACCTGTTCTGTGCCATTCGTCATATCTGCGGGAAACGCGGACACATGCTACTGTACTTCCGACGGCGCTGTCCCTAATAAGAACTCGATTGCAAAGTTGAAGTAGAGTTGAAATTCTCCAAATTATCCTTTCTCTTCTCTACGCTGATAGTGTCTCTCCTATAACTCTCATAACCGCGGTAGTTATCGAGGTTGTAGGAGAGCCTGCGGAAAACCATATTTTCCTAGCACAAGTATTATTAGTTTAGTTCAAATAATCAATAATAATTCTAGTAATATATAAATATAGCTGATATTCGCTAAAAATATATCGCCGCTCATAGATATCTGCAATACTAGAGGTAAAACAGATGAATTGCTTACCTTAGGGTAAGAATGAGAACACTGGGAGGAAAAAGGAGTTGGGTAATCAGATGCTTGCGTTTTATAAAAACAATCATCATGTGGCTTTGTTGGAGTGGTTATTAAGTACAAGTACATAACATTCAAGTAATTTTAAAAGTATCGCTAGTATTGTTTTTATTAAGAAAAACAGTCATTATCTAAAACGTATGTACGAACGAAACTAGATCTAGAGGTATTCGAGTTTTGTAAATTAAAGCGAATACTTAAGGAGAGTTAATGGTAACGCCACAAAATTTACATCAAAAGAAACGTCCATCAGTCAAAGTTCGTAAGAAATTGGTCAAATGAATTTCCCCTTTAATGTTTCCTTCCCCAAAATTTATAACTTTTTAACCCGTCATTCAATGATTTCGAAATTAATTCCTTGTCATTTTAGCGGCTTTGATCCTCTTGAATTTAACGAATTTTGTTGCAGTAAATATAAGTATCTTAAATAACTATGTACAGGGCTACGTCTGAAATTTATTTAATGGATGAGATTCACATTAAAGAAATCCAACAAAGAAACAAGCTCATCGAGTTAGCAAACTGAAATAGCGATCGACTAGTCACGTCTGAAAATACACTAGTGCTGGATTTAAATTCAAAATACGAATTTAAACTAACTTAGATGGAGCATAAATCTTTTTAGGACGGTTGGTAGAAAATGATTATACTACACAGAATACACATATAACGTGTACCTTATATAATATTTTAAATAAATATAATAATTATATGTTCACCATAATTATTGTTTTTACCGGCGCCGCCGTGCAGATTGTCAGTTCAGGTCGTAAGGAGACGTAACACATTATTTTTATATAGAGACTGTCTTTAATCTTGGTCTATATCGATGCAGATGGGGCGACGATCTGTACAGGGCGACTAGCAGAAACTGGATGCATGAAATTGAAAATCGGGCTAGGTGGCGCTTCATGGTGGAAGCCTATGTCCAGCAGTGGGCTGCCGCAGGCTGTTGATGTATGTCGATGCAAAAAAGCGAAAACGTAGTAAACTACAAAACGAAAACTTACCACCAAAGCCAAAAAACTTAAGATTTCTGAAAAAATTGTACTTGATCACTCAAAAACAGTCAGACTCAACGCTGTACAAATTTTTATATTGGTCGTAACGCTGTGTAACTCAGACTATGGGACGCAGTATGTTTTTTCTGATCCGACTATCCAATAAAAAATATTATATCTACGTCATTTACAGCGTTTTCGCTATTTCACGTCGATATAGACCGAGATAAAAGACTGCATCCTTATAAAATATTAGCATCTGCGTCATTTAAAGCGTTTTCGCTTTTTCACTTTGATATAGACCGAAATAATACCGCATCCTTATAAAAGTAACGTGGTAAGTCTCCTTACGACATGAAGCGACAATCTGCACATCGTTGCTGGCGAAACTGCACGCGTAAAGCTGTAAATGTTGTTCATGCTCTAAAGAAAATTAAATATAAATTGATATATTCTTAATTGTACAACAAAAACAAAGTTATAGAAATATCGATTGTAATATATTTATATACAAATGGCGGTCTGACACAGAGTTAAAAAGATAATTTGATGTAGATTGGTAATACATTATCGTCAGGATGATAGAAAAATAAATATTGATAAACAAAGTTGGCTATAATCAAAAATATTTAGTATATATAAATATGAGGTAGATATTTAAAAGATAGATAATGATTTGAAAATTAGTGAAATCTAAAAGCATGTTATCAAATATCTCTTTGTGTTTATCAACCCCAAGCCCTTTCGTCTTAAGACAATTTGCTTGGCCTCGTCTAATCCTATTGGAATAGTCTGCAGTCGTGCGGGATGCCACGCAGAGCCTGTAATGCAACTGTCATGTCTGACTGAAACCATTAGAGCTTAACCCTTCTCTGACACGGGCTGTATCGAATTCGATACTAAAATTGCTTTGATTACTTATAACTGATATAGTATTTTTCGGCGACGATGGTTCGAATTCATTTTGGCTTTTAAATAAATTTCGTCTTATATAAACAACAACAAGATGGCGAACAAAGACAGTAAACAACGAACAAAGAATTTAGCAATAAATATTTAAATAGATTTGCTTCAGCATACCAACAATGTCTTAAAAAAATGAAATAACTGCAAAACAATTCTTTAAATACACTTTACCAATTCCAAATAATTTATTTTACAATTATTTTATATAAATCATAGACATATATTATTATGTTAGGGATATAAACAAACAGTTACATTAACTACCAACAGATGGCGCCACAGGCCATAAAATTAAGCATTTTATATTGCATACGACAATTAAATAATAATATTAATTATACTGATCTGAAATACAAATATTTACTGTTTTATTTATCATCTAATTTGTTTTAAATAAATTCAATTTTTTATAAAATATTTAATTTTACAGCTCTATGATTATTTTTTTGGCGATCATATTGACTCTGTTCATATCTGCATCGCGATATTTGTATGGTCTTAAATTATACGCAAAAGCGCCTACTAATAGGCTCGCCATTTCGCCTTGACTAAGCGCAATCCGATGAAATAATTATTAAATAGTAAATTCTGTTAAAATTTACGTGTTATGAAATTACGGGATGATTTCAATGAAAATGAGAATCATTTTCTATTGAAAAATTTGCCCTCGATTAATGTTTAATTTAATACAATGAATACATACAATAATTTTCAACTGTTATTTTATTCTAAATACTTGTCAGGACAACATTATGCTACTACAGACAAATTAAATCCGAAAATGATTATAAGTCTGTATTTAACTGTCTCCCGTTTTGGCCAGACTAGACATGGCTAATTTATCCTAATGCCCTTTACCCTTGTCTGCATTAACCATTAAATAGTGACATGCTTAATTCGCTAAGTGCTGTGGTCAGCTGAACGAGTCTGGGTCCCAGGTGATAGTGAAAAGCCGAGTTAAAGATAATTGTTGTTACTTTGAAACGTAATATCTCCATAGACTTGTTAATGTAGGTAAAAGACATGATGTTAAAAAAATATTAAAATAAATATTGTCGTCTTTTTAGGCTACAAAATCGATTCCAAAATTTATACAAAATAGACTAAAGGAAAAATTAATTTAAAATGTTTTGAAAATTATCTATACATTCAATTTTAAGGCTTGCAGTATTTTAGTGTATCTAGTCAAAGAGATTAACATTTCATCTTGATTCTCACGAGGGCGAGAAGCGACCAATAGAGAGCCGTTTCGCTGCGATGAATGGTAGCGGATGGAGCTCTGTGGTCTATGCCAACCCCTGCGTGGCTATATAAAAAAAAACATAGGCGTGAATATATAAAAAAAATAAATTTCAAAATATTCTTCCTTATTTTTGATTTGGGGCAGACTATAATACAGCGGTTGTGAATTATGATATCTAGGTAAATATATACCCATTGGTATAGACAGATTTATAATTTACAAATCGTTAACTTAAAGCTATTAAACAAAATCGGTCATCAATACAGCCGTAACAAACAACCGTTCGACATTGGCCTCCCTCAAAATTAAGGGTTGCTGCCATAATTCCCACTGTTGGTAATAAAAACTAATATTCGATCGCCCGTCCGCCCAATTTGTTAATCTAATATTGGTTTTTATTCCTCATGTTTCTCTGGTGCTCATCTAGGTATTGATAATGGTAATGACTCCCATAGCCGTTTTGTACGACAACCATGGAAAGAAATAAGGTATGCCCTTTTTTAATGGAATAGGGAGGC
>JASFAT010000081.1:0-29451 GCA_031353405.1 Baronia brevicornis | reverse complement strand
GAGCATAGACTTTCCAATTAAAATTTTTTTCCTTTCCAAATAAAAAAATTAAATTGTAAAAAATACACCAGAGAGAGTTCGAGCATAGACTTTCCTTCTCATTTATGTTTACTTTAATAAAAATATGTCAGACTCGGATCTCTTGTTTACATAAACAAGGTGCGTCGTTGGGCGAATCATCTTGTTTTGCCAAGAATACTAATTTCCTTAATGCTTATTTACATGAGCACTCATGCATTATTTAAAAATTGGTGCGCAGTACCTACATTTACAAATCCATAACGTCTTAATTTCATAACAGATGCGTATTATAGTAAAATCCATACATATTGTTTACTTTAAATTACTATAAACCATAACGAACATCCGTTATACTATCTTGCAGCAGACTGATAGATTATTTGGTATATTTTTTGTTGGAATAGAAAAGAAAACGAGCAAGCGTATCGCCTGATGAAAAGCAATGAATGCCTCCCATAGAAATCCGCGACATCAGAGACATTGCAGAATATGTAACTGGTCTGTGAGAAATGTCTAGGCTTGTCTTTAAAGGTTCTATTGCCGTATTGGTTCAGAAATTTCACTCAAGATAGCTAGTATTAAATAATTTTCGATATTATATAATACTAACTATATTATATAGAACTATATATTATACATAATAGACTTTTTTCGATACAAATTCCCGTATTATATAAACATGCTTCTATAATTATAATATTATAACATGACACCTTATAACATTTTTACATAAAATATTAGCATAACATTTTTTTTATTATAATGACGAAAATAATGCAGGAGATGATGCGTTTTTAGAGCCGAGTCGCTAGTTCAATTCCGACATCGATCTATAGGCAATATATACATATATATATATATACATCATCATGCATTTATTACACAGGAAAATAAGAGGCTTTAAGTGCAAACATTAATTTAACTTTCATAATTATGAATAATTAAATAATCATTATTTTAAAGAAAGATAAAGCTGTTTTATCTACTTTGGCGCGTAAAAATTTCGTAGGACATTCAATGCTACTCAAAGGCTAACCTAATTGCCTTTGAGTAGCATTGAAAGTCATACAGTAGCATTCGTTGTAATTTCTTCTATACTCTTAGATCTCAGTCTACATTGATTGCTATTAAATATAATACGAAATTAAGAACATATTGATATATTTTAATAAAAGTTAATAACAAAGTGAAAGATTTTAAAAATCTAACAAATTTAATTTCTGAAGTGTCTATTTTTCATGGTAATATAATTTATCTCCCAAAGTAATGAATAATATATAATCCATCGCAAATCAATGCATGCAAATGTATTCATGCGTAACCCCCATTTTGATCCACTTTGCGGACATACCCGGATTAGGCTCATATGTAGTTATTTCATTTTCATCATCCGGGGACCTGAAGGCGGTGGCGGTTGAAGTCGCCCCACCGTCTGGTACCAAAAACGTTCCGTATGTCAGATTTGGTAGAACTGTGAATTAGGGGTCTTATTTGTATTATTCTTTATTTTTACTCTAGCTCTTAGATTAGATCTACAGACTAAAATATTTAACTTGGTTAGATCTAAACGTAAGGTCAGGGAGTCTCTTTGCCTAGTCGCTTGTTCGTTAGTTACGGTATTAATACACGGATACGCGACCCTGGCGTCCCCAGAAACTACCGTATCACTCCTTGTCGTCCCTTCCTCTTCGCCTATCTACGGTCTGTCGTACCAAGGATGCGTGTTTAGTGGCGAGCTTAGTCGCAAGGGCGCCGACCATCCCGGGATCGGGCTCTCTTGGGTACTATAGTGCCTTACCATAGCATGCACGGCTCTGGTGGGGCTGACCTTCATCCTCCCTTGCGGCTCGTGGGATTCACTACGACGAATTTTACTAATTTGAACCTAATTTATTAAAAAATGACGGCGACATGGTTCGCCACCCATCACGTCCTGATTCCCACTAGGGCGAGAAGCACCTAACTAAGAAGCGTTTCGCAACGATGAATGCGAGAGGAAGGATGATTGAAAAGATGGAAGAGTGTGGAGGAAGAATTGAGAGTGTGCCGGAATCGTGGCGGATGGCGATCTGTGGTTTCTGCCTACCCCTACGGGAAACAAGCGTAACTATATGTATGTATGTATGTATGTTAATCTAAAGGTAACATACATTCGTATAATGCATTCGAGCTCGATTAACACATTACACTTCTTAGGGGGAGGGTACCTCTAGTAATGTTTCCGAACCGATACGACATTGGACCCTTTTCTTAAATGCCGGCAACGCTTCTATGGGCGGCGTTGATTGCTTTTCATCAGGTGACACACCTGCTCGTTTGACTTCCTATCCCATAAAAAAGGCCTATAGCAAGTAGTGGACTACCGAGTACTGTTCGTTGATTGATTATACTAATGTTTGTTAAAATTGAGAGCAATTATCCCTAATCACATCAGCTGTCCATCAAATAAGACAGATACAAATGTAGTGTTTGATAAAAGAAACAAAGCTATCAATACTTGAACGCAGAATTGAATGTATGGTATATAGTTAATTCAGTTGGAGTAATTCCTCCTAGCTCTAGTGATCCATTAGTATGTATGGCGGGCTACCGTACATTAAGTTGAAACTGGTGCGTGATAACACGCCATAGCGTTCGCTGCCAACAAACAATGATTAGGAAGACACATTTAACCGTTCTGTATTCACACATACACTCTTCGTTCGAAATAAAAGCAATTTGTATAAAGATATTTATATAGATGTAAACATCGCACTATGCCCCACAAAAATAGGTTCCAATCCCATCATCTGTATGGCTGGCCGTGTACCACCGTGCGATTTAGACGCAATTTTCTGACACATTTATACCAATGTGAGAATAAACCTACGACCTTGCTGCATAAGCGGCAACCCCGTCACTCAGCTAATTAGGGAATCAAAACTTTTTATCGCATTTAAATAGTGATTCTTACATAAAACATTCATTCCATTTTGGTACAAGTTTAAAAAGATAAATATTATAAACAATACTAATATTAAACTAGCGAGCCCGCAAAACATTATCCTATATCCTGAAAATAAAAACCTAGAACTCGATTGCAGCGCCACCTAACGAGTCATCAAAATCGGTCCAGCCTCTTAGGAGGAATTAAGTGACAAATGCGTATACAGAAAAATATATAAAGCCGCCACTTGCTTCCAGTTATTCTGTGCAGATCATCGCTAAATTTAAAATAGGGGACACGCGTTTGCGAAGATACGGTGTCCACTCCAGCGCTCTCCGACCAGTATGTATGTAATGGTATAATCAGCCCCTTACCCATTCAATTTACGATTTTCGAGTTACGAAGAGCTATCGCAATTTCGACTCTGCGTCCACACATTTTTTAAATATATTTATCATTCCGTTTTGTAAATTGAAACCAAGTGTAAACAAAATTTATTCGAGAAATAAGATGACGACGGTAATAATTCGATCATTCTAGAAACATTTCCTTTGTCGACGTGTTAATTGTTTGTTTATACATATCATATTTTGTCTCATGTTGTCTCAAGTGATACCATAAATTAACTTTGACAGTATTGGTAATTGATTTTCTTACCTATTACTTACATTAGCGATGCGACAAACATTTATTTCGTTTTCATTTAAGTAAAGGTAAGTTAAGATCTGAGCTGAAGTAAAAGAAATAAATGTGTGTATCGTCTATCTTGGTTCTGATATTAACTCCAAAAGTTAAGCAACGATAACTCAATTGGGAAGGATTGTACTAACGATTTAGGCTCGTAAGTTCGATTTAACCGTTGAATTGATTATTGAATTAAAAACTTAATTAAAATAGTAAACAAGAAATACAGCTATATGGAAACATGGCTAGTCTTCTTTTCTTATTAAAAAAATTATATTAATTTTTGGTAGAAAGATTACTTACGCTATCAAGACAATTTTAATTCAAGGTTAGTAGAACTCCTTTTTATTTCCTTTTATTAAATTTATACGTAATGGCATAGTCAAAGCCAATATTATATAATAAAAAAAAAAATTTCCGGCAACAACACAAAACAGATACATCACAATTTATTTCTTTGTTTATTACACGTACCTACTCAGACAACAGAGGTTAAAAATGGCAGGAAAATAATGAATTTTATAAACAAAGATAATGTACACAATTATTACTTGAGACGACACTAAAATTTCTTACAATAAAATGCACTGAAATCTCACATAATCTGATAAAGCGTATTACCGACTTTATGATGTTAGAATATACGATAGACTTTTATGGTAAGTGATTATTCAATCAAGCGCTTAAGCTTATTTGATATAACTTTTTTAAATAGAAACAAATAATACACTATACTTTATATTTATACATTTGACGTTCCGATTTTTTGTCATTATTAATACACCTGACGATCTAATTGAGTCTATGGCGATTATCTGCGTATATTAGTACAGAAATAACTTATTTATAAATTTAAAAAATAATATGATTGCGTTTAAATTATTTACGGCCCATAAATGTCACTTTACTGGATACGCCTGTCGAAGCGAACACCAGACGCAAAATGAATAAATACCTGTTACCCATAAAAATATTTAAGAACGACATAGATAACATAACGTTAAATATATCATGCCATTCGTTTGTTGTACTTTTCCACAGTGACCGTAGGTAAGCATTGTTGAGATAAAACCTAATTCATTGTTTGAGGAGACAGTCCGTTTGTTCGAGATAGTAGGTACAGTTGAACGGCTGGTTCAAATATTGGACTTGTGTGACGCCAGTATGCCGACTTATGCAATGTTACGACATGTAAAGTAGCTCTATTAGAACAACCAATACTTTAAATAAAAATAAAATACAAGCTGTATCGTCATAGCCTGACGTGCCGGATATTTATAGCCTGACGTACAGGATAGTAAAGCCTGACGTACCGGATAGTTATAGCCTGACGTACCGGATAGTCATAGCCGGATGCGTACAGCTATCGGTAACCCAACTGTCTCACTATCCAAATCACTAACATTTTAAGACAAAATCTATGTACATTTCTTTGAGACTCCTTAAATTTGTAATTAACTTTTTTATCAAACCAACAAACATTCGTAAACTCAATCTTTCTTTAAATAATAAACGAAAATTTTGAATATCAAATTCATGGTATTATTTGTCTCATGGTAATAATAGTCTCGATACGTTACCTTTATAGTGAGCACGCAAAACAGATTCTAAAAGTGTTTAATATTTTTCAAAGCGATCAAAAATTTCAGTTCAGTTCAGATTAAAATTTCAGTGTTTCGGATCAAAATTTCGGAGTCCATTAAGTCGCGAGTTTGATTTCTTTATCGAGATAAATATATGTATGGGTAACAGGTATTTATTCATTTTGCGTCTGGTGTTCGCTTCGACAGGCGTATCCAGTAAAGTGACATTTATGGGCCGTAAATAATTTAAACGCAATCATATTATTTTTTAAATTTATAAATAAGTTATTTCTGTACTAATATACGCAGATAATCGCCATAGACTCAATTAGATCGTCAGGTGTATTAATAATGACAAAAAATCGGAACGTCAAATGTATAAATATAAAGTATAGTGTATTATTTGTTTCTATTTAAAAAAGTTATATCAAATAAGCTTAAGCGCTTGATTGAATAATCACTTACCATAAAAGTCTATCGTATATTCTAACATCATAAAGTCGGTAATACGCTTTATCAGATTATGTGAGATTTCAGTGCATTTTATTGTAAGAAATTTTAGTGTCGTCTCAAGTAATAATTGTGTACATTATCTTTGTTTATAAAATTCATTATTTTCCTGCCATTTTTAACCTCTGTTGTCTGAGTAGGTACGTGTAATAAACAAAGAAATAAATTGTGATGTATCTGTTTTGTGTTGTTGCCGGAAATTTTTTTTTTTATTATATAATATTGGCTTTGACTATGCCATTACGTATTAATTTAATAAAAGGAAATAAAGAGGAGTTCTACTAACCTTGAATTAAAATTGTCTTGATAGCGTAAGTAATCTTTCTACCAAAAATTAATATAATTTTTTTAATAAGAAAAGAAGACTAGCCATGTTTCCATATAGCTGTATTTCTTGTTTACTATTTTAATTAAGTTTTTAATTCAATAATCAATTCAACGGTTAAATCGAACTTACGAGCCTAAATCGTTAGTACAATCCTTCCCAATTGAGTTATCGTTGCTTAACTTTTGGAGTTAATATCAGAACCAAGATAGACGATACACACATTTATTTCTTTTACTTCAGCTCAGATCTTAACTTACCTTTACTTAAATGAAAACGAAATAAATGTTTGTCGCATCGCTAATGTAAGTAATAGGTAAGAAAATCAATTACCAATACTGTCAAAGTTAATTTATGGTATCACTTGAGACAACGTGAGACAAAATATGATATGTATAAACAAACAATTAACACGTCGACAAAGGAAATGTTTCTAGAATGATCGAATTATTACCGTCGTCATCTTATTTCTCGAATAAATTTTGTTTACACTTGGTTTCAATTTACAAAACGGAATGATAAATATATTTAAAAAATGTGTGGACGCAGAGTCGAAATTGCGATAGCTCTTCGTAACTCGAAAATCGTAAATTGAATGGGTAAGGGGCTGATTATACCATTACATACATACTGGTCGGAGAGCGCTGGAGTGGACACCGTATCTTCGCAAACGCGTGTCCCCTATTTTAAATTTAGCGATGATCTGCACAGAATAACTGGAAGCAAGTGGCGGCTTTATATATTTTTCTGTATACGCATTTGTCACTTAATTCCTCCTAAGAGGCTGGACCGATTTTGATGACTCGTTAGGTGGCGCTGCAATCGAGTTCTAGGTTTTTATTTTCAGGATATAGGATAATGTTTTGCGGGCTCGCTAGTTTAATATTAGTATTGTTTATAATATTTATCTTTTTAAACTTGTACCAAAATGGAATGAATGTTTTATGTAAGAATCACTATTTAAATGCGATAAAAAGTTTTGATTCCCTAATTAGCTGAGTGACGGGGTTGCCGCTTATGCAGCAAGGTCGTAGGTTTATTCTCACATTGGTATAAATGTGTCAGAAAATTGCGTCTAAATCGCACGGTGGTACACGGCCAGCCATACAGATGATGGGATTGGAACCTATTTTTGTGGGGCATAGTGCGATGTTTACATCTATATAAATATCTTTATACAAATTGCTTTTATTTCGAACGAAGAGTGTATGTGTGAATACAGAACGGTTAAATGTGTCTTCCTAATCATTGTTTGTTGGCAGCGAACGCTATGGCGTGTTATCACGCACCAGTTTCAACTTAATGTACGGTAGCCCGCCATACATACTAATGGATCACTAGAGCTAGGAGGAATTACTCCAACTGAATTAACTATATACCATACATTCAATTCTGCGTTCAAGTATTGATAGCTTTGTTTCTTTTATCAAACACTACATTTGTATCTGTCTTATTTGATGGACAGCTGATGTGATTAGGGATAATTGCTCTCAATTTTAACAAACATTAGTATAATCAATCAACGAACAGTACTCGGTAGTCCACTACTTGCTATAGGCCTTTTTTATGGGATAGGAAGTCAAACGAGCAGGTGTGTCACCTGATGAAAAGCAATCAACGCCGCCCATAGAAGCGTTGCCGGCATTTAAGAAAAGGGTCCAATGTCGTATCGGTTCGGAAACATTACTAGAGGTACCCTCCCCCTAAGAAGTGTAATGTGTTAATCGAGCTCGAATGCATTATACGAATGTATGTTGACCTTTAGATTAACATACATACATACATACATATAGTTACGCTTGTTTCCCGTAGGGGTAGGCAGAAACCACAGATCGCCATCCGCCACGATTCCGGCACACTCTCAATTCTTCCTCCACACTCTTCCATCTTTTCAATCATCCTTCCTCTCGCATTCATCGTTGCGAAACGCTTCTTAGTTAGGTGCTTCTCGCCCTAGTGGGAATCAGGACGTGATGGGTGGCGAACCATGTCGCCGTCATTTTTTAATAAATTAGGTTCAAATTAGTAAAATTCGTCGTAGTGAATCCCACGAGCCGCAAGGGAGGATGAAGGTCAGCCCCACCAGAGCCGTGCATGCTATGGTAAGGCACTATAGTACCCAAGAGAGCCCGATCCCGGGATGGTCGGCGCCCTTGCGACTAAGCTCGCCACTAAACACGCATCCTTGGTACGACAGACCGTAGATAGGCGAAGAGGAAGGGACGACAAGGAGTGATACGGTAGTTTCTGGGGACGCCAGGGTCGCGTATCCGTGTATTAATACCGTAACTAACGAACAAGCGACTAGGCAAAGAGACTCCCTGACCTTACGTTTAGATCTAACCAAGTTAAATATTTTAGTCTGTAGATCTAATCTAAGAGCTAGAGTAAAAATAAAGAATAATACAAATAAGACCCCTAATTCACAGTTCTACCAAATCTGACATACGGAACGTTTTTGGTACCAGACGGTGGGGCGACTTCAACCGCCACCGCCTTCAGGTCCCCGGATGATGAAAATGAAATAACTACATATGAGCCTAATCCGGGTATGTCCGCAAAGTGGATCAAAATGGGGGTTACGCATGAATACATTTGCATGCATTGATTTGCGATGGATTATATATTATTCATTACTTTGGGAGATAAATTATATTACCATGAAAAATAGACACTTCAGAAATTAAATTTGTTAGATTTTTAAAATCTTTCACTTTGTTATTAACTTTTATTAAAATATATCAATATGTTCTTAATTTCGTATTATATTTAATAGCAATCAATGTAGACTGAGATCTAAGAGTATAGAAGACATTACAATGAATGCTACTGTATGACTTTCAATGCTACTCAAAGCCAATTAGGTTAGCCTTTGAGTAGCATTGAAAGTCCTACGAAATTTTTACGCGCCAAAGTAGATAAAACAGCTTTATCTTTCTTTAAAATAATGATTATTTAATTATTCATAATTATAAAAGTTAAATTAATATTTGCACTTAAAGCCTCTTATTTTCCTGTGTAGTAGATGCATGATGATGTATATATATGTATGGCATTGTTTGTTGCCTATAGATCGATGTCGGAATTGAACTAGCGACTCGGCTCTAAAAACGCATCTCCTGCATTATTTTCGTCATTATAATAAAAAAAATGTTATGCTAATATTTTATCTAAAAATGTTATAAAGTGTCATGTTATACTATTATAATTATAGAAGCATGTTTATATAATACGGGAATTTGTATCGAAAAAAGTCTATTATGTATAATATATAGTTTTATATAATATAGTTAGTATTATATAATATCGAAAATTATTTAATACTAGCTATCTTGAGCGAAATTTCTGAACCAATACGGCAATAGAACCTTCAAAAATAAGCCTAGACATTTCTCACAGACCAGTTACATATTCTGCAATGTCTCTGATGTTGCGGATTTCTATGGGAGGCATTCATTGCTTTTCATCAGGCGATACGCTTGCTCGTTTTCTTTTCTATTCCAACAAAAAATATACCAAATAATCTATCAGTCTGCTGCAAGATAGTATAACGGATGTTCGTTATGGTTTATAGTAATTTAAAGTAAACAATATGTATGGATTTTACTATAATACGCATCTGTTATGAAATTAAGACGTTATGGATTTGTAAATGTAGGTACTGCGCACCAATTTTTAAATAATGCATGAGTGCTCATGTAAATAAGCATTAAGGAAATTAGTATTCTTGGCAAAACAAGATGATTCGCCCAACGACGCACCTGTGTTTATGTAAACAAGAGATCCGAGTCTGACATATTTTTATTAAAGTAAACATAAATGAGAAGGAAAGTCTATGCTCGAACTCTCTCTGGTGTATTTTTTACAATTTAATTTTTTTATTTGGAAAGGAAAAAAATTTTAATTGGAAAGTCTATGCTCGGAATCTCTCTGGTGTATTTTTTACAATTTATATGTATATATACATATGAGTGATTGATGAGGCATTAACACTTGGAATTATATTTACCCACCAATCTGCCTTGATCCACGTTCCAAGTATAAATTACCTATTTAATGTTTCAGACCCCATTCCAGAACTTCATTAATTAATTTCACGGATATCGTTTTACAGATATTCAAATGTTAAAAGAAGAGTCTACTAGTAAGGATTTGCCGAAGGACTCTGTGGTTTCCATGAAGACATAAACTTTTAATTATATCAGCCAAAAATATTTGGATATATTTTAAAAAGAAAAACAATAATAAATAAATAAATAAATGATTTGTATACTTATCCTAGCATACATGTCATGTCCATCATATTTATTACAATTTTATAAATGTGCTTAGCTCGTGTGCATTTATTGTTGTATAAATTGTACACAATGAGAAATGATTAAGATATAGAAATATTACAATCAAAATCAACTCTATTCCATCTCGGACAATCAATATGATATTTTGTTTCATAAAATTTGCATTATCATTTATTAAATAATATCTTTGTTAAATAATGTTGTTTGTTGTTTTTGTATAATACAATCAGATTTTTAAAACTGTATTCATAAACATGCAAAGTTAAATATCTTTTATCTTTTAATACATCATTACGATTAACTTGTAATTATCATCATTTTAGATCTTCTATCTGAAATGCGCAACATCTAGCTCGATTTCCGTATTTACGTATGTAGTTTCTGCCAGTTGTCAGATCATCGCTCCACCCAGCTAGGAATACTTCTGGTCTCTATTCTAGAACTACAAACTACAAAGGGTTTCAGTTCTCCTACAAACGTTACCATCCCATTGCCACTTCAGTGTGCTAACTTAAACGGCTATGAGCTTTGGCTCTCCGGCAGCTTTTTCATTCTATATCATATCCACGAAACGTGCAAAATAAACAATCTCTGTCTTGAAAACAATTTCGTAGTGGAGAACCATGCTGCAGACGAAGACTTTGTCAATAATGGCATATTATTTGCGTGTAGCTTGAATGGGCCGGCTCGCCCGGAGAAGTATCACAATCCCGTAGAAAACCGGCGTCTGAGTCTTAGCTTAGCTACCGCGTTGTGTTCGATGAGCAGTTGAGTTCCGGTGGCCCAACCCGACTCCCCCTCCCCCTCCTATAATGGCACTTTCATTAAAGGCCGGCAACTCTTCTCCACTGTCTATGGCACTGCGTACGTCTATGGATGGCGTTGTTGATTGCTTTCCATGAGCCTGCTCTGCTTGCCTTCCTATCCCTTAAAAAAACTGCAAACAAGCTATCAAACATTATACCGTTGTATTATTGCAAAAAAAAAAACAATTTCAACCACCAAATCGTACTATCGATGAAGCAGTAGGCTATAATTTTTCGTGGAGATACACAATACGAGTACTATAGTATATACAACGTCTAGATAGTTAGAAAATTATAAATATATTTTTATACTAACGAAAATTTAGAATCTTTAAGTTTTTTATTACGGTCTCCTCCTCAACTTTTATTGTGTTATTTTTTTTTATAAAGTCGCTTTATTTTCATGAGATATTTTTATAGTGTGTGTGTGTGTGTGTTAGTTTTAAGCTTATCACCATTTTTGATGAAGTAACTTTAAATTTGTCCGTAATGGAACAGTCACGATCATTGGCGATAAACTAAAAAAAAACCTTAAATTATGAGCGCAAATAACAGCGGGAAGCAACTATTCTTGCATATTATAAATAAATATACCTTGAAAGGATGGGGGCGTCCGAAGAATAATGAGTTTTATTGATGTATGTATTACTTCCTTAATTAATTCGAATGGAAGTTTTAAAATTATACCTCAGTTTTACAGACGAATGCATTAAAATTAAATTATTATGAGAGAGAGAGAAAAATACAGTTCCCAATGTAGCAGTATTGGAATGAAAAGGTGCTAACAATCATCAAAAAGCTGTTACCGAATGTTATTTTAGCTGAGAAGACTATATATTTATATTTTCATGAACATATCAGATAAAAATCATCTATACAGTAATTATTAAGAAACTACTCATTCAGTGGATAAATATCGACTTGATAGTGGTAGACGTTTTTCAATGTCATTTCTATTTTTTGGAAAATCTGCGACAAATTCATTAAATGTAAAAAGTGATTTATTTGTAAAAAAATGGTTTAATCCTATTATAAATATAATGAGTCCAACATAAGTCAAATAATAAAAAAACAATATAAGAAAGAATAAAACACGTATATAAAAAAACGTGTGTTCAGTTTATATGCCGTAGGAGTCAATACTTCAGTATTTTGTCTCATTCTCTCATAGGTTAAATACTAAGTATGTATGTATTTGTCTTTTTCCTTTCTTCCAGCTTCAAAACACAACTGTGTTAAAGAAGTTTTCACTTAAAAAACAATAATTTATTAGATCTAGGAATACCGACACTAAGTTATTATACTAAACATGACTTAATTAAAAGTCGATCCAATGTTCGCCGACCGTAACGGGCAATTAGATTCTCAGAAACATATACGCATGGAATACTGCACACCACAGTAAAACATTACTTAATGATTGTGTAAAAAAAGTATTGTTTGTATGGCTCAAAATATTATAGAAATAAATATATTTTGTTGTAATTAAATACCAAAACCATTGATTACTCTGAAAACTATTACATAGTACGTAGAATAAAGGTTTTTCTGCTGACCTAATTGTCTTTCTCGGTATCTGCTAATCAGCTTTGAACAAGTGTCGTGGTGGGTTAATGTTTAATGTTCAAAAATGTGTCCAATGCTCAGCAGTGGGACACACTGGTTATTAAAAAAACCTATTTAAGTAATTCTTTTCTGACCTCACCGCCATCTCTCTTAGCCTTTATATTTTTTTAGTCTCCCATTATTCAATATCTTTCTAAAGACACGAAATGAATATGTAGTGTTTCTGGTACTGTAGATTCATTGCAGGAGTTGGGCCTCTGGATTCACGCAAGCACTATAGTATACGCGATCATACAGAGAAATGTTACCACTTAAATATTCTGTGAAAGTGTGTATAAAAAAACAAACGAAGTGAGGCACTTCCCCAGTGGAGCCGGCCGTTTTAAGCATAGGTCTACCACAATTATAACAAAAAATGTTTACTGAACAGCCAACCTGATGTTGATGGAACTTAAAACAAGAAAAACTATTAAATGTCGGATTTAATGGTATGGAAGCACCTTGTCCATAATAAAACTGTTGATAAAATCTTTAAAAGAATTTTACAGGAGTCTTAAGAAAGAATAAAGACTTCCCGGTGGCCTACAAATCTAGATAATAATACGAAGTAACCCATTACGCCAAATATGTAACTCTTTAAAATGCCTGCAGTTTTCCTCTATGACTGTACGTAAAACGACATCTATTCATTCTTCCGCAAATTGTATTTCAAAGTGCTAGTTACAATTTCTCACATCACTTTGAAGTTGTATAAATAATTTTGGGTCATAAAGAGTTTATGGCTGTTAGTTCTGGCAATTTGTTAGAGCAGACAGCAGCGTGCAGCGACAAACAGATCAACGCATTTCCTGTGCGAATTACAAATGCATGTTATGATGTTGGCAGTGAGTGTTCTAAATAGTATTACATAGTATTTACAAATATTGTAAAGATGTTGGCAGTGAGTGTTCTAAATAGCATTACATAGTATTTACAAATATTTGTGACAGCGAAATTTAGTCGATGTGTTCCGAGCGTCTTGATATAACGCCGCTGAATGTCGCTGTGTTGTGGGCACTGGGTCCTACATCGCGGTGGTGAGATGATCCTCGATGTCACGTATAATGCACGTTTGACAGGCGTCAGTATGATCCTCAACCTTTTACCCAAAATTTCTTAAATTCTTTAAAACTACGGAGGGCTAGAGCGATATGATAGATTTATTTTATTTTATTGTATTTTATTACAAAAGGTACAGTTACAGATTACTAGACTACAGATTAGATACAACGATGGAACCTTCAAAAACAAGCCTACACTTTCTAAAAGGTCGGCAGTGCTTCTGTACCGCCTATGGCACTGGGAATGTTTATAAGTGGTGTTGATTGCTTTCCATTGGCTGATATGCTTGATCGTTTGCCTTCCTACACCAAAAAACAAATTCCAAAATCCCTAAAAACCTTATTCATGTAGGCAGTTGTTAGTAAGTTCAATGTGTTGGATTTCTCAATGAAACTAAGTTGATCATAGTAGTATATAAGGATTGTTTTATAGTAAGTATATCATACAGTTAATATTTATTCCACTGTTTGGTAAGGAACCTATCTATTTTTAAAAATATAACCTTAATCTACCACGCTTGATCAACGAGGATTGACGCGACAACTAGACTCGAAAAAAAATACCTTTAATCTACACATATGTATGTACATTTTTTTTTCGATGCAGTATTCGAATTTGTGCAAATCGATGCGGTATCTTCCTCACTCAGCCGATTAGATCGTCTTTTTATGTGAGAACTGTGAATGCGCCTAAAAATGTTGTTGATGAGGGCTTAGGAGTCGTGAATAAAATAAAATTTTTAAAAAAAAAATCCAAATTTTTATTTAATGGTACACCCTTAAATAAAAATTTGGATTACATTGTACACCCTTATCGTTAATAGACCTTAAATATATATATATATATATATATATATATATATATATATATATATATATATATATATATATATATATATATATATATTAAATTTAATAATATATGTATATTTTTAAATTCCCTTAAGAAATTGAAAAACGCGTTTTCTAAAATCTGAGTAGGTACTTAACCTGTGTGTAACATTTATAAATGTTCAAATAAGGCGATGCTCTGTATATCACGAAAACTGCATTAAAACTACTGATTCAAAACCGCAAAACGATCATTACGTTTTATTTTATATGTATATGTACGTGTCTTCCTATAAAAAATGCACAAAACGTATAACCACTAAAATGTTAGTTAACTGCATCTATTTATAAAAATATATTCCTTTTCTAATGAAATTGTACATATTATGGAATTATCTTTATAGTGGTAGAGCCACGCTGCAGACGAATACTTTGTCAAGAATGGCATAATATTTGTCTGTAGCATGAATGGGCCCGGGAAAATACCACAATCCCGCAGAAAACCGGCGTCTGAGTGGTAGCTTACCTACCGCGCTTCGTACGGTAAGCGGCCGAGTTGCCTGATATGGAAGGACCAACACCATCCCCCCTCCCCCTACCCCCTACCCCTCCCCCTCCTCCTCCCATGTCAGCTCCCATAATGACATTTTCCTTAAAGGTCGGCAACGCTTCCGCACTGACTATGGCGCTGCGGATTTCTATGGGCGGCGTTGATTGCTTTCCATCAGGGGAAATGCCTGCTCGTTTGCCTTCCTATCCCATAAAAAAAGTATATATAACTAACTATATAACTGATCACATTTTGCTTTTCGATCCTCGAGACAGACTATACTACCTGTAGTAGAATGGTTTAGAATGTTGGTGATTGATGATGACGATTTCATGTCTCAATAATAATTGAACGAACCGGAAGGTGATTGCGGAGAAAGGTAATCGAAATTGTAAGATGGTTAAGATCATGATGTAATGTCGAGCTCTTGTGGATTATATCATTTAGTTACATGTATTACTTAGTGAAAGTTAAACTGATTAAAGTTAGTGAAATAGACATTAATGCAGTTATTAACATTAACACTTTTTTCAATTAGTTGTTGTATTGTTTACGTTACGTCAGATTTTGGATTTAATTTATGTATGTGTTTTAGAAACTTTGTACGAATTCTTTTTAAATTTAATCCTAGAAAGTCATATTAGAGAAAATTAGGACGAGTTAGTATCTTATATGTTTTGCGTTCAGCTTTTAAATATGTATTCTACGCAAGTGAAACGTTCATAGGATTTTTTTTATGGGAAAGGAAGGCAAACGAGCAGTCGTGTCATCTGATGCGAAGCAATCAGCGACGCCCATAGACTTCCGCAGCGCTATAGGCAGTGCGGAAGCGTTGCCAACCTTTAAGGAAACTGTCATTATGGGAGTGAGAATGGGAGGGGGGAGGGTGTTGGGGCTCCGGAACTCGGTACCAATACATGTTGTACATCTCCGTAACAGAAACGGTTAGGAGTATTTTATGAACAAGTTATATGCAAATGTGTTTTATATACCAGAAGATAAAACATACATATGTAATCAGTTTTATAATTTAATTTCTTTATTAGTGTTTGAAAAACAATCCAAAGGGTCTTCTGATGGTAAGTAATCACCGCTCTCCTGCATTACCTACCTCAGAGCAAGGATATGAATAATAAGAGGGGAATAAAGTTTTAAATGACAAGGGAAGAAAAAAATATTGCGAGTAGAAAATGTAAGTAAGGACGTAGGAATTTGTTGTGTCTCCTCGTTTCGGCACTCACCACGGCACGGTTTCGAAATTCGGTAAATAGTAAAAATAATATCACTTATCGACATTTTGTGAGGGTGTGGTACGGTCGAACTATAGCATGATCCTGCTTATGTTAAATTAATATAAAAAATAATTTTCTATAAATTTAGTATATTTGTTTTTTTTAATTTACACTTGCAATGGAAAAGAAGTCATTTGAAGGGCAGACGATATAAGAATTGTGTTAAATAGAGTCTGTAATTGCAGATGTAGAGAGTGGCAATGTGAATCCTGCTTCGGAGGGCGAAGCGCCCGCCTCGAAAGCGTCACAACGACCTCTACTCGGTAAGCGAGATGCATGGAATGCGATTTAAATGAGTGTTCCACATGTGATGTTTGTTGTATGGGGTTTATGATATGAGTATGAAATAGCATGGCACGTACTTCACATAACTGTATCTGCACATCTTTGTTTTTGGACTATCTTTGAATTTCAATTTTGACGTACTTATGCAAACTAAATAAAATTTTATATATAGAACGATTGATGCTGATGAATTACTTTTATTGAAACTATTCCAAGAATTCAACGATTTTGAATAGAATTCCCTTGTCGTGAGCTGAGACTTTTGGCTGAAAAGATTGAGTTTTTGCCTTAGTATGGTGAAAGATGCAGTCTTGAGTCCTGTCCTAGTGGCAAAATTTACAACAATTTTTCATTTTTAAAATTTGTCTATTCTTTGACTTATACTCTGTCTTAATAAAATAATAAAATAGTAATATCTTTGTCGACAAATATAATTCAATTTTGCAAATTCCGGTTTGCATATCAACGTCTAGTTACACTTTAATGTTGCCTTATGTAGTATGATTTTGTAAACTTTTCTTCTCTTCGCTGAAATCATTGACACACAGTTATTTACATAACATAATGGTTTGATTTAAATTATTATACTCATGATTAATTGCTTGTATTTAGCTCAGTGTGCTACCTGCTTAATTTTGTCTTTGCTGTTGGCAAATATGGACGTCATTTAGAGTGGCATATTTAAAATTAATTTATTCATTTGTAATTATCACATTTTCACTGCTGGTCATTTGCACTTTAAACCGTTTTCTAATTTATATTTCTAGCTATAATTAAATAAAGAATATTCGTAGAAGATAGTACTACTGAGATTACAATATGTATCTACCTATCTCTAGGCTCTTTAAAATATGCCTTTTTAAAATATTTTCGTCGTTATATATGTTTTGTAGATATCAAAATCATTTGAGTTGACTTGTTTCCCACGAATCGCCGTGCACGTAAATTTTTAATTTTCACAATTTTTTGGGCAGATACGCAAAAATTTTGGGGGGAAATTGATTTCTTAAACTTACAAAAAACCCAAATCTTTCGTTCTCAAATTTTGTTAAGCTCTTCTTGAGATTTACCTGGATAAACCGACAACTTAATTTTTTCGCACAAATTATTGATAGGAAGGCAAACGAGCAGGCGTGTCACCCGATGGAAAGCAATCAACGCCGCCCATAGATATGCGTAATGCCAAAGGCATTCAAAATGCGTTGCTGGCCTTTAGATTGACTTGTCTAGTAAACAAAAAATCGAATGCCAATCATTAATTTATAACGTAGTTGACGACGTCCATATATATTGTATAGTTAGTAAAAATATATATGAAAGTATGTCATTCACCAATCTTATAGACTTAAATTTATATCTGTGTGAGCATTTGGGTCGTTTGCATTTTCTCTCTCTTTCTCTTTTTCTCTTTGAGTGTATGTGTCTATATCTGAGGGTTATACAAAAGAAGCAATATACATATATTATATTTTTTTAAATTGCAACCTTGATAAATTGAATATGTCAATAAGACAAAATTTATATTTGTACGTTATCTCATAGATATAATATAAACATAATACATCACCAATTGTTATTAACTATTTAGGTGACGGTTATCCATCGAAGCGTTCTTGTCTGCGCAAAATAAAATAACTTTTATATCCCTTTCTTGAGTTTTATACACACTTGTTAGCATTTATTATACTATATAGTTGGTAAATTATTCTTAGTCGGTCTTTGACCTTTATTTTTATAGCCGTGTATAGAATTCACGAAATAGAAACTTACCGTAACGCAATAAAAACCATAATATTTAATTATGTATCATTATAATAGTAGTTTTATACAATGGACCACTCACCCACTTTCTAATAACTAACATAATATTACTTTTGTGAGTGCATTACAATATTAAAATAAAAGATTACTTAATAATTTTATAATTAATGCAATTTTCTTTGATATGATATTACACCGTGACTATTACAGTTATCGATATACATTAAATTTGGCGAAGAAAAAAATCTTGCTAATTCAAATAGACATCATTATCATTCCAATATGAACTGCACCCAAACCAACCTAATTTGGTCGCGTAATATTTAAAGGATTTCTTTGAAGTCCCATGAAACAATATTTTTGTATGAACGCTATAATATTTTAATGTTACTTACTGACATACATATTGTTACAAACGCGAATTCTCGGGTAATTTAAAAGTCACGGTGTATACGTAATAATTAAAGAACTGATATAAAAATACTTTCCTTGGATGCCTAAATCCTTCGTTCTCTTGGTTTATTTCGCCAAGAAGTATTAATAACCGTAATAATAATATTAGTATTTTAGTTCTATAGTGTTTTTTTATATTAATAGTCTACCACTATTAATATAAAAAAACCACTATAGAACTAAAATACTAATATTATTTTAGTTCTATAGCCACACTGTAGACATATACTTTGTCAAGAATGGCATATTATTTGTCTGTAGCATGAATGGGCCGGCTCACACGGAAGTACCACACTCTCCCAGAAAACCGGCGTCTGAGTGGTAGCATAGCTACTGCGCTTCGTCTGGTGGGCGGTCGAGTTCCGGAGGCCCAACCCCCTCACGCTTCCTTCTCCCATAATGACACTTTCCTTATGGCGTTGATTGCTTTCCATCAAGTGACACGCCTGCTCGTTTGCCTTCCTATCCCATAAAAAAATACTATTGTTACTTAAGAGATAATTATGCAAATAATGTACAGATATAATAGTTTTTATGAATATTTATATTTTTTTAAATTTTCAAATGAAGATATATACAGAAGCAATAGCAGAATAACTTAGTTGGCAAGGCTTGGACTTACGATATGACGTCTACATATCTTCGATTGAACTGTTGATGTGGTTAACAAGGATTTAAAAATAATATTTATGATGATTTAAAAAAATAAATAAAATTGTATTTAATAGCGGTAGAGCTATGCTATAGCATCAATGAATCAGACCGGTAAAGTACAACACCGTTTCAAAGTAACGGCATTAAGTGGTAGCATAATTCTATGTCACCACGTTTTGTACGATAATTACTGGATGCCAATCGTTTTAAATTCCTTAACCGTTCGGTTTTCGATTTTTTCCCCTACTATAGTTTACCTAAAGCAAAGGTCGTCAAACGTTTTTGTCTCTTAGAACTTTTGCTATATTTTTGACTGGGTAGACAGGGGTCAGGGGGGATAAAATAGTGCACTATAAAATACTACTAATGCAATATTAATAATATTAGTGTTGCATAGATAACTTTATACACAACACTGTTATGTCTTGTATGGTTCGTTTGTCAGATAAAATCAAATACTAAACCTCTCTGTGATTGTGAGGTTTTCTATTCATGAAAAGCCTAAATTACAGTCATATCTGCTTGGATAAGCAATACCATTATAGATCCAAATTACATGTTATAGACCCCTAATTTTGTTTTTAGTTTACATAGACCTCATGCAGATCTATATCGACCTTCGGGGGTCGATATCAAACATTTTAGGAATCATTGTCCTAAAGTATAGGATATATATTCGAATCATATTGGATTTGAGTTTTTGGAACAGACGGACCGCCAGTGTCCACGAGTAAAGGTAGGATTTTTATCTTCAGGCTCTGAGGTATGGACGATGAAAATATTCGATGAAGAAGAGGATAATTTAGTTTTGTTTAGTATGCATAACGACAAATTACCTTTGAAACGACTCGGAGTTTGGTATTAGGTGTAAAGTCCCCTAATATGGTAATAATAAATACTTACTGTTCCTTCCGTCTTTGTCCTTCGGTTACTAGTTTTTGATAAAATGAAACACGATTTGTACAAATGCGTAATTTGAACAACGTATTTGTGAAATTGAAGTGAATTCCGTCGATAGTATTAAACAAATACAAACTATTAGGATACGTGTCTGTAATATATGAGTTCAAATTACCATAATACGAGTACGTTCTACTAGATGTGACACGCGTCGCTTGTAAAGCTTAATCTGCATTCACATATTGTCCGAGTTGGCGCATGTCAGGCTATAAAACAGTGATAAAATCGACAACAATCCTAGCTTTATTTGTGCGTAAGTAACAGGTTAATTTGTTTGTCTGAGTATTATTATAATTAAGGTTTTGTGTTTATAGTGGTAGTGCAATGCGTAAATAGGCGGGCTTGACGTTAAGTGATTGCCTTGGTCTTTTTTATTGCGTTGCGTACGGTGAGCGCGAGGATCCGCAGCAAGTGAGGCCCATGTCCTGTCATTCACTTACTTCCTCCCGTCCCCAAACTTCCTCTTTAACCTCTTATTTAATCAATTACCATCGAATGAACGAAAGTCATCTGACATCTTTTAGTACGTAAAATAATAAAACGAAAGTGATAAAATTTTCAGTATATTTTTGTACTCTATAAGCTTATGTTATATGCCCAATTGGCTCCTAACCTACGGTTTCATTGTGGCGGGTTCGTCCCCGCATCAGTATAAATATATGTATAGTATACAGATGATTATTCTGACATCATTTAGTACGTAAATTAATAATACGTAAGTGATACATTTTTGTGTATATTTTTGTACTTCATATGCTTATGTATTTGCTTATGTTATTTGCCCAACTGGCTCCTTGGCTGTTGCCTACGGATTCATGGTTGCAGGTCCGTTCCCGCATTAGAATAAATATATGTATGGCATTGAGATGTTTATTATATTAGGCGCGTATTAGAAGCGTGGTGGACTAATGTCTGTTCCTCCAGAAATGGAGAAACCCATACCCAGCAATGGGACGTACATATATTATGTACGTCTCATTGCTGCTGTGCTGTATGTAACAATCATATCAGGAAATGTTTAGATTTTTCTGCAAAATTTAATGCGCAATGCAATAATGTGTAGGTATCGTTTATTATGACAAAATCATAATAAACGGTACTTATACATTGCATTGTGGCATTAAGGCGTATCTTTGGTCCTGTGTTGGAAAATGAGCGATGGCGTATTCTTTACAACCACGAGCTATATAAGCCGTACAATGTCAACGTCATCAAAACCATTAAAATTGGACGCCTTCGTTTGGCTAGGTACGTGGTACGGATGGACGAGGCTAGAGTACCCAAACGCCTACTCGACGGTAAACCAGTAGTAGGTCTTAGAAGCCGCGGAAGGCCTAAGCTCAGATGGCTAGATGGAATCGAGGACGACTTAAGGACAATCGGTGTGAGGGGCTTGAGGGAAAAAGCTAAGCGATGATCCGACTGGAAAAATTTACTGGATCAGGCTAAGGGCCACCCGCGGCTGTAATGCCTTGATGATGATGATAGATTGTATTAATAAAGAATATGAACTTAGAGAAAAATAGGTAATTATCACAGACAGACAGTTGGATTTTATTTATATATAGATTATATGAAAGCGTGAAAGGTTTCATTTGTCACGTGAAAGTTCGCTTGCTCCCTTTCCCCGCTACGAATTAAGTTACCTGCATGCGTTAGCGCGCATTGTATAACACCAATTACATCACAAAACACCGTCGCAAAAAGATGACAGCAGGAACCGCTTTGATACTAAACCAACAACCACATAAACAATAAAGTTTTATCTTTATTAAGTTTTTGAATGCGACCGCGTTCTTGGTCGTCATGCGCAATGATTTTGTGGTAATATAACAATCATTCAGTGGTGTTGAAGGTCGCAAGTTCGATTCTATACTCGATAATATATTTGTACGATCCATATATTTTCGGGCCTTCGGAACTCAACCGCTCACCGCCGGTCGCTGCAAGGCCGGTTTTCTGCGGGAGTGTCGTACTTCCCCGGGCGAGCCGGCTCATTCATGCTACAGACAAATAATATGCCATTCTTGACAAAGTACGCGTGGTTCTACAGTATAAAAAGAACAAGCTATTAGCTTGTTCATTTTACTCTTAAAGTGATGATTTGATTGAACTGGTGAGCAGTTTCGGCAACATAGCATAATTGTTCCCATATACATTTTAGAAAGACGGACATAGTCTGTAAAGTAATATAACTTATGCTTAAGTTGTAACAACGCTGTGTTTCAATAATGTATAATAATAAACCTATTACCAATATAGTATTCTTAAAAATCAAAATCAATCGAAACGAAATAAATAGCAGCTAGATGTAATACTTTTTATTGTTAGTTGTTATTTGCGACTCTGTCCATATTTAAAATTTCTTCTTGTAAAAGTGTATATACTATTTAAAGTCTGTTTTCTAGCTAAAATACCGACTCATTTCATTTCAGTTAAGAACATTGGTATAATGTACATAAGCATATGAACCTTTTTTTTATAGGATAGAAAGGCAAACGAGCAGGCACTTCAGCATAAACTTCCACAGTACCATAGGCAGTGCAGAAGCGTTGCCGACCTTTAAGGAAAATATCATTATGGGAGTGGGAATGGGAGGGGGAGGGGTAGAGGGAAGGGAGAGGGTGTTGAGTCTCTGGAACCTGGTCAAAAGTTGTTTGAAAAGGAAGAAAAGTTTTGACAATCTTTACGAACGTTACGAGCTTATTTATATATATTTATGTGAGCTAAGGATTCCTCCCCAATGCAATTCAACTAACGAAATTGACCGCTGAGGTCACAACCGTGTCCCGCAATAGCAAACGGAAGCCGCGGGACACAAATTCTCCCACGCGTGTTCGGAACAATTCCACTCAATTGCAGAAGATGGAGTTAACTGAATGTATTTACTAACATCCTTATAGGCGGCCGCATTCTGCGGGCACCCACACGTCTAAATTAAAAATTAGATAAAATCACAATTACGTTGATACTTTCTGGATTCAAACAAAGTTCTAATAAAATTTCATTAATAATCAATTATTACCGTCTCCTCCCTCCACTGGATGTGGAAGACCTCGATGATAAATGTAAACAAATCATCGCTATGGGACTTTCCAATAGCTTGTCGAGTGATCTTGTTAAAATGTAAATAATCTATATACATTATAAGGAATTTTTACTGCTAGAGGGTGAAATGTAGAAATTAAGCATTAATAAACATTCAAGGTCAATCTGCTTTGGACAAGTGTGATAGGTTAATGTCCATTCCTTCAGAAATGGAAGATCCTGTGTCTAGCAGTAGAACATTATGGGCTATTAAGAAAACATTAAATTATACGAAAATCAGAGTGTGAAACAATATGCGAAATTTTGAAAAACCTTAAAAATACATAAAGAAATTTCAAATTCAAACGGTGATCTAAAATCACAGATTAAATTCATCCAATAGACTATTTACATTTATATTTATAAATAGCTTAAATTTTGCTAGATTTTTCTTAAATACGTTTAGAGTTGCTCCAAATTCTCAAGTAGATTTCGTTCTGTTGGTTGCTAAACCAATTACCATTAAGAACTAATTTGTGCATAGTACTATGGGTTTTCGATGAGATTGTTTAATTTGTGGATATTATTCATGATCTCTTACATTTTTTAAAGCTATTTATATTTATTTATTTCTTAATTAAATTCATAATAAAAGTTAAATTCCAAAAGAAAATACATGTTAATGCTGGTAGCCTATTGGCTTCAACGGTTTTATCCAATACTGGGCCCGGTATTCAATAATGTGTAATTCGAAATGCATGTTACCCTCGGACAAGTACCGTACACAGTAGAGGAGAGTAAGTTATTTGAAATAAAGAAAGTAATGTTATTGAATGTAAATTATCGTTATATAATAGGAATAATTTCAAATTATAATTCATATTGTTATGTTTATTTGCTAAACAAATATATAATACATAACGATGTGAAATATTTTAAATTTTTGTTTTACACACTTAATGACAAACAACACCAATTAAAAATAGTGCATTAAATTATTCATATCTTTGTGTATATGCTTATCAAATTTTGGTGCGTTACCCGTCTTTTATTATCAATTGATACGTAAAGATATTACTTTAGATAATATCCATATATAGTTATTAAATATTGAAACTAATAATGTAATTATTAAAGGTTATTCTTTAATACGGGTGCTGGAGACCGCGACTTAGTAAAGGTAGTGTTGGATAAAGCGATGATCTACTCAGGATAGCTCGCAGAAACTGGACGCGTGCAGGTTTGGCTGTTTATCGGACTAGTTAAAGCACCCGTGAAAAGCCTGTTTCCAATAGCGGACTGTCGTGGTAATCACCATTACATACGTTTACGTGTAGTAAGATGTGACTTAAATTAAGCACGTAATTGTAATACGAATAAATCGGTCGCTTTTCTGCCTGTGGTACGTTAAAAAAATATTCACTGGCACAGTTTTTTGGCAGCCCTAGAAGAATAAAATTTGATAAACAACAGATCGCGAAACGTGGGCTAATGCCCTCTTTTACGCACGCCACGTAGGTGGATTTCAAATAGCTCCTCAGTGAATATAATCGCATGTAATTAAAGATAATGTAATCGGTTTACGAAACGAACCAAATAAACAGTATGTGTCTATCAAAATGTGCCAATGACATAACCAAGATGGTGTTTCTAGTCGGCTTCACAAACTGTAGAACTTTGTCAATTTGGAAAATCTAAGAAGTTTGCATGCTGTAAATTTCTCATTTCATAATCATATTTATGATTATAATTTTTCGCGAGAAGACTGGTAGCCTATGCATACATATTAGAACTATCAAATAATCTAATGAATAATAGTTTTCTTAGATATAGATATTGAATCTATGTATGGTTTAAAACACTAAACCAATTTAAAACTAAACTTTACATATTTTTTCTTTTCCTGAATAAAAAGGATATTTTGCATAAGACTTATATACTTTTTATGTACTTGCTTATGATTTTTTACTTCATTTTATCGCGAGTAACCGTAGCGCAGTTTCTGTCGAAAAGAAGAAAAGAGTCAGCCTTTATCTCTTATCCATTCTCTTTGATGGTTCCCCATATTTATGATATATGGCGAGTATATGAACAAAATTTACAGGATAGAGTTCTTGCATAGCTCTGCTCTCATCTGTCAATGTTGTGACATAAACATTAGGGCGATTTCGGCGATTCTTTGAATGAGAATTAACCTCAACCCCGACTGAATTTTGGCTTTTATACACAAAATCAAGAAGGTGAACAAAGACAATAAACAACAATCAAAAATCTAAAAATACATTTGCTTCAACATAACCACAATATCTTTTTAACAAACAAATAAAATTGCTGCATAACGATTCTTAAAAAACAGTTCAATATTCAAAATACATGTTTATATGAATTTTACATATTTATAAATAATTTATTTTACACAAATTACAGTTATTTTAATTATTTTATATAAACCAACATTATTCTTACATAATCTGCCAACAGATGACGTCACAATACATATAAAATTAAGTCTTTTCTATTGCATAAAATAATTAAATAATGACATTAATTCTCGGTTAGTACTTACTTATTGAATGTACTTATTGATTACCATAGACACCCGGAAAGTAATTTTATTTTTAGAATCACAATAAAGTTAGTGTCTTCTGTCTCTCTGTCCAATAAATGTTTGGGAAACTCAACTCATTACAATTTTTCCACATTGCCAAGAAATATCATTTTAATAGAAATAGTGAAATCTACATCCAAGATTCAGGTTAAACCAACTAACTATTAGTCATGTATTTCCTCAAATTTATAATTCTAATATGTATTTGGTATTCCGTGTCTTCCCCATGAGTAATATAGTGTTTCTGAAACAGCTTTACTCTGTGCCAAGTGCAATCATAAGCCCAGATCTATACGAAAAAAGGAAAACTTTATAAATATTTTTGCTATAACAATTTGAACTCTATTGTTATAAAAATTAATCTAAAACTAACTTCCATTTGCGCGAAAATATGTTTGCAGAGGTCAAAACTCTCGTGCTTTTATTTTAAAACATACTAAATGTCTTCCAAGAAAACTTGTATGGAGGGCAGTGTGTTGTCACAGATGTTTGTCTCGTATTTTTAACCAGTCTCTGGATCAAATTGCTTTGACAAATGATTACTTGGAAAGTCGTGAAGGACATGATTTTGCTCCTTTGTTTGTTCTATTAAATTAAAAGAATGTTAGTAATTTAACAACATTGCTTTGTCTGGTTTACAATACATGTCTTTTTCCTTCTTTATTTGTTTCCTTATTACTGAGGATCGTAATCACTAGAACCCCTCAAACGGACAAACTGTCTCCATCGGTTCTGGTTTAAAGTAGCCCTGCTGAATTTTGGAAGAGGATGTGGCTTTCTTTACCACCACCACTCTATGGAACCAGCTGCCTTCGGCGACATTTCTGTATCGATACGACATTGAAACCTTCAAAAAACAAGGCTACTCATATCTTAAAAGCCGTCAAGGCAACTGTGATGATGCCTTTGGTGTTACGGCTTTAGTTGCTTTCCATCAGTTGATACGCTTGCTTGATTGCCTCCCTATCCCATAAAGAAGTGTATCATTACTAGGTACAAATTTCCTTTAATCTGCTAGTAAAATATGGATATTTTTATGCGATAACCCAAACGGTGTAGTGTGAGAATGTTGACCTTCTTGGCTAAGAGTGTGATTTGATATTTGTTTGGTTGTAAAGTATTGTTTGGACAATACAGGAAGTGTCAAACATTAATAGCACTGCAGAAACGTTACCGAAGTATGCCTTTGATAAGATGTGGATAGTGGGAGGTAAAGAAGTAGATAATCAATCCTGCAATCACCTCAGGAAATGCGGTAACATAGAAATAATTTGTCACTTAATGCCAATAGTAAGAGTGTAGCACTTTTCGGCATCGGCGGTGAGAATTAGAATGAATTTCGCCCCGAGTTAATTTTGGCTTGTTTACACAGAATCGAAAAGACAAACAAAGACAATTAAAGACGAACTAGAATCTAAAAAATGATTTGCTTCAGCATAGCAACAATATCTTTTTAATAAACAAGTAAAAGTACCGCATAACAAGTCTTAAAATACGGCTCAATATTCAAAATATATATTTATATGAATTTTTAATAATTCTAAATAATTTATTTTACCCAAATTACAATCATTATACACAATTATTTTATATAAACGAACATTATTCCTACTTAATCTGCCAACAGATGGCGTCTCAATATACATATATATAAAATTAGATAGATTTGTCTATTGCATAAAAAAATAAGTAATTTTATAAATTTTTTTACGCTGAAATGCTCGTACTTATCCGGTCGAGCTGAGTAATTCGTACTATTACACTTTAGTACTAGTTATAGTGTTTTCATTTAATGTTATTAAAATAGACAAATATTGATGGGATAGAGAATAAATGAGACAAGTTATATTTACATCACGTTCCATTGTTCGTTAGTTCGCTGGATCCCACGTCGAATCATAATCAAATTCAAATGAGCTCGAGCGTCGGTAATTTGCGATGTATAACAGATAATTGAGATTTCAATCTCGACTAAAATTTTGCTCGGGCGGATGAATCAGTTGGCAATTCTATTATAAATATTATAGTCCTAATTTATTATGATTGTAGGTCTTTGAAACTTACTCAATACGTTACAAGCAATGGCTTTAAACATTATGGTCAAAATCCATACTTTCTCCTATAGCCAAGCTATAATAAAAAGTGCGCAAACTATAACATTTTCACACAAACTCAAACTTACTAAAGAAGAACTAACCAAAGCTGGACTAGCTTTTACTAAAGTTCATTTAAAACACGAGAAAAGTTCCTGTTAAATGTCTAGGAAACGACATACACACCGAGAAAGACGTGCACATACACACACAAACACTAAATAGACTTTTATTACACAACTGATATACTTTTGTTAAAGTTCTTATACGTTTACGTCTGTATGATAATCATGTAATACTTTATTTTGTTATATATACTGTGTAATTATATTACGGCCAAAATATATAAAAATTATTTGTAACCTTACTTATCTTAGTTTACTAACAAAATTGTTGGATTCTTAAATAAATAAATAAAAATAATATGCTGTACAAGAAATGTTAGAGATGAAATTTTAATGGAAGGTATAGCAAACGAGCAAGCCGGTCGTCTGGTGTTACGTGATTACTGTCGTCAATGGATATTTTAAATACTACGAGAACCACAAATGTGTTTGGATGCCTAAGGGTAAGAAGAAAATAATAGGACGGGAAAAGGGCAAAAGAGAGCTTTTCGCCACTGAGACATATTTGAGCTGCACTCTATCCAAAGGTCCCATCACATTTCGTGCATTGCCACGTCAGTAGGCGATGGAAATCCTTTGTACAAGAAGATCCTTTGTCAAATAACATATCTATTAGTCTTTATTTAATTTAAAAAGGAATAACTATGTACCTATAATAAAATTAAATTAAAACAACTTAAGCTATTCTACTAATTATAATTAGTGATAAATTGTAATTTATTAGGTGTACAAATAAGTTTCCGCAGTTTTTTATAAAAAATTAGGAATTTATTGTAAAGGAAAAGTACATTACGTTTTATTCAAAGTATTTTCCATCATTTGCCACTACTTTTCCCCATCTTTCTGGCAACATTCGGATACCCCGTCGAAAAAACTCTTCATCTTTTGACGCTATCCACAAATCTACCCAATTTTTGGTGTCTTCATATGATGTGAAGCGCTGCTCAGACAGACCATGTGCCATCGACCGGAACAGGTGATAATCAGAAGGGG
>JASFAT010003127.1:0-11930 GCA_031353405.1 Baronia brevicornis | reverse complement strand
GAAATGAAAAATTACGCTACTCAGATAAAGTCTAATTGCGTAAAAGGGCTGATTTAAAGTATTCACAATGTTCGTCGTTGTGCAAAGTACTCGTAGTGATGGATATTAAACAAAAAAATCGATGTTTTTTCTCTAATATATCGTATTGTGTCATTGATTTTATATCGATACATAAAAAATACATTGATATTATCATAACATTGATTTAAAATAAATTTTAGAAAGAAAATCGCTAGCTGGACGAAGCGCGGTACTTAAGCTTTCGCCGGTTTTCTAGGGGAGTGCGGTACTTTCCCGGGCGAGCTGGCCCATTCGTGCTACAGACAAATATTATGCCATTCTTGAGAAAGTATTCGTCTGCAACGTGGCTCTACCACTAATGGTGGCGCGCCTTGGGGACGGCCTATGTCCAGCATTAGACTATTGCATGTAATTTGTGGTGTTCAAGAATTAAATATATCATCATGCTTGTCTCCCGTAGGTGTAGGCAGAGACCACAGATCTCCATCTGCTACGATCTTCACTCAAGCCCGCCGGTTAAAGGTACTCTTGACCTGGCTTTTCCTTAAAACTTCGGCAATTTGGTCAAGGTATGTTCCTTGATCTTCTCTCAGTCGTCTTCATCCATCCTCTCTGTATACAGAAACTATTTTTTTACTACGACACCTTTTTTTACTACAGTGCTATGTAGCTTGTGACAAAGTCTGCATATTGTAGACATGTCGCCAATTTTCTGGGAGTTCTTTGCACTACCTTCACCATGTTAACATGGTACCTTTACTACTAATAAGATTACCAGGAACTAGGGGCTGTGTTTAGAAGATATACTTCACGTGTGGGATTTGTTCATAGTGCATTTATAGATGAAGGAGATTTAATCTTTCACTTACCATATACATTTCCTCGTCATCGTTCTCAGGATCCCAGGCGTAGAATCGTTTTACCATGCCGTCGTAGAAGTCCATGCGAGATTTGTTTAGCTCCGCGCTGTACCTGAAATACATAATATAAATGCGATTTTCATCTTGTTTCGATGTCGTCTATACAATAATATAATATATCTATTGACCACTTTATAGAAATGTTTGATATTTTCAATATCAAAATACATCATTAAAGCGATCGCTCCGTGATATCTTTTGCAGCCGATAGATCACAAAATTATTGTTAGCCTTGTTTTTTTTTATAATAACCCTATTGTTAAAATGTAGCCATACTGTGCGCAAAATTAAAGAGTTATTGTCCGGGCGTTGTTAACTTTATATTATATTAGCCTTTGCCCGCGGCTTCGCTCCCGTGGAATTTGGTCTGCCACATTAAGTTTCGTGACAGATCATTTTAAATAAATAAATATATATATATATATATATATATATATATATATATATATATATATATATATATATATATATATATATATATATATATATATATTTACTTAACTTTTTTACTATTTTAGTCATAGTGGCTTCCACATAAAAGCTAGATATTAGATGTTGTGGACTTTTATTCAGTACTATTCAAGATAAACAATCCTACGGTACATTATCTTTGTGTAACTCCAATGGTTTAGGCAGCGTACGCCAAGATAGTTGTCATAGGCCAGATTTTTTTCCGACTTAATTGACATGTATCGTTATATAAACGTTATATTACTTAATTGACATGTATCGTAAAATTACATAAAATCATTATAAATTGTAGCCTATATGTTATTCCGATATTATATTATATTATAGCCTATATTACTGTAAAGTTTCATTTATAGCCGTCCAGTAGTTTTTTCATGAAAGTGTAACATACATACATACTCACAAACTTTCGCATTTATAATATTAATAGGAAAAGCATAGAATAGGATAGGATAGGATTAGTAGGATAGTATTCTTTAAGACTATAACTGGTTTTTGTGCCTAATAAATAAATAAATAATCTTTATATTTAAATAAATTACTAGGCGAAAGCCACTATATAGACGATAGGCACAGAGCTATGTTAACAAATTATGTAAAATGTTCTTTTTCTCGTATAAAAAGCAATAAATAGATAAAGATCAAGTTAAAAAACAATCTTTATTTTACTACTTATTATTTTTTTAAATTATCCAAGATAATAATACCTCACTATCTATTAATATTGTGTTCGTCTAATAGGGGTTATATTTTAATATGTTGTAAGAATTAATGAGATAAATGTAATTATTGTAATTCTTGTCCATAAATAAATAAATAAAAAAAATATAGGTGCATCAACTTTGAACTGAAAAGCTCGAACATATTACAAAACTAAAGAAGAATGAAGAAAGAAAGAGGTTATTGATTCCTTTATTTTTAAAGAACCTCTTTAAAACCGCAGTAGCATGCGGTTCATAACCACGGTTCTACGTGACATACATTGTCCATACGTTTTGTAATTGTATGGAACAATAATTTTGTGTATATATTATACACACAAAATTATTGTTCCATATATATATATACATATATATATATATATATATATATATATATATATATATATATATATATATATATATATATATATATATATATATATATATATATAGTATATTATATATTTGTTTATTAATATTTTTTTCTTTCTTTTCTATTATCATAACCATAATGTATCACTAACCTACATCAAATTATCTTTTTAACACTGTTCATCCTAAGGTTGTCTGAAAGAAATCGCTATTAGCGATCAGTTCGCCATTTGCATATAAACATTACTATCAATAATTGTATAATTTTGTTTTTGGTGAACAATAAAGAATATATCTATCTATCTAAAAAGGATTTTTTAGATGGATAGATTCGTTAGAAACTTTTTGATATGCATAAGTAATAAGTAATCAGTCAAGACGACCGATTGGCTCAGTGGCGGGGCCCTCCGCCCGCGGAGTCAATGGTCGCGGGTTCGATTCCCGCATCGGAATAAATATTTATATGGATTTTTAAATGTTTATTCCGAGTCTGGTAACCCCCCCAATCCACATTTTCCTTTCCTGCCCCTTCCTTTCTTCTCCTTTCCCTTCCTCTCCGCCAATCCACGGTCTGCCGTGCCAATGGATGCGTGGCTAGGGGCGAGCCTAGTCGTAAGCGTGCCGATCGTCTCGGGGTCGGGCTCCCCCGGGGACTATGGTGCCTTACCTCAACATGCAGGGCTCTGCTGGGGCTCACCTCCATCCTCCCTTGCGGCTCGTGGGATTCACTAAAGACGAATTTAATATACCTAATTTGTTGAAAATGACGGCGACGTGGTTCGCCACCCGTCACGTCCTGATTCTCACGAGGGCGAAAAGCGACCAATGACGAGCCGTTTCGCTGCGATGAATGGCAGCGGATGGAGTTTTGTGGTCTCTGCCAACCCCTGCGGGGCTAGGCGTGAATATATAAAAAAAAAAAAGTAATCAGTGAGTTTTTACCACACGTCCATGGGTTGAACAACTCCCGACTTCAAATCCAGCATCTCCGCTTTCAAATAGTATTCCGTCGGCCATATCAGACTTTCTCCCGGCTCATCACCTTCTGTTGGAAATAGTTGGTACGTTTATTTTAATGCAAGTGTAGATTAAAATTTAGGGTGATTGATTTTACAGTGTGTAAAACATTAAGTTTAAATGCGATGTAGATTAATATACTGGGGGATTGTATAGACGAACCATAACTACATTATTAATTGTTACTAGTTGCAAGGGCCCTGTGTTCGATAAAGCTGTAAAAGCCAACAGGCTACCAGCATTAACATCTTCGAATCAGCCTACTTATAAGCAAGGATTATTCGACTTATAACCAAATATTAATATGGTTGAATATTCTTTGTTTAATTGGGTACGTGAAGCGGAAAATCAGGCCAGGTGGCGCATTTTCGGGGAGGCATATGTCTCGCAGTGGCGTAACGAGCTTAATTCGCGCCCGGGGCACATTACCTCTTAAGCCCCCCCCCCCCGCTATTCGAAAACCATATAATATGATATACTAACAAATTAATAAATAAATATAAATAATTCGTTTTAAAATAACAAGCGTAAGCTACATTGCGTTTAAGAAATAAAAATAGTGTTCTGATAGAAAGAATGTTTGTACTTTGTACACCCCAAATATTTATTATAACATATTATTTTATCAGACAAATCAAGAAAGGAGATAATTTATGTAGCCACACAGCGTAGATGCCATAAGGAAGTGCTGAGAAACACAGGTCGATTCAGCCATTCCAGTAGAACTAATAGATTTCCTTTTTATTTACGAATTAACATTTATTATATTACACTGGCACTAAATTATAAATAGATTTCCAGAAATCAATTGTAATAAAAATAAAAATTATCCAGCAACTTTTTGTTTTGTGGACCATTTGGCGCCCCTTTGTGAGTAGCGCAGGGCATGATGTGCCCAATTGCTCCCCTCCCCCCTCGCTACGCCACTGATGTCCAGCAGTAGTCTGCTGTAGGCTGATGATGATGATGCCTTGTTTGAAAGTAGTTAAAATTGAAAACCTACTTCTGACACCTTCATATATGTAGGTTACAGGTAATATTACTGAGTCAGGGTGTTCCATAACTTCTCTTTGAATGAGCATGATGGGTTAATGTCTATTCCTGTAAAAGTAAAGAAGTCTCCGTGCACAGTAATAGTAGATATCGTTGGCTTTATTATCAAAAAACAACACTCTTTTCTCACTTCTCACTTGTCACGTTTATCTTACAAATAATCTTGAAGCGTTTTCAATGGTATACTTTGTATTTACCTTTAAAAATATATCTTTATGTACCTAAATTAAGAATGGTATTATAAAAAATTCTCAAATTATGAAAGACAATCAATTTTTGACGACCAATTGGCTCAGTGGCGGGGCACTCCGCCCGCGGAGTCAATGGTTGCGAGTTCGATCTCTGCATTGGAATAAATATATGTATGGATTACAAATATTTATTCCGAGTCTGGTAACCCCGCCGATCTGCATAGTCAAGCGTGATGGGTTAACGTCCGTTCCTCCAGAAATGGAGAGGCCCGTGCTCATCAGTGGGACATATACAGGCTACGTAATAAAAAATCAATTTTTTGTTGTTTCTGTAAAATTTTCTCATATGGACTTACTTTAGCGGACAATATATGGACTGGATAAAGAAAAAATACATTCAAATTCAGAAATATTCAAATTTGTCCGGTTGTAGAATAAGATTTCCAACCTTAACAACTACTTTCAAACAAGGAATATTCAACCTATAATCAGATATAAATAAAGTCAAATATTCCTTGTTTGAAAATAGTTGTTAAGGTTGGTAACCTAATTTTACTACCGCACACCCGTTGTAATTTAAAAAGATGTAAAAATTATAAATATTTAAAAAATAATAAGTTGACCAATTTTTTTATTCTCCTACATATACTTGTAAGAAATACTAATTTTTTTGTAAATAAACATTTTATTAAAATAACTTAAGAATACTTACCAATAACATAACTAGACGCAAGATCACTGAATAATACTAAAACTACAAGTTGAAAGAGCGGACCCATGGTGAGGTCTTGGGGATTATCCGACTGTGAATGTAAGCTGCAAAACCATAATTAACAATTTATAGCGTTCATTATCGCAATATGATTGGGCTAGAATATAATTAATAGTTTATTTTTGAAGTGATTATTCACATGTTGCTCTGTTTGCTGTCTGGTTCTTGTGGCGTATTTTTGCACTGTTCAAAAATTTACACAAATTTTCGAAGTTTTTAAAATTTTAAAAAAGGCCAGATCAAGAGTATACTTAACCGGCGGGCTTGCATGAGGAGAGTGATGAGTGAGGAGTAATCAAGGAAAGTATGCCGAGATCGTAGCAGATGGAGATACTAGTAGTGGTAGCGCTACGCTGTAGACGAATACTTTGTCAAGAATGGCATATTATATATTTGTAGCATGAATGGGCCGGCTCGCCCGGGGAATTACCACACTCCCGCAGAAAACCTGCGTCTGAGTGGTAGCTTAGCTACTGCGCTCCGTCCGGTGATTGGCTGAGTTCCGGACGCAAAGGAATGTTGTGTAGCTTGATTACCTTTCTTTTACATTAAATATGATAAATTTAATGTGTCATTTATAACAATGAGACAAGTACTCTTGTATTTTTTGAATTGATTTAATGAAAAACTAATTAAATAAAATCTTTTATTTCTTTGGGATAGGAGGACAAACGAGCAAGCATGTTGCCTGATGGACAGCAATGAGGGGGGGGGGTTGTTATTTAGAGAAATATTTAATCTCGTCTTATTCGCACAATTTCACTATCGGGCTACGCCAAAAAAATAGATTCCATCCCCATCTCCTGGATGGCTGACCTTCCGCCACCTGTTTACTGCCGCGTGCTGTACAAATGTGGAACGAATTATTATCTGCGGTATTCCCACGTAATAACGACATGGAGGCATTCAAAAGAAGAGCATACGTGCTCAAAAAAGACCGGCAACACATTTGAAACTGAGTTGTGGATGTGATCGCTTACTCCCAGATGATCTACGTTAGTTTTCCTGCTCTGCTGTTAAAAAAAATACGCCTGACACTCCTCCACGCAAGGTTACAGCAACACCCCTCATTTATTCCATAGGAGGTCAATGTCCAACACTGGACTGCTGTGGCTATCCCAAAATATAACATTCTAATTAAAGTGGATGTAAGTGAATAAGGCACATAAAAAATCGATTGATGAGATAAATTAATTAAAGTTTGTATGGATTATAATCAATCTTTCCAACACTAATGATCATTATCAAATTATTTTTACTAAATATAGCACGATTAAAATAATTAACGCCATTGGGATACTTGTCAAAATTTAAAAGTGTAATTGGTTTTTATAAATATCTTACTCTTGTTGTTTTAGGTTATAATTTTAAACACTTTATGTGTCCAACCTTGTTCTTTGTTCGTATGATTGGTTTTTAAAAATATCTTACTCTTGTAGTTTTAGGTTATAATTTTAAACACTTTATGTGTCCAACCTTGTTCTTTGTTAGTATAATTGGTTTTTAAAAGTATCTTATTCTTGTTGTTTTAGGTTATAATTTTAAACACTTTATGTGTCCAACCTTGTTCTTTGTTCGTATGATTGGTTTTTAAAAATATCTTACTCTTGTAGTTTTAGGTTATAATTTTAAACACTTTATGTGTCCAACCTTGTTCTTTGTTAGTATAATTGGTTTTTAAAAGTATCTTATTCTTGTTGTTTTAGGTTATAATTTTAAACACTTTATGTGTCCAACCTTGTTCTTTGTTAGTATGATTGGTTTTTAAAAGTATCTTATTCTTGTTGTTTTAGGTTATAATTTTAAACACTTTGTGTTCAATCTTGTTCTTTGTTTGTATGATTGGTTTTTAAAAATATCTTCCTCTTGTAGTTTTAGGTTATAATTTTAAACACTTTGTGTCCAACCTTGTTCTTTGTTAGTATAATTGGTTTTTAAAAGTATCTTATTCTTGTTGTTTTAGGTTATAATTTTAAACACTTTATGTGTCCAACCTTGTTCTTTGTTATTATGTTTGGTTTTTTCAAAATATCTTTTTCTTGTAGTTTTAGGTTACAATTTTAAACACTTTATGTGTCCAACCTGTTCTTTGTTAGTATAATTGGTTTTTAAAAGTATCTTATTCTTGTTGTTTTAGGTTATAATTTTAAACACTTTATGTGTTCAACCTTGTTCTTTGTTATTATAATTAGTTTTTTCAAAATATCTTACTCTTGTAGTTTTAGGTTATAATTTTAAACACTTTATGTGTTCAATCTTGTTCTTTGTTAGTATGATTGGTTTTTAAAAATATCTTACTCTTGTTGTTTTAGGTTATAATTTTAAACACTTTATGTGTCCAACCTTGTTCTTTGTTCGCATGATTGGTTTTTAAAAATATCTTGCTCTTGTAGTTTTAGGTTATAATTTTAAACACTTTATGTGTCCAACCTTGTTCTTTGTTAGTATAATTGGTTTTTAAAAGTATCTTATTCTTGTTGTTTTAGGTTATAATTTTAAACACTTCATGTGTACAAACTTGTTCTTTGTTATTATGATTGGTTTTTTAAAATATCTTACTCTAGTTGTTTTAGGTTATAATTTTAAACACTTGATGTGTCCAACCTTGTTCTTTGTTCGTATGATTGGTTTTTAAAAATATCTTGCTCTTGTAGTTTTAGGTTATAATTTTAAACACTTTGTGTCCAACCTTGTTCTTTGTTAGTATAATTGGTTTTTAAAAGTATCTTATTCTTGTTGTTTTAGGTTATAATTTTAAACACTTTATGTGTCCAACCTTGTTCTTTGTTAGTATGATTGGTTTTTAAAAATATCTTACTCTTGTAGTTTTAGGTTATAATTTTAAACACTTTATGTGTCCAACCTTGTTCTTTGTTAGTATAATTGGTTTTTAAAAGTATCTTATTCTTGTAGTTTTAGGTTATAATTTTAAACACTTTGTGTTCAATCTTGTTCTTTGTTAGTATGATTGGTTTTTAAAAGTATCTTATTCTTGTTGTTTTAGGTTATAATTTTAAACACTTTATGTGTCTAACCTTGTACTTTGTTAGTATGATTGGTTTTTAAAAGTATCTTATTCTTGTTGTTTTAGGTTATAATTTTAAACACTTCATGTGTACAAACTTGTTCTTTGTTATTATGATTGGTTTTTTAAAATATCTTACTCTAGTTGTTTTAGGTTATAATTTTAAACACTTTATGTGTCCAACCTTGTTCTTTGTTAGTATGATTGGTTTTTAAAAGTACCTCATTCTTGTTGTTTTAGGTTATAATTGTAAACAATTTCTGCGTTCATTCCTGTTCTTTGTTAATACCTATTAGATATAACTATTATGCCAGTGTCAAATCAAAAAACAAAAAAAAAACATCTTGAAAGGTACTTGTAATAAGATTATAAGATTACGTCTTGATAAACTGGTGGCCATTTTGTGTACTCGTCTTAATAGTCACGACACTTGCATTTATTTATCATTACTTCAACTTAATCAATTTATAGAAAATTGCTGGACAAAGCTGCCTTTCAAAGTGCGTGGCACTTAATCCGAACTTAGGCTTCAACCCTCCACTTTACCAGCTGTCCTACCCAAATGATCGCTTGATCTAGCCAGAGGGTGTCTCACACTGCGTTTGCCGAGACACGGTCTGCAGATATATTGTTTATTTAACACAAAATCCACAGCATTTCATATGTTACATTACGTACGTGTACGTGTGTAGTGCTTGAGCGTGCATTTTTGTGAGAGACAAGACAGTATATTTAAGAATAACAATAATGTAGCGTCATATATATTTTATTAAATCACTGATGAAATGTGTTGTTAGTTTTGGGTGTCGGCCATCTTTAAACGCGTTTGGTATATTAAAATTTAATTTCTTTATTTTCAATGTTTGAAATTACATTTCATTTGTTAAACGTCAGTCAGACGACCGATTGGCTCAGTGGCGCGGCCCTCCGCCCACGGTGTCAATGGTTGCGGGTTCGAATTCCGCATCTCAATATATATATATATATATATATATATATATATATATATATATATATATATATATATATATATATATATATATATATATATATATATATATATATATATATATATATATATATATATATATATATATATGGATTTATAAATATTTATTCCGACTCTGGTAACCCCCCCAATCCGCATTTCCTTTCCTGCCCATTCCTTTCTTCTCTATCCTTTCCCTTCCTCTCCGCCAATCCACGGTCTGCCGTGCCAATGGATGCGTGGCTAGGGGCGAGCCTACTCGAAAGCGTGCCGACCGGCCCGGGATCGGGCTCCCCCGGGTACTATGGTGCATGCAGCATGCTGGGGCTGAACTCCATCCTCCGTTGCGGCTGGTGGGATTCACTAAGACGAATTTAATATACCTAATTTGTTGAAAAATAACGGCGACATGTCCTGATTCTCACGAGGACGAAAAGCGACTAATGCAGAGCCGTTTCGCTGCAATGAATAGTAGCGGATGGAGGTCTGTGGTCTCTGCCAATCCCTACGGGGGAAAGGCGTGAATATATATATAAAAAAACGTCAGTCAGTCAACAGTCCAAGCTCTTACCACAATTTACTAATGAGGTTCCTCTAGATGGAGAAGAAACGGCGAAAGAAACTACGCCTAACGAAGACTGACAGCCAATTGAGCATAATTCTCCTCGTCTTTAGCCAGACGTTACTTATATAGAGAACTCACTGCCCCGATCCACTTCCTTGATATTAAGTAGCCAAGACTTCCTTCTCTGACCAACCGGGCTTTTAGTTATTTTTTTATAGAATAGGAATGCAAATGGGCAAGCGTGTTGCCTGATTGAAAGTAATCAAAATTTCACATAGACATTTTGAACAGCAGGGGCGAAGTAGAACACCGTCGATCTTCAAAATATGTTGAAGGCTTGTTTAAAGGCTTTAATTATATCATTGGCTCGAAAATAATGCTATTTTATTACTTTTTGAAGTGAAAACATTTTTATTACCGTTGTGTTTTAAAACTTGATCAAACGTAAAAGAGACAAGTTTTCTCTAGTGGTAGAGCCACGCTGCAGACGAATACTTTTTCAAGAATGGCATATTATTTGTCTGTAGCATGAATGGGCCGGCTCGCCCGGGGAAGTGCCACACTCCCGCAGAAAACACACTCCCGCGTCTGAGTGGTAGCTTGTCTACCGCGTACGGTGAGCGTGTAACGGAAGATTACATGTTTTTAATTATGTAACTTTACAATAGTAAGTTTAAGTTAAAAATATTAGTATTAGTACACTATTCCTTATTCAAATTTAATTTGCTTGTCATACGTTAAGTGTTCAAAGCAACGCGGTGACAGATTGAAGGAATTGGTAAACTCAAGTAGGTGTAGGTGCGGCGCTCGCGCCTTCGTGCTATTTCGGCCTTATTCGTGTACCGCTCGGGTTTTTTTATGGAAGTTACTGACGGGTGCCGAGGATCGACACCACCTTAGTGAGGGTTCGTCCGTTATGGAAATATCAACGGGAACCGTCACGTCTCTTAAGAGCGCCCTTGCTCAGTATTTATTTTAAAAACAAGTGCAGGAATCAAACCCCGTTTTAGGGTAAGTTTTGAATACCACATGTGTATTTAAAATTTTATTTTGTAATTCCGTTCTGGTTTTTATCCACCACGACAATCTCGACATAACGTTTTCCACGAGTCGTCGCTGGTTAACCAGAACGGAAGTTGATAGGCCAAGTTGTAATCGATGGGTATCTATCACTTCCAGGGTTTCACCTGCATATTTTACCTGCGGGGTTCTACCTGCCAGATTTTTACCTGCCAGCTTTTACCTGCGGGGTTGATTCCACCTGCGGTGCTGATTCTACTGCAGTGCACAATGTAACCTGCGATCCAGGGTGCCACCTGCCCTCCGCTAGTATGTTACCTGCGGTGCTAATGTAACGGCAGGGTTCTACCTGCGGTTTATTTCTTTGAGCGCAAGCTAACTCAGGGGAGTGTTAGTCCGCTTACGTGGCAAAATCAGATCGGCCGTTTACCCACGACCTACAAATTTGTGTCTCACCTACTTGATTCTTTTTATTTTTTATGTAATAAACATTTCTTTATAGTGATAACACTCTGGTTTTATTTGCAAAATCCAGGTAGTGTTGCAAGCGGTCTAAATCCCGTAGGCCTAACATCCTCCCCTTCCCACTCCCACTCCCACTCCCATAATTTCACTTTCCTTTAAGGTCGGCAACGCTTCCGCACTGCCTATGGCATTACGGATGTCTATGGACGGCGTTGGTTGCTCTCCATCAGGTGACACGCCTGCTCGTTTGCCTTCCTATGCCATAAAAAAAGAAGCATTGGCTCGAAAATAACACTATTTTATTACTTTTTGAAATGAAAACATTTTTATAACCGTTGTGATATAAAAC
>JASFAT010003095.1:0-11765 GCA_031353405.1 Baronia brevicornis | reverse complement strand
ATTGACTCCGTGGCCGGAGGGCCCCGTCACTGAGCCAATCGGTTGTCTAACTAGCCTCGGAATAAATATTTGTAGGCCGTAAATATTATATATTTATTCCGATAAGGGAATCTACTCCCATGTCATAAAAAAATGTGTAAGTTATATGTATATACAGTATTTTTTTCTCGTAAAAAAATAAAGCACATTAATAACATAAAGCACATTTAAATTTAAAAACATTTTAAACGAAATGTTTCTTAAATTTAAAATCTTCCGTAAGAATATAAATGACATGATGACACTTCATCGTTGCATTCGACAGCTCGGACATACATATGTTGAAAAGTAAAACGTTTTTTTTATTTCACCTGAAGGTTAACTAGAAGAGGATTCTTGTTGGCAATAAGTTCACCTTATGTACATACATTTTGTGCGTTTATAAGTATTTATTATAGAACGAAAATTAGCTTAATTTTTTTTGCGATAAGAAGGCAAACGAGCAGGCATGTCACTCTACAGAAAGCAATAAACGCCGCTCATATATGTCTGCAAAATCATAGGTATTACAGATGCTTTGTCGGCCTTTGAAATATGCAGGCTTTGGAATAGGCAGGCTCGTTTTTTAAAGACTCCAATGTCGTATCTGTTTGGCAAAATCGCCGAAGGTAGCCAGATTGGTGGTGCGTAGAATGAAATTAAATTATTCATATTGAAATTCAACAGATACGTGCCCGAAGGAAACATGACTGCCTGTGGAACCGATTATTTGGACAAAAGCTTGAACAGTCGCAGCTACATCCTTCTCTACTCAGTCTTCGTATACTTGCTGCCTCTGTTCCTCATCATATATTCTTATTTCTTCATTGTGCAGGTAAATTTGAAGGATCAATTATGATTCTATATTTTTTCTTTTCATTTTTTTTGATGGCAATTAGTTACAATTGTTATGTTAGTACCAAGAAAAATACGGTACCATCAAATCTCTTGAAATATAACTAATCAATTTATCACGTTATGTCTTGATAAAATGGTGGATATTGTACCAAAACCTTCTAAAGAGTCTTTCAGTCAACTTGAAAAGTAACGCAACACGCATTTATTTCATATCACTTTTTCTTTCATATCTTTTTATTCATATCCGCTTAATCGAACTATATTGTAAATACACCACCATAATTAAACAATATAACTGCTAATAATATAAGATTATGAAAATGAAATAAAAACACAACGTCACTGATGTAACTTGGCGGGAACAGTGCTCCTATAATTTTGTTTTTTTATATATTTTTTTAATTTTACAGGCAGTAGCCGCTCACGAAAAAGCCATGAGGGAGCAAGCGAAGAAAATGAATGTCGCTTCTCTACGATCTTCTGACGCGGCTAACACCAGCGCTGAGTGTAAACTGGCTAAGGTATAGTTTAAAATATAAATAACTATTTTCATATGTTACTGTCACATGAATTTAATGATTTTAAAGCCCCCCTTGTCTTCTTACATTTGAAGTAGTTTTAGCGTGAAGTTTAGGGGAAAATGCACTGTACTGAGTGGCCTTTTACCCAGATGGTAGGGATGGAACTTTTTTTTGTTTAAGTTACAATATAATTATATAATTAGTAGTATTTATTCTGAGTGTGGGTGGATGTCCTATATTTAAAACAAATCCTACCCTGAACTAAGTGAGACCTTCTGTCACTAATTATAAAGTTTGTTTTTATATTACTTGTTTTCTATTTTTAATGGTATGGGAAGCCAAACGAGCAGGCGTGTCACCTGATGGAAAGCAATCAACGCCGCCCATAGACATCCTCAGTGTCTTAGGCAGTGCAGAAGCGTTGCCGGTCTTTAAGGAAAGTGTCAATATGGCAGTGAGAAAGTTGGGACGTTGGGACTCTGGGATTCAAACACTCACGGGACGAAGCGCGGTAGCTAAGCTACCACTCCGACACTGGTTTTCTGCGGAAGTATGGTATTTCCCCGGGCGAGCCGACCTATACATGCTACAGATAAATAATATGCCATCATTGACAAAGTATTCATCTGCAGCGTGGCTTTGTATTTCAGGTGGCGCTGATGACAATTTCTTTGTGGTTCATAGCGTGGACACCATATTTGATCATCAACTGCAACGGAGTATTCGAGACCGCACCTATCAGTCCTCTGGAAACTATTTGGGGATCCGTTTTCGCTAAAGCTAATGCAGTTTACAACCCAATTGTGTACGGCATAAGGTACATATTGTTTACACGGAGAATTAAACTAACAAGTCAATCGCCTACGATTATAGTGCGAACGTGTCGCTTGACGGAGATTAATCAACGCCACCCATAGACATTTGCAATACTAGAAACATTGCAGAAGGGTTGCCGGCCTATAAATAAATATTGTTGCTAGGGTTTTTTTTAAATTTCAATCTTGCATTAGTTAGGAAATACCGCTGCAGATAGCTTGTTTCATAAAGTAGTGTTAGTAAAAGAGTTTTGGGAAAAATATATCGTAATAGATTGCCACTTATTCAAGTGGTAAGGATGAAATGTATTGTATAGGGTAGGAAAACTTAAAGGTTTTAAGTAAAACACGAAGATCGAACTATGTGGCATAACTTGAGGGAGGCCTTTACTCAGCAGTGGACTGCTTATTTTGGGAAACTACCTTCTCTGTGCTCTGTATCTTCCATTTAAAACGAGAAGAGTTTAACTATTTGTTTATCTTTATTTATTTAAAAATCCACAGCACATCTGATTTCTAAAACTAACGGAAATTAGTAAATACTTTTATGGCGCAAATAATGTATTTACATTTTAGTAAATCATTTTATTGTCTTGACTTATAGTAGAACGACGACGTAATTGGCTCAGTGACGAATCTACCGCGTTTGGAGTCAGTGGTCCCGTCTATCCGCTTTGGACGAGCGTGGTGGGTTAATAACCAATCCTCTAGAAACGAAGATGCCCGTGCCCAGTAGTAGAACATATGGGCTAAGAAGACAATAATAGATTTTTAGGAATGATATAAATTATTGGCCACTGTAGTTTAAATTATAACACATTAATGCACGTTTACATGTGTGTGTGTGTGTGTTGTGAAAATATGAAAATGCAAGACTTGGAAGTATTTAAATTATAATTTTACTGAGTTTACATTGTGGTTTCAGCCATCCAAAATACCGAGCTGCGTTGTACCAACGGTTTCCTTTTCTATCCTGTCAACCCTCACCTGTTGAATCTGGCTCTGTGGCTTCCGCTGGAACGACTGTGTGTGAAGAGAAGAAACCGGCTGCTTAAACATTTTTATCGAATCGATTTGACATTTTTAATTCGACGAACAACTAGCTGCTTTTGGGATCCGATTACTGTACTATGTTACTTAACTTTTCCTTTCGCAATGTCAATTTGAACACAGAATTGAGAAAGTAATTACATCAAAAATAACATTTTTGGTAAATGATTACATCAAAAATAACACTTTTTAGAAAATAATTATATCAAAAATAATACATTTTGTAACATGATTACATCAAAAATAACACTTTTTGGAAAATGATTACATTAAAAAAACACTTTTCAGAAAATAACTTTAATCAAAAACGCCATTTATAAAAGGTATAAATACGTTTTGTGTTCAGAAGTGACGTTGCATGGCTGCCGATATTCAGAAAATAAAAAAAAAATTGTTAAGCAAATCCAATATCGGTAGGCCAGCACCTGACTGCTCCCTTTAATTTTAAGAACGACGGACTTATTTTTAACGACTCAGGCTGTATTACGATTAAATAATAATAAATACTTGCAAGGCGATGAAGTGTCGCATAACTGATTTTGTTTTTATTTATATACTTCTCCCATTCTAAGAAATTATTTCTAAAATTATCGAGCCAACCGCTCTGACCAGTGTTTTAGAGCGCATGGCTATGTTAGCCATGTAGCTTACCAAGGTTTTTTTATGGAATAAGAAGGCAAACGAACAGGCGTATCACCTTATAGAAAGTAATCAACGCCGCCTACAGACATCCACAGTGCAATAAGCAGTGCGGAAGCGTTGCCGACCTTTAAGGGAAGTGTCATTATGGGATTAGGAGCGGGAGAGGAAGAGAGGAAGAGGATGGTGTACGAAGCGCGGTAGCTAAGCTATCACTCAGACGCTGGTTTTCTGCAGGAGTGTGGTACTTTCCCGGGCGAGCCGCTATGCTACATACAAATATTCTGCCATTCTTGACAAAGTATTTGTCTGTAACGTGGCTCTACCACTAGCAATCTTGATCCCGCTTGATGCAAGCAAACGAGAAGCTAAATCCTACTTTTGAACTTTAGTCGCCTTTTACGACACATTGGGGTGTTGACACGTTGACAGAGTTGGTGTTCTAACGCTGAACTTTTATAATTTTATAAACGAAATTTTATAACTTTGTCGACCTGGTAATAATAATTATGAAAATAAAATTAAGCGATGGGGAAACTTCATTTTAACATTATTCAATTGTTTGTGTTGGTTTGTAAAAGTTTTTTTTTTTTACAGAATCGACCCAAAATATAACAGACACGCCGATTCATTATTGACATAATTGAATCTGGTCAGCTTTTGTTAGGTTGAAAGCCTCCAACCGTTCCCAGTTAAATTGCATAAGCGCAGAATACGTGTTCGAATTTGAGGGTCCAATTGGGTCCAAATTGGGTTCGACGGGTAATTTACATGTTCTAAAATTTCCATTACACAAATGTACGTTTTGATTAAACTTAACAAAGATAATTTGAAAGATTATTACATTCTATTGCATTATATTATATTTTTCATTTAGGTTTACAGCCGATATATGTCTAATTTCTAAAGACACTAACTCATTAGGCCTGTTCAAAGAGAATCAGTAAGGCAACTAGACTAAGAATATATAATATATTCCGCACTATCCCTGCATTTTCTATGTGGAAATCGAACCCACAATTATTGTATACAAAAAAAATTCCCACTGATACAATTAGGTTAATTGAATTTATTTTTCACAGCTTATATAATGGTTCGGGGCAAAAGTATTTTCGTATTATGAATTTATTATTAGTAATCAATCCTCTTTGGCTGTACTGAATGTAAGTGGCTGGTTTTTAATACCATTAAATGTGACATTCTGAAAATGCAATAAGTAAAAAAAAACTAGTACCCGCCATTTTTCAATTGTTTTTCAAGCAAGCAAAATGAACGTATGTGACGAAGAAATTCGGTACATTTTAAAGTTTTATTACAAAAAAGGTAAAAATGCGACGAACGCCGCGAATAAAATTTGTGCGGTTTACGGACCTAATGCGGTATCAATAAGAGTAGCACAAATGTGGTTCAAGCGTTTCAAGTCTGGAAATTTTAGTGTGAAAGATGAGGTTCGCTCTGGACGCCCTGTCACAGATATTCAGATACGAAATCTTCGGTTTCAGAACTAAGAGTCTTGGTTTCGATGCTAACATAAGGAAATTTTGGTGTGCATCATTGTTTGTTAGTCAAAGGATTTTATTGTTCCATCACACATCATCCGGTTGCAATGCGCGGTGAGACAGACGAAAATGTTCAGTAATGCAACTTTTTATCAAGCAACACGTATGCTTTCTTGCCTTCTATTCCATTAAATAGATTTTTTTTAATAGCCCATATATGTCCCACTGTTGAGCACGGCCCTCTCCATTTCTGGAGGAGCAGACATTAACCCACCACGCTTGTCCTATGCAGATTGACGGGGTTACCAGACTCAGAATAAATATTTGTAATCCATACATATATTTATTCCGATGCGGGGATCGAACCCGCGACCAATGACTCCGTGAGCGGAGGTCCAATTGATCGACATTTAAATAGAATATCACGAACTAACATATACAAATCATTCATACTATATAGTGTTATATATTGTACATACAATGTTCCAAACTCTCTTATGTTTATCATATGAAATAATTCATTTGGGAGTCCCAAATTTCTATATGAAGAACACTAACAAAAGTCACGTTACTTTGCGTGACTTCACCGTGCCCTTGTAAAGTAAGCTGTAATTTTTACAGTCGCTATGGAATTTTTAATACACTCGTATGCTACGCATGAGGGGCACATTAAATAATAAAGTCCCGTTATTATGTTTTTATTTTTAATACAAATTTCGACTGGATAATTACCGTCATATAATATCCAATGGTAGCATTTAACTCTATTACTACGTTTCGTACCCCGTTGGCCTCACCCAAGGCGCACAACCTAGCCCGATATTCAGCTACACGAAACCTATACCAGTCACCTTGCGCAGCTCGTCCCTCCATTTACGTATAAAGCGTCCCACATTACCTTTTGCTGAGACGCGGTCTCCAGTCCAGCACTCGTCTACTCCAACGGATGTCGATTCTCCGAGAAACGTGTTCAGTCCATTACCACTTCAGTCTACTAACTTAAAGAGTTGATGAATTTGGTTCTCCAGCAATTTTATTGTTCTGAATACTATAAAAACTAACCGTGACCTTCTTTATAGCCATCTCAGTAACTTAGAACTTTTTATGGGTAGGAAGGCAAACGAGCAGGCGTGTCACCTGATGGAAAGCAATCAACGCCACCCACAAACATCCGCAGTGTAGAAGCGTTGCCGGCCTTTAAAGAAACTGTGATTATGGGAGAGGGGGGGGGGGGCTCAACTCAATCGCTTAAGGGACAAAGCACGGTAGCTAAGCTGAGTGGTACCTCAGATGCCGGTTTTCTGCGGGAGTGTGGTACTTCCCCGGGCGAGCCGTTCCATTCATACTACAGACAAATAATATGCCATTCTTGACAAAGTATTCGTCTGCAGCGTGGCTCTACCACCATAAAAAGCCTTGTGAAGCAGAAGAATAGTTAATTTTCAGCATCGCACTGGTTTTTTTTATGGGATAGGAGGGCAAACGAGCAAGCGTGTCGCCTGATGGAAAGCACTCGGCGCCGCCCATGGGCAACCGCGACACGGCAGGAGTCGGGGAAGCGTTGCCGGCCTTTTAGGTAAGTATAGGCTTGTTTTTTGAAGGTTCCAGTGTCGTAACGGTTCGGAAAGACCGCCGAGGGTAGCTGATTCCGCAAACTGGTGGTGCGTGGAAAGAAGTTACCAGAGAAACGCATCGTAGTAGATCGCCACTCATCCAAGTGGTGGGGATGAAATTTTTGTTTACGGCGAGTTGTGCGGTTGTGGAATTATTCCAAACAATTCCTCGGAGCACTCCCCATGATAGAAGCGGTTGAAGACTTGCAGGACTCCAGAGAAGATGTGAAAGGAACCGGAGGCTCAATTCTTTTTCCCTTTCTTTTATTTCCTTCTTCTATTCCCATATTTACATCGTAACTCTAAGGTAGACAACACATTAGGAGTGCTTTTTTGTTATGGATGGATATTCATGGGTATTGTAAGCAGTTTACAAATAGTTCAATGACCCTCTTGTTCATTTACCTATGTAATCTATCTTCTGAGATCAAGACTCCGACTAGGGAAGGTTGGCATCCCATTCAGCACAACTTTCCTCGTCTATCGTGTGGTGAAGCATTTCTAGATAACTCGTTATCCCGGTCCACTTTATAATATTACGTAACTAAGACTTCATTCTCGCCCAACCTTTCTTGTACTCGTGAGTTTTCCCATTACGGTTAGTTGTAACGATTTGTATCTGACCCAGGTAGACAACTTTTCTACTTTCTTAACTATTCTACAATATATAAGAGTAAGATTACCTTATATATTGTAGAAATTATTACTTACCCGTCTATGGGCCGCGTTGACTGGTTTCCATGAAGCGACACGCTTGCTCGTTTGCCTTCTTATCCCATAAAAAAAATTCCTTGGTAAGCTACATAGCCATGCGCTCTAAAACACTGGTCAGAGCGGTTGGCACGATAATTTTGGAAATAATTTCTTAGAATGGGAGAAGTATACAAATAAAAACAAAATCAGTTATGCGACACTTCATCGCCTTGCAAGTATTTTATTATTATTTAATCGTAATACAGCCTGAGTCGTTAAAAATAAGTCCGTCGTTCTTAAAATTAAAGGGAGCAGTCAGGTGCTGGCCTACCGTAATTGGATTAGCTTAACAATTTTTGTTTTATTTTCTGAATATCGGCAGCCATGCAACGTCACTTCTGAACAAAAAACACGTATTTATACTTTTTAAAAATGGCGTTTTTAATTAAAGTTATTTTCTGAAAAGTGTTTTTTTAATGTAAACATTTTCCAAAACGTGTTATTTTTGATGTAATTAATCATTTACCAAAAATGTTATTTTTGATGTGATTATTTTCTCAATTCTTTGTTCAAATTGACATTGCGAAAGGAAAAGTTAAGTAACATAGTACAGTAATCGGATCCCAAAAGCAGCTAGTTGTTCGTCGAATTAAAAATGTCAAATCGATTCGATAAAAATGTTTAAGCAGCCGGTTTCTTCTCTTCACACACAGTCGTTCCAGCGGAAGCCACAGAGCCAGATTCAACAGGTGAGGGTTGACAGGATAGAAAAGGAAACCGTTGGTACAACGCAGCTCGGTACTTTGGATGGCTGAAACCACAATGTAAACTCAGTAAAATTATATTTTAAATATTTCCAAGTCTTGCATTTTCATATTTTCACAACACACACACACACACATGTAAACGTGCATTAATGTGTTATAGTTTAAACTACAGCGGCCAATAATTTATATCATCCCTAAAAATCTATTATTTTCTTCTTAGCCCATATGTTCTACTACTGGGCACGGGCCTCTCAGTTTCTAGAGGATTGGTTATTAACCCACCACGCTCGTCCAAAGCGGATAGGCGGGACCACTGACTCCAAACGCGGTAGATTCGTCACTGAGCCAATTACGTCGTCGTTCTACTATAAGTCAAGACAATAAAATGATTTACTAAAATGTAAATACATTATTTGCGCCATAAAAGTATTTAATAATTTCCGTTAGTTTTAGAAATCAGATGTGCTGTGGATTTTTAAATAAATAAAGATAAACAAAGAGTTAAACTCTTCTCGTTTTAAATGGAAGATACAGAAGGGTAGTTTCCCAAAATAAGCAATCCACTGCTGAGTAAAGGCCTCCCTCAAGTTATGTCACATAGTTCGATCTTCGTGTTTTACATAAAACCTTTAAGATTTCCTACCCTATACAATACATTTCATCCTTACCACTTGAATAAGTGGCAATCTAGTACGATACATTTTTCCCAAAACTTTTTTACTAACACTACTTTATGAAACAAGCTATCTGCAGCGGTATTTCCTAACTGATGCGATATTGAAACTTTAATTCAACAACCTTAGTAACTATATTTATTTATAGGCCAAGCAACTAACCCTAATATAAACCGGCCTATAAATATTTATTTATAGGCCAGGCAACTAACCCTAATATAAGCCGGCCTATAAATATTTATTTATAGGCCGGCAACGCTTTTGCAATGTCTCTAGTATTGCAGATGTCTATGAGTGGCGTTGATTACTCTCCGTCAAGCGACACGTTCGCTCCTATGCCGTAAGATCTCATAAAAAAGTCTTCAAAGGCCGTGAAAGAATCTTAAATATTACTATAATCATAGGTGATTGACATGTTAGTTTAATTCTCCGTGTAAACAATATGTACCTTATGCCGTACACAATTGGGTTGTAAACTGCATTAGCTTTAGCGAAAACGGATCCCCAAATAGTTTCCAGAGGACTGATAGGTGCGGTCTCGAATACTCCGTTGCAGTTGATGATCAAATATGGTGTCCACGCTATGAACCACAAAGAAATTGTCATCAGCGCCACCTGAAACACAAAGCCACGCTGCAGATGAATACTTTGTCAATGATGGCATATTATTTGTCTGTAGCATGTATGGGCCGCAGAAAATCGGTGTCGGAGTGGGTAGCTTAGCTACCGCGCTTCGTCCCGTGAGTGTTTGAATGCAAGAGTCTCAACGTCCCAACTTCCCCACTGCCATATTGACACTTTCCTTAAAGACCGGCAACGCCACTGCACTGCCTATAGCACTGAGGATGTCTAAGGGCGGCGTTGATTGCTTTCCATCAGGTGACACGCCTGCTCGTTTGCCTTCCCATACCATAAAAAATAGAAAACAAGTAATATAAAAACAAACTTTATAATAGTGACAGAAGTTCTCACTTAGTTCAGGGTAGGATTTGTTTTAAATATACAAATAGGACATCCACCCACACTCAGAATAAATACTTCTAATTATATAATTTTATTGTAACTTAAACAAAAAAAATGTTCTATCCCTACCATCTGGGTAAAAGGCCACTCAGTACAGTGCATTTTCCCCTAAACTTCACGCTAAAACAACTCCAAGTGTAAGAAGACAAGGGGGGCCTTAAAATCATTAAATTCATGTGACAGTAACATATGAAAATGGTTATTTATATTTTAAACTATACCTTAGCCAGTTTACACTCAGCGCTGGTGTTAGCCGCGTCAGAAGATCGTAGAGAAGCGACATTCATTTTCTTCGCTTGCTCCCTCATGGCTTTTTCGTGAGCGGCTACTGCCTGTAAAATTAAAAAAATATATAAAAAACAAAATTATAGAATCACTTTTCCCGCCAAGTTACATCAGTGACGTTGTGTTTTTATTTCATTTTCATAATCTTATATTATTAGCAGTTATATTATTTAATTATGGTGGTGTATTTACAATATAGTTCGATTAAGCGGATATGAAATAAAAAGATATGAAAGAAAAAGTGATATGAAATAAATGCGTGTTGCGTTACTTTTCAAGTTGACTGAAAAACTCTTTAGAAGGTTTTGGTACAATATCCACCATTTTATCAAGACATAACGTGATAAATTGATTAGTTATATTTCAAGAGATTTGATGGTATCGTATTTTTCTTGGTACTAACGTAATAGTTGTAACTAATTGCCATCAAAAAAAAGAAAAGAAAAAATATAGAATCATAATTGATGCTTCAAATTTACCTGCACAATGAAGAAATAAGAATATATGATGAGGAACAGAGGCAGCAAGTATACGAAGACTGAGTAGAGAAGGATGTAGCTGCGACTGTTCAAGCTTTTGTCCAAATAATCGGTTCCACAGGCAGTCATGTTTCCTTCGGGCACGTATCTGTTGAATTTCAATATGAATAATTTAATTTCATTCTACGCACCACCAATCTGGCTACCTTCGGCGATTTTGCCAAACAGATACGACATTGGAGTCTTTAAAAAACGAGCCTGCCTATTCATATTTCAAAGGCCTGTATAAAGCATCTGTAATACCTGAGATTTTGCAGACGCATATGAGCGGCGTTTATTGCTTTCTGTAGAGCTACATGCATCCTCGTTTGCCTTCTTATCGCAAAAAAATAAGCAAGTTTTCGTTCTATAATAAATACTTATATACGCATAAAATGTATGTACATAAGGTGGACTTACTGCCAACAAGTATCCTCTTCTAGTTAACCTTCAGGCAAAATAAAAAAAAAACCCGATCGTCTTACTTTTCAATATATGTACATATATGTTCGAGCTGTCGAATGCAACAATGACACATATTTATTCTTATGGAAGATTTTTAATTAAAAAAACATTATATTTAAAAAATTTGAACGTTTTCTGTGTTTTATTTTTTATACGAGAAAAAACAACACTGTATATACATATAACTTTCACAGTTTTTTATGACATGGAAGTAGATTCCCTTATGGGACTAAATGTATAATATTTACGGCCTACAAATATTTATTCCGAGGCTAGTTAGACGACCGATTGGCTCTCAGTGGCGGGGCCCTCCGGCCACGGAGTCAA